>JACJUM010002496.1:1327319-1491277 GCA_020976665.1 Heortia vitessoides
AATGTCTTGCTGAATCCCCTAGATGTAAATCCAAAAACAAAAAAAAAATTAAAAAATATATCAATTGTTTATTTTATTTAGGTACCTATTTAATGTATTAGGTATATAATATATTTTTAAAATAAGAGCAAATATTTCAATAACAAATTATAATTTTCAAATTAAATTGTCATAATTATTTAATTAAACATTTTTTATGTGCACGTTTTCTAGGAAAATAGACAACTCTGAATGCCCCGGATAATACTGCACAGCGTCATCTCGGTAAGTACGTATGTAAAAAAAAAACACCGAAAAACTTACATGATCAGTAGGATTTGTTTTTGTGATAAATGATAATAAAATTCGTAATCTGAAATTCAGATTTCTCTTACGATCACAAATAGTTGCATTCATAAGATTTGTATCTACAATATAAAAAAATCGGCAACCCTACCTAACTCTAGACTTATTCATGTTGCTATCAAATATTACACAAATCGACAGATCAACCTTCAGAAATCTGTCGAAATTACAAATCATAACGCCTCACATATAGAGATTAATATTAATGAAGTTTAACTGCATGTACAAGAACAATTTGTAACTCTCCACAGATAGCAATCGCAAGTTTAAAACCTTACTGCAGAGTTCGACACATATACCTTGATTTATAATTTGAAATAACTATCCTCAATAATCTTTATATGCAAGTAATTAAGTTCAAAATTGACTCATAATAAAACTCTTTAACGACTTTAATATGCGGTTTATTTAACTATTTACAAGTGATTGTATGTATGATGTATGTATCTTGAAAACGTTTGCCGTAAGGTTACCGAAACGTCGAACAAAAAGCCGTTTAAAAAGTAGCTTTATTATGAGTAATGAACGCGTAAATGTTATAAAAATATCTGTGAAATTGAAAGTGTCGTTGCGCAGGATATTAATATTATAGAATTGTTTTACTGTTTTTTATTAGTCATAGTTATTGCGTCTGGAATTCTACAATAATGACTTCTGGGTTTTTACAGAATTTTTATTTAAAAAACCTAACGGTAATCGAATACATTCACGTTTCATGTCAATAATAATAAAAAAGTACTTATAGCAGACATAATTAAATAAATTATCTAACATAAACTATACATTGAACATGTCAAGGTTATAAATAAATATCATGACATATCTCTGACGTAGCCTTCGGAATGTTGTCATCTATTAATTACACCGACAACATAAAGATTATTTGCATAGTTTTTACTAGAGGTAGACCTTATACGAAGGTCGTCTGCATTGGTAACTCACTCCCAACTATTTCGACCGCCAAACAGTATTCGCATTGCCGTGTTTCGGTTTGAAGGGTGAGAAAGGCTGTGAAATTACTGGGTAATGTGACATAATAGCTTGAGGTCACATGGTTGGTAACGCGCTGTTCTTTAAAATGATACGAGTGTTTAGGCTGCGGTGATGCTCAATATAGCGCGGACTATATGCATGTTAGACGACTTAGGCATTTAAAAATTTAATTTAAAGCCGCTGTAAATTTGTTTAATTATAATATATTTTCATTAAAGGAAGTAAATGATATTAGTGGAAAATCATTGACTCACGATACTCATCATTTCTCTTTAATTTTTATTATCATTTCCAAGTGTGAACGGTTTATCTTGGTTTTAATCATTACAATTGGATTTGACTCAGTGCAACGACAATACCATTATCAGAAGTTAGAACACTAAGGCGTGGAATAATGAATTGATGTACCAAAATTTTCCTCTGCGTATAGATATTTGTGGAGCAAACATGTTGCAGGTTATTCTTGGAACTTTAAAATATACTATGGGATGACTTTAATCGCACGTAGAAATGTGGAGATGTACTTTGTATGAAACATCATTTGTACATTACTGTAGCACATTATTATAATCTATCTCGTCGGGTTCAGCCGGCGTTTGCAATGTAAACGCAAAAATATTTATATATTCACGACATCACATTAGAAACTACTGAAATGATCAGTGTTTCTCTTTCAATCAATCACTTTTCCTTTTAAAGATCGCATGAAAATCCGTTGCTTAGTTTAAAAGATCTAAGCATACATAGGAGCAGAAAGCGGAAATCGTCTTTATTTTATACTATAAACTAAACTATATATTTAACGGGCCCGATGGCGCAGATGGTATCTTGCGCGCCAAAGGTCGTGGGTTCGATCTCCACCCAGGAAAAATATTTATATGATGATATTTGTATTTGTTCTGTGTCAGGGTGTTTAATTTATGTATTTCAGTATTACATTTGTGATTCGTCTGTTGTCCGTAACACAAGTGCTTTGAACGACATATCATGGAGTCAAGTATGAATTTATTTAAAAAAATATATATGGTCATCAATAATTTTCTTACTTCGATTGGAAAATACATGAAGTTACTGATCATTCAAAGAATTTATTATTTGATCAATTAGCTATCGATGATACAATTTAATTTCTGTTCTAGGTGACAGTTAAGTACCAACATCACCAAACCGTATACACAGATTTTGTAATCCTTATTATCCTTACTAAGCGCGAAAGTTTGCGTGTACAGATGTATGTCTGTTACTCTTTCACTGCGGAACGGCTTAACAGATCTGAATGGCACAGGCATTGGCACAGGGCTTATTGACAGTATCGACTAACATATAGTCTAATTTTTATCTAAAAAATATATTCCCGTAGGATAGATCTGGATTTTATTCATCTTTGTGAAATCGGCACGACTTTTTGCAGAGTGGAACTGTCAGGGAGCGACATGGCCTTCTTCCTGTTATAGCAAGAGATCCTCAGGGATGAGATAAGTGATATAAAATCGAGTCAAGGTCGAAAAGCTAGTCATCAGTATTTTTTTTCTACTAACCTAAATATACAACGCAATAAAATGTAATGATTCTAAAGTGTGAATAACAAAACTACGTTAAAACGGCTTTAAAACGTGGTCTATTTAACGTGTTCTAAAGATCTTGAGAACGTCGAACTATAACGGTAAAAAGATAAATAAACGGCGTTTTATAGTCGTTAAAATAAGTAGTATTATTATGAGTAGTGAACGCGAAGTTAGAAAATATTAAGTGTGTTCAAAACGAAATAAGCGTCTCTTCATTACTCAAGTGTACTTAATGTTCAATATGTACCTGTCACCTTTATAATTAGACAATGAATAAGGAGAAACACATGCAATTTAAAATTACTTTAAAAGTGCATAAACATGCATAGAAAAAACTGAATTATATTCAAGATATTTAGTAGAAAACTACAACTTGTCTCATACCTGACTGCACCACCGTTGTGCTATAGAGAACTTATTAAACTGATGTTTTTTTCTAGATGAGAAGCCTGAGAGAAGTTGATTTATATCTAAGTAAACACTACCATTTAAAATTACCGACTATGAAAACTCGATAAACTTTATTAACTATTTTTTATTTAACTTAAAGATGGAATTTAAACAAAATCTCTCGTATGGTCATCCATACCATTTTTAAAACGCAGTTATTAAGTTAGTATTTTTTTTCATCGATAACTATCTAGTGAGGTACCGGCAAGTTAAATAGCACCTATACTAGGTGTCGAAAGAAGCGACTAAGGTACCAGAACCGATAGCGGTATATCCATCCGAAACAGTACACCTCATATACAGAAGCCGGGGATGGGTAAGCGCGTCCACGTCGCGAAAGCGGCGCTCTGCGGTTGCCCACGCGCTTGCCCAGAACGGCAATTAGAAGGAAGCCTATGTCCAGCAGTGGACTGCCAATAGCTCTTATGATTAATGGCGATGATGACGAATTATCTAGTTTAGTTTATTTAATTATTTATTTGACAATAAGTCTTTGTCGTTAAATTGTAGTTTTTAAATGAAGTGTTAGCCAATTAAGTTTATCATGCTATGCACATTTATGGATTCACCACCAAGATCCCATAGATATCTAGAGTGTTTGGGTGTGCTGTGGGAACAATAAAATAAATAAAAAAACTTACAATACCATCAACCGTCATGATCATATCGAATAAAGTCAATTCTTAGAAAAAAAAATAAAACAAAGGAAAAAAGGACAAAAACTTCTCACGAATTGATATTTCTTAATTGCATTTGTAATTCGAACCTCCTGTTCGTTCTGACTCCCTTGATGGTAGTCCTGTTCTCCTTCCTTGTCACATCCCTCTTATCTAACAGGGACGTAAAAGACTTCTCTCGCATCACGACTTGTTTCGCCATCTCTTTCCTGGAGGTTGCGCCAGCAAGGGACGGTAGCGTAGGTAGCCTTGAGAGGAAACTGTTCGGTTTCTGCTCTTTAGGCTTGGGCTCAGGCTTGGATACGTTGAAAGGATTGTTATCCACGTTCATCTTGAAGCCGAACCTGGTGAAGCCTGGCCTTAATGACTCCAAGGTCGGCAGTTTTGACGCCTTCGTCGGAGTGTCTGTCTTCTTCGTGTCTTTCACAAGTCTTCCGGCTTGCGTGGTGGCTGGACCTAGAAACAATATAATTAATAATTATTGCAACATCTCATACCTGACCATGATAAGTCGCTTTAAGCACTTGTGTTGCAGATATCAGACAATAGATATCAATTATCTATTGTCGGATATGACATAGAAAATGCGCGGCTATTTTAACTATTTTCACAGGGAATAGAAAAGCACCTCCCACTGCACCAGGTGTCGTTAGAGGCGACTAAGATGGCGGTATATCAATCCGAAACAGTGCAGCTCAAATGGGCAGCAGCTTCTCCGTCGCGATAGCTGCGCTCTGCGATTGCCAACACACTTGCCCAGCGCGGCAATTATGGGTAAAAATCCTCCTTTCTTGGAGAGGCTTATGTTCAGCAAAAGACTTCCAATGGCTTGTATGATGATACCGCTGTGGGGTAATGCTGCTGCTATAAATGTCATTTTAGTTAAGAAAAATGGGGCTATTCGGGCGATTTATAAAATAGGCAAGAATCTTAAAGAAAAAGAATCAAAGAACATCTACTATTATGACAACAGATTGTTAGCGCCGACGCCGGTAATGTTCCCAATAATTTTATTTCCCATTAGGTGTTTTTCGGACTCATATCACATCAGTTTTTCTTGCCGGTTCTTTTCTGGTGGTTCGCAAAATGAACCCTTCACCCTAACTCGCACAGTTACAAGACCCGTCTGGTGCTAAAGTATGACAGACTGACTGATATTAAAGTAGGACACTCAGTGACTTACTTGTTTAAATGACTTTCACAAAACTGGTTGTCAGAATCATCGGTCATATGCATAATCATCAAATTATAATTAGCAAATCTATAATCATCGATTTTTTTTGTTTTTTTGTACGATTTAAAATTAGCTATGATAGGCCTATTTAAATAAAGATATATTTGACGTGGACTTGATTTTGACTTAGAGGAATCACGAATATAATAGTTAGATGCATATATTCAACACCCAGAAACATAAAAAACACATATTTCTCCTGGGTGGGGATCGAATCCACACACAAGAAAGGATCCGACGTTCACAACGCAACAGCTGAACATATTAAGATGCAATTTAGCACAGAGACTGTCGTTAGTCCGGAGAAAAACATTTATTTTGCTACTTTTTACTCTGAATACGTCTCGTGGTATAAATCTGGCTTTCATCGTTCCCTATAGAATCGGCACGACTTTTAGCTGTCAGGTAGCAACATAGAATTTTTATCGGAATAACAAAGAGTTCCTCAGGGATACGAATCGTATCCTTAGCAAATTTATCTCGAGTACTTAATTGTACAAGTCGTGGAGTACCGGCAGAACAGAATAGTACCTCCCCCTGTACCAGGTGTTGTAAAAGGCGACTAAGGTACCAGAACCGACATATGGCGGTAGATCCATCCGAAAAAATGCAGCTCAAATGCACAGGGCGAGGATGAGCAGCAGCATTCCCGACGCAAAAGCTGCGCTCTGCGATTGCTTGCCCAGCAATTATGGGCTTTCTTATGTCTTTCAGTGGAATTGTATCATACGATTTAGTACTCGCGAACAAGTTTGCTAGGCTAATCATGCAAGAATAGAATACTTAAAGTAAAAATTGTAATCAATATGTACAAGTTTCCAATATATACTAAAACAGACTAGTATTGAAGTTTTTATTTATTTTATTAGACCTCGTCGACAAATGCATACAGTCCGCGTGATAGTAAGCGTCACTGCAGCCTAAACCGTAATATCACAAGGATATCACCAACCCTGTGACTTAAAGATGCCACACAACCCAGTAATATCACTGCTTCACTCACCGTTCAAAACAGAACACAGCAATGCGAACACTGCTATTTGGCGGTAGAAATAGATGAGAGTGTGGTACCAATGTAGGCGAGAGGCAGTGAAATCACTGAGTAATGTGACATAATATCTTCAAGTTGAAAGGTTGACAGCGCCCTCGTGATATCCTTGTGATATAACTGCTTGCTTGGCAACTTGTATATAAAAATAAATATGAATTAATCGTATTTAGAATAACTGCGTCGAGATTGTCCGGTGGAAGTTTGCAGATCGAAATGATAGTAGTAATTACCAGGTATGATGGCAGCCATTATGTTTTAATGGAATTTTTAAAATGCGACGGGGCAACGGCACCGGATACAGATTCATATAAAATTATGCTTTTAGCTATTGTGTTATTCTGTTTAATGTTGATTCAGCATACACTCAAGGGCACACAGATCGAATTCGACTAACATTCTTTGTTCCACATTTCGGTTAACTTTCGGCAACCGATTGTAGCAATCGGTTTCTAGAAGGCAACGTTTTGAATATAAGCCTGCCCAAGAGGGAATTTTGTCTATTATTGCCGATTTGGACAGAGAGAAGCTTTCGCAACGGGAATCCTGCTGCCCCAATTCGTTTAAGCTGAATATACCGCTCGTCGGTACATGTACCTCAGTCGCCTTTTACGACGGAGTACAGCTGCCTATCCCAGTTTCAGACATACCACTATCTGCCGAATCCTGTGCTATTGTCTTTCTATATTTAGATCAAAGTTGTATTTGTGATCTCGGTAATCCGACAAGCATGCAAGTTGGTCGACTATCAAATGTATGCAACCCTGAATTTATCTGATAAAGGATTACCGAGGGCGCAGTGTATATCGTAATTTCTTTGTTCTCCTGCAATATACGCGAGTTGCCAGAAAACACTTAGCAGGCTGACGACGTCACACTACAATCGTAATCAATTAAAAACGACACACCGTTCCATTGAAAAACAGACATTAGACAGCTGCTGTCCAAATAGTCTTGTATCCGATAAGACAAGATGTCCTATGTGAGGGGGGGGGGCTCACCTCCCCCCTAATTGAAGTAACGTGTGTCCGTACGTGTCACGTTTATTTCCCCCCGATTGTAAGTATATATTAAGTCATGCATGACATTATGGCATCCGCCGATTGCGATATAGTATATGGCCGGCTTTGAGCGGTTTAGATAATCTCTGATAATGTTCGTGCGGTGACGTGACGTGACGGTTTCACAATTATTTGTGGACGCGGCTCGAACTTAAATATATTTTGACTGATCCCCTTTTTTCCTTCCTCGGATGAATATAACGGCGGGCCCGATGGCGCAGATGGTAGTGATCCTGTCTTGTGCGTCAGGGGTCGTATATTCGTTACCCACCCCGAGTAAATATTTATATAATACTAGCTGTGCCCGCGACTTCGTCCGCGTGGATGTTTTTTTTTGGGTACCATACCTCTTTACCTTAACTTATATAAACTTTGAATGTCATGTTTATTTATATCGAATCAATGATTTGAAAAATAAATTTCAAGTAATAGCGATACTTACATACAACTTTTCATCTTCCCTTTCGACCCCTCACAACCCTTTTTTCGAATTAAAAAATAGCCTATGTCCTTTCTCAGGGTCTAAAGATTATCTGTGCCAAATTTCATCAAAATCGGTTTAGAGGTTTAAGCTGAAAAGCATAACAGACAGACAGACAGCCAGAGTTACTTTCGCATTTATAATATAAGTAGGGATAGCCGATGTGTTATTCTGATGTATAAGCTATATCAATGTAAAGTTTCATCAAAATCCATTCAGTAGACTTAGCGTGAAAGAGTAACAAAACATCTATACATTCCTACAGACCTTCATAGGATGCAACTGGATGGGTCTTTAAGAACGTGTTGCGGTCTGCGATGAAAGATGCAACTAGGATCATAGCGACTTATACAAGATACCACTAAAATATCTACCATGCACCTATAGGCATATAAAGAGGGAGGGCGCGTGGGCAGAGCCCACCCCAGAATGTTCTAGTGCCCATCCTAGGATGCTTTAGAATTGTTGTCCTTCATTCAACTTCTATTTTGGTGCCGTGGGGTACCGGCAGAGTAGAATTGTACCTCCCTCTGTACCAGATGCCGTAAGAGGCGACTAAGGTACTAGAACTGACAGATGGCGGTACATCTATTCGAAACAGAGCAACTGTAAAGGGCGGGGATGGACAGCAGCATCCTCGTCGCAAAATCTGCGCTCTGTAATTGCCAACACGCTCGCCCAGCGCGGCAATTATGGCCAAAATTCCCCCTTTCTTGGGTAGACCTATGTCCAGCCATGGTATGTCTGGGGCTAGGTCCACCCTAAAAAGTTTTTCTTTAGAGTAGAATAGTACGCTGTACCAGGTATCGTAAGTGGGAGGCCTACTGCCAATATCATAATGACAACGCCAATGCATGTACCCTTAGAAGTATTGAGGCTGCTCCCTTCCGAGACTGCGGCGCCGCGTTTCGGCGTCAGCAGCTGTCTCGCCCGGCGCGCCTTCCTCGCCTGGCACTCATCCAGCGACTCCATCATTTGGAATCGCTTCTGGTGCAGCGCGGCGAAGTTGGGCAACTTCGTGCGCGACAGTTTAGCGTCGGACTTCTTTGGCGACACCTTCTTGGCGGGGGTAGAAGGCTTCTTCGATGGGGTCATAGGTTCCGACGATTTTACTGTTAAATAAATTTATGAGTTATCAAAAATTTGAGTTTTACAAGTGATTCTTTAAAAAGGAATTATATAGGTTTATAGTCGGCGTATACCAAGTGTGGCAAGGGTCATTGTGCGCCCTGACTGATTCCTACCGACATGGTTTAAGAACAAAACAAAAAAGTTGACGAAATTGTAAATTCGTTGTTATTTATATCCAGCAGAATGCAGTGAGGTACCGGCAGAGTAGAATGGTACCTCTCCCCGTACATAAAGCGGTATAACCTTTCGAAATAGTGTAGCTCAAATGCAACAGGGCGGGGATGAGCAGCTGCATTTCTATTGCGGCAATTATGAGCAAATTCCCCCTTATTTAGGGAGGCCTATGTCCAGCGGTCGACGTTTCGCAGCTGATATGATGATAATGATGAATATTTGTCGGGAGCACTCAGGATCTTTGTCTGTTCTAGAAGTCGCCACTAACAAGGCTATTGGTATTTTAGAGTAAGATAATTTATCATTTGGAAAGCTTACTTACACGCGAAGAGGAGAGTAAAAGGGTCAACTTACTAAGTAATTTTTTCCATAATTTTCCTGTATTACGACGTTGAACTAGTTTACATCCCGTGTGATGGTCGCGCGTCAGGGCAGCCTATACACGCTCCTGTCACCACACAGATATCACTAGCGCGCTACCATGGCGCAGGTGGTAGTGATCCCATTTTGTACGCCGATAGTCATGGTTTCCTACTCCACCAGGGCAAACATTTATGTGACAAATATTTGTGTTTGATGACTTGTGCGAAACAAAGACTAAGTCTTCTCAACGAGCTATGGAGAAGGCAATGCTCGGAGTCTCTGCGCGATCGAATCAGGAATGAGGAGATTCGTAACAGAAAATAGTATTTTAGATTAGTAAGTTGAAGTGGCAGTGGGCAGGGCACTTAGTACGATGGATGGATGGCTGATGGAGCCGTAAGGTTCTGGAATGGAGACCACATATCGGAAAGGGTAACGTAGGACGTGGACCTGCAAGATTAACGGATGATCTCTTTTAAGATGTGTTTTAAAATAAATGTTTGGCACGAATAAACTCTAAAACTACTGGGCGGATTTCGATAATTATTTTACCATTAGAATGCCTGAGTATACATAGACTATATTTTTTTCTAGAAAATTTTTATTAATGTAATCCAATTTACCGGGTAGTTTTTCTTTCCAATCATTTCATTAGGTTGGTACAATCATTTACCATGGAACAGTATATATTTCTGTCTGTAAAATTTCCGATTCTGGGTTGGCTCGTGGGCACAAGATTTTTAATATGTTCAGTTTTAGCCAATCCATATGTTTAAAACAGTTGTCCACCCGCACGAACCCGGGGCGGGTCGCTAGTCCAATATTATTAATAAATCAGTGTTCGCGATTCCGTAGGAATAATAAGTAATTAAATTAGACTAAGTTACTCCAGTGCCGAGAGGTACCGGCTCAATAGAATAGTACCCTCTGTACCAGAACCGACAGATGGCGGTATATCAATCCGAGACAGAGTAGCTCAAATGCATAGGGTGGGAATGGGCAGCAACATCCCCGTCGCGAACGTTGCGCTCTGCGATTGCCAACACGCATGCCCAGCACGGCAATTATTGGAAACATTCCCCCTTTCCCTGAGGCCTATGTCCAGCAGTGGACTTCCAATGGCTATAATGATGGATGATGATGAAGTTACTCCTTATATAACATCAGCAGGGAAAGTGCGATTGAAATTTGTCCAGTCATTTTGGATTTTACCCCAAACAGACACAACAATTTAAAACTCGATTTTATTAAATGCCTTTCGATGGACTCGTTGGCGCAGATGGTAGAGATCCTGTCTTGTGCGCCAAAGGACGTGGGTTCGATGGCCAAGGACATATATTTATATAATGAAAATCTATATTTGTTCTGTGTCTGGGTGTTATTTATATGTATATAAGTATCATATCGGTAATTTCTGTTTTCTAGTGTCCGTAACACATAATATTTAACTATATTATGCCAATTTTGAAAAGTTTATATTTTGACATTACATGCAAACAATTCAGTTTTATTTACATAAATATATTTATTAATCTGCGAAGTGTTTTAAAATGTTAAGCACGTTTTAGACAGTTAGAGACGAGTTTTAGACACGTGCTTCTATCAGATTAAATTATTTTTTTATGCAACCAGGTTGTCAAACTAGCATACAGCCCACGCGAGAAGGTCGCAGTCACCCGTGGACGGTCTAATGGACATCGCGAGGATATATATCACTAGCGCTCGACAACATTCTTAGTGGGGGCTATAGGCTCATTTATTTTAAACATCATATCAGCCATAGATAGTCCATTGATGGACATAAGCCTTCCCAAGATAGAGGGATTTATGCCCATAATTGCCGCGCTGGGAGGTAGGTACTATTCTACTGTGCCGGTCCTCAGGGCACCGTTAAGTTATTTAATTCTTTCCTCTTGAAAAGTTGCGCTCTGGGATTGCCTTCACACTTGCCCAGCGCGGCAAATATGGCCAAGAAATCGCCATCCTTGACTATTTCCAGCAGTAAACTTTCAATAGCTGGTAAGATGAATAACTTTACGCCTAATGAATTTGAACCTAACGAAATTAAATGAATGTATGTATGTAACATACATAAGTAAAGGCTTTCAGAGAATGCATGCAATAAATTCCGTGCAAGCAGACATGCAGTAAGAACTTAGGTATGCTCTGGCGCTGTAGCCAGAGCAGTGCAGCCTCCGCTCTTCCACATCAAATCTCAGTCACCCACGCTCGCTTCCGCAGCTTCGACTTTTTGATCGACCTAGGCCTTCGGGCTTCGGTGAACAGTCTCGGCCGCTACGTCTCGCACGGATGTGCAGTTTCGTTACGACGGGCAGAGGCTGCGACCCCTCCGCACGTCTGGCCTTTTAATTGCACTCTAGTATACGGCAGACAAGTACTACAGCGAAGAAAGCAAGTCGAGGTTTCCTTTTTTCAGGACCAAAAGTCCTTTGTAATTAGTTACATTAATAATTTTCTAAAACAATAAAATTTTTAAATTAAAAACGTTTAAACATTTTCGGATCAACAATAAATAGCTATATGTAATTATGAATGTTACTAATTATGCTCTATAAATATGCTTTTTGACTGTTACAACACTTAGAACTGCTGCAAAGCAAACATTATGATACGTTAATATTTAGCCGTATGATAATTATGCCTAATTAAATCCAATTTTATGCCAAGGGTCATTTAGATAATCGAAATTATGCCAAAAATAGGGCTCCCATGAAAAGGTCGCCTGCCTTGGTACCTCACTCAGACCTATTTCTACCGACAAATAGTGAAATTACTGTTAAGTGTGACATGATGTCTTCGAGTCACAAGGTTGGCAACGCGGTAGTGATATCCATGTGATATTACGAGCGTCTATAGGCTGCGGTGACGCTTACACCCACGCGGATTAATTGCTTGTTTGTCGACCTGGTCTAATAAAATGAAACAAATGTTTGCAAGCATTGTCGGTAGACAGAACCAGGTCAGAATGAAGAATGATTATTAAGGAGTACCAACAGAGAGAGAAATAGTACCTCCCGAGGAACGATTGATGTAGAGTACCAACAGAGTAAAATAGTACCTTCCTCTGTACCAAGTGACGTTAGATATTCGTAGCGATACTTCGAAAGATAGTATGGTCTAGATCTGAAACTCTGAAGTCACAAATGGTGATCGGAGTTATCCTGTAACAATTTCATTTATCTACAGTATCTCGTATCTTGAACACGTGTTTGTCCGTGAGTGCATTGATTGGTGACGTCATTTATCAGGCGCTATCGTAGATTGCGCTGAAATACAGGCGACAATTGATTACAGTTTTTAAATGAAATTTTTAATTCATACTTACGTAATTACTTTACGGGCCCGATGGTTGTTTTATTTTAGAAAAAAATAAGAGATTGCTACCTAAAATCATCCAATGGAAGTCCACAGCTGGACATAGACCTCTCCAAAAAAGGAGGTTTTTTGGCCATAATCGCTGCGCTGGGCAAGCGTGTTGGCAACTGCAGAGCGCAGCTTTCACGACGAGGATGCTGCTGCCCATCCTCGCCGCATTTGAGCTGCACTATTTCGGATGGATAAACCGCCATCTGTTGGTTCCGATACCTCAGTCGTCTCTTACGATACCTGGTAAAGGAGGTACCTGTACTTTTTTTACTCTGCCTGTCTCTCACGGCCAAAAAGAACGTAACTATGTGAACAGAAGTTGTATTTCTGTACGTTTGTAACAAATAACCTCATAAACGACTAAACTAATTTCAGAACACTTGCATGAGTAGATAATGACATTATCAGCAAGTGACATAGGTGACATATTGTATCCTAACCGAAATATCATCACGGGAAAGGAAATTACTTGAGTGAAACCGCGGGGCGTAGCTGGTATTTATTTATTATTCAAACATACCTATATTGACCTGACTCCGTGATAACCGCTTCGAGCCCTTGTGTTACGGATATCAAGCGACAGATGAGTTTCAAATATTATATATATTTGTGTACTTTTATAAATACAGTCCACGGAGTCACGTCAATGTATGCGTTGTATGAATTTACCATTAACTTTTACAAACAAATAGTAACATCATTACATCAAAATTTTTCCTGGGTAAGGTCGAACCCACGACCTTTGGTATATAAGATAGGATCACCACCGTCTGCGTCATCAGCCACGTCAAATGTTAAGAGCACTGCGTGACCTCATTAATGAAGTCTGCAGCTGTGAGAATGAAGTGATAAATGAAATGTAATGGAAGCGCCGCCTCACCACACTCGAAGTTCCCTAATTTGATAGGAATCGATCGCTCCCGATAACAGCACACATTTTGTTATTCCGGTCGGTTCGTTATTTCATATTTAATCTACATGAGGTAGAGATATAAAAGGTATTATGCATCGGTACCCCACTCTCACCTATTTCTACCACCAAATAGCAGTGTCGCATTGCTTTGTTCCGGTCTGAAAGATGAGAGAGGCAGTGAATTTACTGGGTAATGTGGCATTATATCCTAAGTCACAAGGTTAGCATCGCGTAGTGATATATTTGTGATATTTCGAGCGTCTACAGGCTGCAGTAACGCTTATTATATATAACTCGGACTGGATGCTTATTTTTAGACCAGGGGTAAAAAAAAATAATTTAATGTTGCAGAAAGGGAATCCGTCAGAATGGCTGGACGGATTTATATGCAATTTGGCACAGGGATAGACTCTAGTCTGTCGTTGTTCATCATTACAGCCATTGGAAGTCCACTGCTGGGCACAGGCCTCCCTTAGAAAGTGGGAATTTTGCGCGCTGGGCAAGCGTGTCGGCAATCGCAGAGCGCAACTTTGAGCGACGGGAATGCTGCTACCCATAATTTCACGCACCCTGATAATTTGAGCTATACTGTTACGAATGGATATACCGCCATCTGTCGGTTTTGGAACTTTAATCGCCTCTTACGACACCTGGCACAGAGGGAGGTGCTTTTCCCTTTCTCTTTTCCACCCCACGGCATGTTGTTGTTATCCCGGAAAAATTAAGGTTCCCATAGGATAGATATGATTTCTTTGTGTTGTTAACGGGTCAGAGGTCGACATCGTCTACTCATAATCCCAGGAGCATAAGGTATCCCGTGGGACTCGAGGTGGACTAAGTGGGAGAAGAGTAGATTGAAGCCTTACCAAATAATAAATCCTGGTAAAAAAATATTTGGGAATAAATTAAGCACCTTGAATTTAAACATTTCAGGTAATTAAAACGAATGAATTAAAAACAAATAATGTTGTAAGGCTATTTTTACCATACGACTAGGTTATAGATGATTGACCATAGATTATATGATTCTAGGCCTAAAATGTCTATAACTAGGAAATCGACATCTTTGGGCGCTATTATCAAATCACACTCGACTCTCGATAACAGAAGCGTCGTATTCAAATGATTTTCATAAAGACGAAATACATCCAATACGATTATGTTGGCAAGCTAAATTAAAATTCAAGTAATTAAATGTATATATAAAAAAATATTTAAACAAGATCTCATACATTGACTTGATCCCAAGGTTAATCGCTTAAAGCTACTGTAATGGACATTAGAAATCATCATCATATCGGCCCACAGACGTCCTGTGCTGGAAATAGCCTCGTCAAATTAACGCGACAGAGGGCGGTTCCGTGCCACCTAGAACCGACGACTCCCCGAAACCTTCACCAGGTCGTCCATCGACCAATGCTGTTAGACCAGCAGTATAGAGAGCCCATTTGAGACCTTAATTTTATCTACATAAGTACGAACGATACACCAATACCGCCACAGGTTCGGAGCCGAAGGGGTGGTCGACTAAGAGCTGATGGTCACTAGCAGTAGAAGACTAGAGAGAACCTACCCTGCAACCCACATAAGCATAAGCGACTCACCAATAGCGCCGCAAGTCCAGAGCTAAAGGGGCGGTCGACTAAGAGATGGTCGCCCGCAGTAGACGAGTATAGAAAGTCCAACTGAGACCTGGTTCTCACCTACATAGACATGAGCAATTCACCATTAGCGCCCCAGGCCCGAAGCCAAAGATGCGGTCGACCAAGCCAAGAGCTGATTGTCATCAGCAATACACGAGTATAGAGAGCCTACCCTGGGACCCACACAGGCATGAGCGACTCACCAGTGGCGCTTAAGGTCCGCGGCCGGGACGCGCGCGCGCCGGGCTGCCCGTGCTGCCCGTGCTGCCCGTGCTGCCCGGGCTGCCCGGGCTCCCCGTGCTGCCGGTCGGCGGCGAGGCGCGAGCGCTTGGCGCGCGCGTCGTCCGCGTCGTTGTGCGTGAACGAGCGCTTGCGCGGCGCCGCGCGCGCCCGCTCCGCCGCTGCGACATTGGTCAAGCGTTAATTACATATGCACGGTCATAAATTCAATTGTCGTAAGTTTTTAGTAAGTTTAGTAAGTTAAAAAACAAATTACTTTCTTTGTTATAAGCTTATTACTTTTTTATTATGTTTAAACTGTTTTTAAAAAACAGTATTGAAATTGAATCCTCTTTTAGTTAAAACTATTAACAGAAGTCCGAAATACATACAATTTTTTTTGCATCATATTGACTTACACCCATTGAATTTATGACCATCAATGTGAATTCATTAATATTATATCATTCCTAAACCGTGGGGTACCAGCAGAGTACAATAGTACTGCCTGTATCAATTAAATGACTGAGATACCAGACCCGACAGGCGGCACAGCGGAGGTATTATTAACTCAAATACAGGCCGAAGATGTGGCAGCAGTGTCCTAGTCGTCCACCACGTCTGCCCAGTGTGGCAATTACAGTAAATAACCACCGATTAGAATCTCTTGGGATCGCCTATGTCCAGCAATGGACGTGTTGACTCATATTTTGATGGTGACTTCATTTCCACAATAGTCCAACGGGACAACCGGAATGGGTATAGACTATACTTTATAATATAAGCTATTTTATTTTTCATACGGTATGGTACATCCGAGTTAGGCTGAGCATAAAATATAAGTGGATTTTCCACCAAAAAAATTTGTAAGTATCATTAATGAGACTCCTCCGAACATCCCGCAATATACAGTAATGAGAACAAAAAAACTGGTAATAGACTCACCACTCTCATCATGTATAAAACTTTTATTGGATCCCTTCAAGTTGGACTTGATGACCTTCTTCTTTAGCTGTGATACTACGACTGGGTTGTTTATGGGGCTGCAAAACATCACCCTGGTCAGCCTTGGAGGCGGCTCCACTAGTGAAGACCGCCGTGTTGACTTCTCTATTGAATGTGTTACATTCAATATGCTTTTCTCTTTTTGTGAGCTTTTCGAAAATGGGAATGGAGTTGATCCGGGAGAAGGAAGCGACATTCTCTTGATTGGGGTCTTTTCTGTTGATAATTTTGGCTTTGGTGACACTACTAGGTCTGAACTATCTTTTGTAAATGTACCCTCACGTTTTAAAGGAGATGTAGATATTATATTCATACTTTTGGGAGTCTGAACATTTTTTTCTGAAGAATCATTAAAAGATTCATCCATGCTACTTTCTATTAATACTGGAGTTGTGTTAATAATGTTATCAGAAGAATCATTACTTGTAATACTAATAATACAGTCATTTGATTTGTCAAATGTTACATTAATAATGCCATCTGAGCTAGTTAAAGATGATTTTGGAGTAGTGTTGGTATTGGAATGTGTTTCAGTTTTATCAAATGTTGAATTAAGTATAGTTTCTTTATTGAAAGTAGCATTTAGGCTTGCATGATCAGACTCCTTAGATTTATCAAATGTGCTGTTGAGAGACACTTTTTCAGACTCTTCTGTGGTTGCCGCATTTGATCCCACAGATTTTCTTTTACCTTTATTTTCTTCTTCATAAGTCTCATTAAGTTTTTTAGTGGAGTCTGATTTCTCAAAAGTCAAATTCAAACTGTCCAATTCTTGAGGTGTGTCAATCTTTTCAATAGTTGTTTTAAGATTCTTAATACATGATTTTCTCTTCTTTGGAGTTTCTTTCTCAAATGTGGTATTTAACACTACTTCAGTATCAATAACTTGCTTTTCAATAGTTGTATTAATTATCTGACTAACCTGTGAAGTTTGTGAGTTTCTGTTTTGGTTTAGAGTTATGTTGTTAGTGGATAGTTTGCGTTTTTTTGGACTGTTGTGTTTTTCATCAGGGAAGAGATCCTCATGTTCTGAAATAAAACTATCAGGCTTGCATCTTTTTGATGCACGTCTTGGTGATTTGCCAAATGAACTGTTTAATATTACATTTTCCACTGATGGTTTTTTTTTCACTGGGCTGCCAGCAGCACTGTGAAAGGAATCAATGGATCCAATACTTTCATTTAGTGACTTGTTAACAACTGGTTCTTCTTCCATCACTCTTTTAGCATTTTTTTTACCTTTTTTATTCTTAGATTTTTTCACATTTTTAATACATTCTTTAGGAGAGAGCACAGCTTCCGTTGCAGAGTCCTGATTTTTCTTCTTGCTTATCTTGCTTTTCTTTTTATGTTTTGTAATCTCTTCCAAATTCTCATCTACAAAAGAATTTTCCGTTCCATTTTCCGCAAATTTCTTGGTGCGACGCGTGAGTCGAACTGTCTTACCAGTATCAACAACTGGTTCTATGTTAGTAGAGATATTTAAGTCCTGCTCTTTTAACGTGGATCTCGATGCATCTTTTTCAGTGTTGTCTTCTTCACTTGGATAGCTGACATAGTTGTGTCGTTTTTTGGTTTTAAGTGGCATAACATTCTCACAATTCTCTTTTACACGCCGATTCCTGGTCTTTCGTTCACTTTTAAACACTGTTTCGTCTGTAGATATGACGGTATTCCCAAGGAGCGACCCATTACGTCCTAAAAATAATAAATATCTATCAAAGTTCACTTGTATTCATATATAAACACTAAACAATTGTTAGTGTGTTTATTAAACTTACGTTTCCCCGATCTAGTAGACATTTTTAATGAATAATAATTTCGAAATAGTAAATTTGTTGACTAAGCCAATGTTTACGTTCAGAAGAATAAATCCGTTTCTCCAACGTTTTATTTTCAAACCATAAACTGGAAACGACACCGTCAGTTAATTTTTTTTGTATGTTTGGGCAAGCAATCAAAACGTTGACATACAGCCGTAACAAGTGTTCGAAAATAATCTTTCATTAACGTAGCTCTCAATTTATTGAAAATAATCTAGAAATACGATTTCTATAAGATGTCCTTAAATGTTAACAAGCCAAATAGATTTCTTTTCTAATACTTAATGCAAAGCAACAATTAAAGCGTCACAATTTATTTATTTTCTTATTAATATCAATTACAATGGTTTGTTCGAATTTTGCATTTGATAATAATAACTATGTGCGAGAATTATGAGTTAGACTTCTTACAAAGGCTATCTGTATTTCTACTGCCAGGATGCGGATCTTAAAAATCTCTGCGTCCATATCCGCGCCAAGACTTTGCGCCTCGTACGAAATTATCCTTTATCCACAGGTGACTCTAATCGCAATAGTGCGTTGCGTAGCGATAAGCTTCGCCACGCGGTCTACGCGAGAGTGTGTCAGCCCATACAGACGATCCGTAGAATGTGACAGAAACTGAAACGCACTACGCCTGCATAGAGACAGCGGACTTTTTCCTTCGGCCCTCCTAGATTCGGCAGCAGTCGGTGAATAAAATATACACTATTCCTTCTCTATATATCAGGAGCATTAAATTACAAATTTTTTGGAGCCTACCAACGTGCACTGTTAGTTCATACTTATCTCTAGAATATCACTATTTTTCTGAAAATAAGTTTTGTTTTATGAACACAAATAATATATTCATAGACATATTGACTGTGTACTTTACAGTCATTTATTTGAAGTTTTTTCTTAAAGATACTATTTTACTCCTCCAGTAGCTTACAATATATTACAGAGTCTGTAATACAGACTATATAATAGTACGTGAGTAATATTTAAGGAATCCCTATGACAAATGTTTCGAATTGTCTCGAAATTATATCATGTATCAGCATTGTTCAGCAAAAAAAAAGTAAAATGTCTTGTTGACAATGTCAAAACAACGGTTACGGTCGGCAGGTTGTTGCTATGAAATAATTTTGCATTCATCGATTTAACTATATCTATTGGATTGAATATGTGTAAAAATAACACGTGTATTATTTATAATTTGGAAAAACAGTTAAATGTTGTGAAAATCTTTGTTATCCAAATAGTTTGCCGTGCATCAATTAATAAACAGGTTGAATGAGTCAATACCACCAATAAACAATGGGAAAGCCGTGGGTGTTTGTTGCTACGACCTTAACTTTATGTGCATTAGTTTGTGTCGCTGAGAGAGGTTATTATCTTGGATGCTACACATTAAATATTGAAGATTTACTGAACACTCACACAGGCCAGTCCGTCGACGTATGTCTCTCTGCTTGTGAACAAGTCTACTACAGGTATGCTGTCATAGGTAATGATTCTACGTGTTTTTGTGGCAACTCCCCTGGTCAGTACCAATTACTGCCGGACCAATGTAACACAACTTGCCCAAAGAATGCAACACAGAGATGTGGTGGTGTCAATGCTTCGAGCGTGTACGACACTGAGGTGACCGCCCCTGGCCCGCCGGCGTCGTTTGAAGTGGTTAATTACACAGAGACTACTGCCCGGGTGCAGTGGACAGCCCCTCATGCATTCACTTTCATTACTGGTTATGTAGTGAGAGCTGTGGTCACGGAAACTTATGCAGATGTGATTTTGCGACCGCTGGAGTGGCGACTCGCGAATAACACATTCCAAAATGAATTGTTGAACTTGCAACCAGGCTCAACATATATCATAAGTATTGTAGCCCTGAATTACGATGAAGAAGGACCCTATGTAAACACCACTCTCAGTACAGTAATCGGTACACCCGATCCAAGCCCTCCCGATATAAAAATTTTGGAGAGGCATGGAGACCGGATGGTTGTACACATTCCTAAAGCTAAGAATGTCAATGGGCCAGTATCTATGTATCGGATAGTTGTTTCAGTGGAATTATATCAACAAGGCTACATTACAGAAACTCTTGGCAACCACTCATATGCCAAAGACCAGGGTTTGCCATATTATATTACAGCAGAACTGGATCCTCATGAAATTATGAATGATTTTACTATTGGTGACCGTCACACTTTTAATGGCTTCTACAATGCCCCTCTACCATTAACTAATGAAATAGATGTTTCTTTAGGAATTGTGAGTGAAGCCAACAATGTAAGAAAGATAAGGTATGCTGAGTCTACAAAAAAGATTATTTTGAATATCAATGAGCCAGAAGAAATGTCACCTATGGTAGTTGCTTTGGGTGCTGGCATTGCGATCGGAGTTGTTTTGCTGTTGATTGGTATAGGGTTGCTTATAATTCTAAGAAAGAAAATTCACCTTGCCAGATTGCACCGAGGATCCCAATCTATGCCTCTAAGCCTGAGCGAACCTTGTGTTGAGATTGAAAATACTGGTTACCTTCAGGAGGATGAGGAAAGAGTTGACTATTATGGAAATCTCAAGCGAAAGCTGTGGAACATACCTAGGAATCTAATTGAAATAGATATTTCTTGTATTGTCGGACTGGGAAGTTATGGTAAGTTTACTAAAGCTAAAATTCAGCAGCATGGTGATAAAACCTCTAGCCTGGTGCAGGTGGTGGCTGATAGGGAACTCGAGAGACAGGATAAAAAGTTGATGCTACAAGAGCTTGATCTGCTCATCAAATCCAGCGACCATGATAATGTTATCACTCTCATGGGTATATGTGAGACAAATACAAGTCTTCTTGTTGTGTTACAAGACTCGGCGATGACTCTGAAAGAAATGTTATTACAGAGTAGACAGAGAGATTTACAGAATAACAAATTTTCTCTTCTCACTGAAAATCGGTTGCTAACAATATGTCTGGATGTGGCACGTGGAATGGACTTCCTGCACAGCAAGAAAATGATCCACAAAAGGTTGAGCTGTCGTAATATAGCCATCTGTGATGGAGTCGCCAAGATATCAGGGTTCGGTATGTCACACATACGACCTTTGCATGAGACGCCAGATTACACCCGATGGACAGCTCATGAGATGTTACGCCAAACTAGATTTAACCCGAAGGCTGATGTGTGGTCATTTGGTATATTAGTATGGGAAGCGTTGAGTCTGGGGGCAACACCCTACTCGCATTCCGGGAATAAAGATGTGGCTACCCGAATTTTGCGTGGCATGCGACCTTCGCAGCCGTCGTACGTTGGCGACGAACTGTTTCAGATATGCCTCCAATGCTGGCAGGTGGACCCTGACGAAAGGCCGTCATTCGTGTCTCTTTTACATGAACTCTTACCATTCTCCCAAACACCTGGTACCAGATGCCTGAGTTTTACTCATTACAATGGCTTCGATTACGAACCTTATGTTTCCCAGTATGAAATAATTTCATAGACAACATAGTTTTACTCAGAAATGATATTAGGCAAGGGAACCATATTTTCCTGTTTATTGAACTTGTATTATTGAAAATAAAACCATCGACGGTATTTTTAATCCAAAGACAATGTATGATATATTTGTAACATCTTGATGCCATTCTAAAATGTATTCGTATAAAATTTGTATATTCATTTATGTACTAGTAAATAAGTTTATTTCTCGAATTGGAATTCTAGCTGACAATATTATTATGTGTGTTACGTATTTCCCTACATATAACATATTATTACTATACTACATATTATTACTTATGATTCAACTTAATGCACACTGTTTTTATAGTATATTCCAATGGACTTTTTAACTACAATTACGTTTGGAAGAAATGTGTGCTGTTACCAACATATTTAATTAATGTGTTCTACCATTTTTTACATTACATTTATATCATAGTAGAATGTCACTAATCTAGAACGATGTTAACCAATTTCTATTTTATAAATATATGTCAAGCCTTATATAATATAACCTATATAATACATTTCGGGGAGGTTTAGCTTCCATCAAGTTTTATCAGCCGATCTGAATCAGTTTATATATTATGCTGAACTAGTATATAGCAAATAGTTGCATTTAATTATTTTTAACTGATAAACGCATTGGCGTATCTTGATTAAATATCAGGGGTGGAGGTAGGGGGACGCAATCACTCAGCAGTTGACATTCAACGTATCTTCCTACATACACAGTGACAAACAATTCGAGTCGGCTGCCTGACACCATGTAGTGTAACTTGAATCACCTTGGAGTGGACACGGCCCATCCAGCCTCCCCTCTGTATACGCTTATGGATTTATGCCTCGGAGGTTCTGGACTTTATATACCCACTATATATAATGTATAAATTATATTTAAAGTACCTTCTGACGACGTTGAGTGGGAACAAATGTCTTAGGTGTGGGATACTTCGAGGCACGTCGTTTTGCGGGCGTTCAGTCAAGCGCGGATCCAGCCCTCAAAAAAGATTGTTGTCACAGCTACTTGAAAATCAGCTAAGTACGAGTCGGAGCATGAACATGCTCATTAACAATCATGCAAGTCGTTTATTAACTTTTGAGTTAGATTATTTCCTTTTTTCTGAGCATCAGGACAGGAAGTCGGACCCGATTTCTTTAAATTAAATAGTTTCGATCTAAATCTATTTCAATCAATAACTTATATCTTTTTCTTTATTTTTAGTAGCCAGTAAGCCAATATAGGGATACTAGGCTGGGTAAATAGGTATATTGGCGTTGTATCAGGAGTAATGTAAGTGAGATCAGCAAGTGAGATTCAACAGGCGTGATTTTGATTATTTTTTACATTTTTTAAGAATATTAAATTAAATGTATGTAGGTACATTTTACATTAAACAACTTTATTTAGGTACCTACTTAAATTACAATTGCCAGCTTACGTTTCTTTTTTGCGAAATCGTTGATAATGTCATCTACATCACATCTTTGTGTATATTTAGGAGAGCTAGCCCGGACAATCTTTCCTGTGCCATTGAGGCACATTTTAAAATTTTATTAAGGCATAACGTTTATTATTCTATCTTTTCTATATTTTCTATATCTATTTATCTATATTTTCATCAGCTTATCGATCTCAATAGAGCGTAAAAGTGTGACGTCAAAGTCTATTATGGTTGTGGGCATTCCCATCGTGCCCACAAAGGTGGATCCGCGCTTGCGTTCAGTGTAGTATGTTAATTTGTATTTTTCTAGCATTTACTGATTACTAGATGTAATTTCTGAAACAGGTTGGTTTGAAATACAGATAAAGGTGGTTTCCAACTAGTTATAAAAATTAAAACCATTGGCGTTACTATTGTGTGTTTGTACCTTAATGACCTTTGTATATTTTGTACTAGACATAGACTATAAGTATAATTATTATTTAGCGTGTAAAAATCCCAGTATCCAATTATTTTACGTGTAGTATGTAAGTTTGATATTGTAATGTATGAATTGTATTTTTTTTTCGTCAGTATTTGTCTTTCCGTCCATTGATATTGTTTGAATCTCGTTTTGTACTTGGTGTATTATTTTATTGAGTTTACGAATATGACATTACATTAATATTCAGCACGAGTCGTTTTTTATTGTTTCGAATCGTAAGTGTAACCTTGGGAGCACCAAGCATGTTTAGAAATTCACATTATGACCTGTTTGTTCAATGCAGTTTTACAAGCGCAGACCGGGTTCGAGTCCCAAGCCGATACAAAGTTATTTGTTTCAGGACTGGATAATAAGATAACATGCTTTTTTAACACAAGGGCAATATTATCTTTTGGACTAGACTAATGTATACGATGCGATTTATCTGAAATAGCTTTTTTAATTTGGCGCTGCTTTTTTCCGGACGAACCTATTGCTGGACTACTCAGACGTCAATTCCAGCGCAACCGAAAAAGAGGGCGGGGCCTCTCATAAATGAGAGGTCCGATGCCCGTTTTCATCCCGCGAAACCCGCGGCTGCGAGGCTCGCGAGATTGAGCGGGACCGACGGCGATCGCCCGAGGGCGCCTCTAGAGGCTCGACCTAGGCTCGGGCTGCCATCGTTGGGGTGAATTTAATTATGGCGGTATATCCATCCGAAACAGTGCAGCTCAAATGCACAGGGCAGGGATGGGCAGCAGCATCCCCGTTGTGAATGCTGCGCTCTGCGATTGCCAACACGCTTGCCTAGCGCGACAATTATTGGCGAAATACTCCTCGCTTGGAGAGGCCTATATCCAGCAGTGGACTTTTAACGGTCGGTACGTCGAGGACGATGAACGGGACACTATACTATGTATCCCGGCTTGTTGTATATTTTCTTTAATCTAGTTACGTCACAATGAGCATCCGTGAGCCATCGCATTCTATCCTTTGCTAAATTGCTAGAGCTCAACTACCTGCAAGATCTCCCTGTCTTCTTTATAAAATCATTTGTAATAATCATTCTTCTTTCAAACGTACCTACTGTTCACCAATATTGGAGTTGTTTAACTTCCGAATTCCCTATGGCCAGCTGCGGAGACTAATAGATCCTATTTCATGTCCTTTCCGGCGAACTGTATTATGCGCAAACTCCTGTACGGAGGTTTGGTAAATTATACAATGTTTGTAGTGGATCTCTGGATGTTCATTTCATGTCTTCAAATCGTAAAAAGTACCTACAAAAACTAAAACACTATAGTCGCAGATAGTAGTGATCCTGACTTGTGCGCCAAGGGTCGTGGGTTCGATTGCCACCCAGAGAAATATTTATTGGATGATATTTGTGTTTGTGTGTTAAATATATATATTTAAGTAGTATATTTGTGATCCGCTGTTGTCTGGCGTCCGTAACACAAGTGCTTTAAGCGACTTACCACGGAGTCAAGTCAATGTATGAGATGTAGGAATTTATTGATTATTATTTCGAGATATATATGCTAAGATCGTATCTAGTGGAGATCCATAATCTCTACCTACCCAGATGGGACGCAAGCGTGAAACGAAATTATAAAAAAATTATATGCTTATTTTAAAGCCTCCCTGTACACTACGTTGGCCGTGGTATTTGTAGGTGGCAACAAAACCTATTGATTTTCAGGAGATCATACTCGAGAAAGTGCCACAAACAATTGCTCTCGTCGAGTTGGTTACTCGATGCGCTGCGTGGCGGCCGCCGCCGGCATGTATTTTATATTATTTTGATAATACCTTTTGAATGGAATGTCCAATTTCAATAATTTAAAAAGTAATCGTCAGCTATTGAGACAGTCTTAAATATTAAATTATGGATAACAGGGTCTGATTTTTATCGGCAATTCTATCATTTTGTTTAATGTAAAAAAGTACTTATTGTGACGTAACTATAATAGTTAGACGTATGGTGTCGCGAAGTTTTCTGTAGATATTGATATATTCTATAATATTGTCGAGCATTTTTTTTGTCCTATCATTAATACTCTTCGCAGCGTATGCGATGAAAGACATTTTATGGCTAGGCTATTTTTTTACACCTTCGATTCGATTTTTGTTCTTCGTGACTTCCGGTAAACCCTAACGACAATTGCATTTATCGCCGTTATGTTATCAAAATGTTCCGCACTTCCACACACAATGTCCCAACAGGATACGCATTATATTGAAATAATAAATAGGCACTAATTATATTAGGTAGGGAGCTAGATAGCAACTTAGTTTAATTAATTTTGGCGTTACAATGTTGAAATTTTAATTCTAATAGCTTAAATTAATTTCCTGCAGTAGTTACAAAAAAAATATTCATATTTTTCAGCACACAAATATTCGTTTAGAATCTTCCAGCTGGAACAATGATATGCTAGCAATATAAGTTTCATTCTGTTTTTCCTAGAGGCCTTCAGGGCCGTGCCTACCTTAGAATGGTCTAATGCCCACCCTAGGATGTCGGACTACCGATTCGAAAAACTATAACTTATAATTTCAGCTCATTCCAGGCAACTCTTCAAATAGTTGAAATTACTGTGCGTCATTGCATGTCAGGGGGCAGCAGTTGTTCTATAGCGTTTTATATTTTTCATTAATAACCGACTAGAACTGACACTGACTACAAGTTATTCGTATTTTTTCTAGTTTTAGATCTTTCAATTTTTTACATAAAATACTCCAGATTTAAATATATCCAAATACTTTGCAGATAATCAAAAATACTCTTTTGTCAGACAAATTTAAATAACCCACGTTTTAGAGCCGTTAAGAGAATAGTTTTGTAATGAGTAGGTAGTGAACGCGAAAATATTTCAAAGATTATTCGTGCTAAAGTAAAAACCAGGAGAGTGAGGTAAGTTTAAATTGAAACAACTTGTCCTTTGCATTTATTTAATGTTAATATAATATAGACAATGTTCAAGGTACCTTTTAATTGGTTTTCGAGCTTTTAAACACTAAGACATTGTAACCTTCCATTTTACCTCTTATCTTATACAACATTGCAAAATAACACTTCATTAAAATCAATATTGACAACTAAATAATAAACATTGACTAAAATATACCGAATTTCAAATTCAAAACATTTAACATTTCAATTCAAACTTAATTAAAATTATATCTCATACATAAAATTGCAGACCCGTTTATCGTAAACCAAGATAACAAAAATTAATAATAAAAAATAAAAACTCCATCACTGAACTGTACAGCAACAAATGTTTTCAACATATTCATATCGTAGACAACGTACCGAGTCGGCGCGGGGCGCCGCCTGCCTATACTTAAATACGCAACAAGTGATAATTCAATAGAATTAGTATAACATATCAATCTCAACATGTGTAAAGGTTGATGAGACAACGACTGAACGGCGCTTGCTATCCGGTACGCGGCCGGGCGCGCCGCCGCCGCCGGCGCCGCCCGGCACCGACCGGTGGGGCTGCGCCGGCGGCCGCGCGCGGCCCCCATTCACCGTACACTCGCAACATCGTGTGTGAAACAATATCGACAAGTCCTCGCGTATACAAATCAATTTAAAATCTGCGAGTGCACTGCGGGAATCGCACACGACTACATCCTCGCGGACTCGTCCGCATGAAACCGAGCGAAAATTTTAATGACAATAAACAATTATATATTACAACAATCCCTACCGATCGGGACGCGTTCGTGACGATGTCAATATGCGTAAGTTGATTCCTCAGTCTTTAATAAATTGATGACAATGAGCAAGGAGAAGAACGTAAATGAAACAATGTTATGCAATTATATACAGATTGTGAGTTGGTCGCGCGCGCTGCCGGCCGGCGCCGGCCGGCGTCGGGTCGCGCCGGCGCGCCGGCCCGGTAGCGCGCGGCGGTCGTGTGCGATTCGCGCCCATCACGAACAAGCGTTGATTGGTGATGTCTTAATGTTGAGTTCGACTCGAACGCACAGCCATTTTCCTAAACACAGTATCGAACCTTACTCTAGCCTAGCGCACCCAACGGCTGCCACCTTCACTTGTATACCGACTAATCTACCTATAGTAATTACAATAAACCACTCTATCAACAAATTCAACAACATTTAGCTATTAAATTAAAAGGAGGATGAGATGCGCGGTCTCCGAGTTGCCACCCGTCCCGGCTCAACAGTCCAACCTCATGACCACACCATAACCGTAGAATGAAGAATGACAACTAGCTACCTTAATCCTACAACATTGAAATTTCTTAATCGTAACAGCGTTAAATAGCAATCGACGAGAGTGCGGAAAAGTGACGCGTGCGAAGGGACGCGACCGCGGGCGGCGCCCGCTCTCAGCCGAGTGCCCCGGCCCAACGGCCGCTCGTCCGGGCGGCGGCGGGGCGGGGCGGGGCGGGGGCGGAGCGGGATCGGTCAGCGGGCGCGGGCGGGGCTACTCTACGGGAGTGCGGAGCGGAGCGGTGCGGTGCGGTGCGGGCCAACCGAGTGCGGGGTGCTGCACGTGCGTATCACAGAAACAGTGTAACCGCCCAGCCACCCGGCCGCCCGGCGCCGCCCGGCATCGGCCGGCACCGACCGCGGCCGGGCAACGGTACCGCACTAGAATTATTACTCTGCAGTCGCAGCAGATAATATACTCTCAAATATTGTAACAACTTCAGTATAACAACGTTAACATTTGTCCAGTATTTTTTAAAATTATCTATACCCATTATAGTGTAATGTGTTAATTACGACTAACTAGAATTCAATCGATAACTAACAGTAAGAGGGGTGCGCCGCGGCGCCTCCGGTGCGAGATGAAGCGATCGATGTCAGCCAGCGTCGAAGAGAACAGAGCAGAAGAGAGGGGGCGAGGCGGCGGCCCGTGAACTTAGGTCTACCTGGAATGTTCGGGCGGGGCGCCGCGGGCTGCCCGGCCCCGGGACTCGCACGCGGGCGGCGCGCCGCCAGCTCCCGCCCGGGGCTCTAACCGAACACTCCCATTAGAATAATTGACGTATTCACTTAACACGAACCGACTAATCAAGATTTAGTTCCGATAAAATTGAGCTTGTAAAATCGACGATTCCAGGCGACGCTGGGAGATGACCGCCAACGCGCCGGGGCGCGCGCGGGCCGGAGCGAGCGGCGGCGAGCGCACGCGAACGTTCCGCCGCGACTGCGCGCTTGCGAGCGCGCGTGCTCGCCTCGCGACTGTTTCTCTAACGTTCGCTTCAACGATTCTGCTACACCTACTCTATTAAAGAGAATTATTTTCAACACTACTCAACTTGTAATTAATACACTAATTATTATTAAATTATTATGCACGATGCTCGTACTCTACCGACTAATGTGTACCGACAGAGCGTCGAGCTTGTTTGCGATAATTCCACATTACAATTTTGCCTTGGACACGAGTGGACGGCTGAATGTTCGCGCAGGTGCGTACTAGAATCAAATACAACAACAGTGTTACGTGTATCGGTAGACCAGCGCGTCGCTCCGGCGTTGCGCGCGCCCGCCTCTATAATTGACTCGAGACGATATCTGCACCTACCCCCAAATATACATACGATTAGATGAGAAAGTCGAAAAACACCAGAGAGTTGAACAGCAATACCTAAACACTTTAAAGATTGAATATACAATAATAACTATCTACGTGTATGCAACCACGCCGCGGTGCGCCGACACAGCGCGCGCGGCGACGTCGCCAGCACGGCCGGGCGACATCGCCACCACGGCCGGGCGACGTCGCCCGAGCGGAGGCCGGGGCGCGGCGTCTCCGACGTGCTCCACGATCATTTATATTAACCGCTAGTATTCGTGTTATATTTACTGAGAAATCGTCTCTCAATTCCTTTTCTTACATACTACCGTAAATAACTCATTTAAGCCGATCCAAGTAATAGTAACATTATTATGATTACGATTTCTTTTTGTACTTCTTTCCCTTCTGTGGTAATAGTTCACCGCCCGAACGACGCCCATAGACTGCCCACAGACTGCCCACAGACACAGCGCGCGGGGCTGGACTAGCGGGGGTGCGGGTGTGTGTGTGTGTGTGCGCGGGGGGGAAGCTTACCCCCGATCAACGGCGATGGCACTTCTGAGGTAAACGATCAACTTAACGCTACGCGGGGGCGCGGCCACGGCAGTCCGCGCGACTGATACGAAGTACCTTGACAATGTCGAAACAATCACAGTTTAAATATCCATATTGAACTACGGAGTAACGAACGGAAGTACATACGTGTAATATAACGGCGCAAAAATAAACTATAGAACATACACTGCGACTGTAAATAAGTATATCATTATTTCTCATATATTGTCATCTCGAATATTAAATAGAAATCTGCCTTTAAAACATTTAAAATATAGATATAATTTGTCTAATAATCTGGACATGCATTAGTTCTTTCATTACATTTAAATTGTACTTATATCGTAAGATAAAGATAAATTTAGACCGACAACAAATGAACAACTATTAAACATCCCTAATAAAAATTATAACACAATATTATAAAATGTATAAAAAATAAAGATCTTTACCGAGAGAAATCAGGAATGACGACAATTTGTGGTGAAGAGATGGCGTCGCGGGCCGGGGCCAGTGCGCGGGCGCGGCCCGGCCCGCGACCGAGAACTTTGGTTAGGGCTTCATTTGGCTCCTAAGCTCACGCTCGCGATGGTCTAACTAAGCGAGAGTCGCCGACGACCTCGAGTCAACTAAACACTAATCAATGGTAACATTTACGGTGACAACTCTGTAAACGGTACGTCCGCAGTGGTTAACGTTATACAAAAATAAAAAGTGTATGGAATAGGATTTTCCGTGATAGGACATTTATCACAATCGTACTACAACTCGACTACGTCTCGCATGCGGGACGCCGGCGCCCGCCAGGCGGGTCGCGGCGTCCTCGGAAACAAAAATATAGCAATAATCATATTATGTTTAACACCACTATTATTTTATACATGCATAAAATTAATATACATAAATCTATTCATTGTAAATAGGTAACTGCGCCGACGCGGCTGCGGGCTCGCGCCCTCTCGCCAACCACAGGGTATAAAGTACGCCGGCTCTTTGAAATGGAGCCGTTAAGTGCCCGTCAATGTCGCATGGCTTGTTATTAGCTTCATTTTCAAGAGTCCGTCTGCACTGGCCAACTACGGCTGGCTACGAGTGCTACGAGTGCTACGTTCTGAGTGAGCTGTCGGTGTCGGGCGAGCGCGCGCCGCGTCAACGTATCCAACGAAACTTAACTAGGGTCAGGTAACTCGCGCCACTGCTCCCGACTGGGCGTGTACTGTGTACCCGCTCGTGATAAATAAACACCGTCAATGGGAAAATACTAATAACCTATTAGAAGCACGCGGAACTGCGCGACCGACGCGTTCCTGTTCACCTTTATATAATATATTCTCTTACATCTGTATTTTGGATGAATCCAGTCAACAACATTAAAGCGACCTATTATTATGTTTATGAAATATAGATAGTAGAATTATTGGAAAACCTTATAAAATGTACTTGTGAAAGGTTATTAGTATTCAAAAATTAACATTGTACACAGAGATGATCAGCCCCGTACAGAAGATCCGAACGGTTGCACTCGCGCGTTCTGTTCGCGCTAGTTGTACGGGGCGGGCCATCTCTTTCTATTTAATTAAATCCGCTCTTATACTAAAACCGGCCGCGCGTGTGTCCCGGTTGCATCACTATCAGAGTCACAAAATAATTATGCTACACATAAAGAATAATCAATCTACAAGTTATTGTCAATTTATAAACAAAAAAAAAAACAAAACAATCTTTTTTAAACTAATAAATTCATTTGACCTATTTCAACATTCAACAGCTAAATAAGACCCAGAAATAAATATAGCATAGGGGTCAATCGTCACTAGTGTGGCTAACTACTGCGGCCCGAGTGCGAGTTTTGACGAGCTAAGCATGGCTCCATTCTAGTGCGAGAGCTTTTGGCGCAGTGACGGGGCTCAGAGCCAAAGAAAGATTGCACAATGTTATTAATGACTAGACAAACTTTACTGCACCCAAAAAGTCGTACGTCGTCTGTACACGTGACACCCAACCGAACTATGTACGCACATGACATTCCACATCGGGAATGTCGAATATCATGTGCGAGATATATTTCTAAACCAAGAGCTGGCTCACTTTTAAAGAGCCAACCCGCTATAACGCTTCTAGTTATCTGTATCAATCGAGCTCCTGATATCCTAAAGTATATCTGTGATATCGTCTCTTCCTCTTGTTCTCAAGTGACCCAACACAGAACTTCTTTAGGATAAGGAACTTCCAAGAAAGAACTCCAAAACTCCGCATAGTTCATTTCGCGCACTTTAATTGCTCGCACAAAGCAAAGCTCGCGCACTTTAATTGCAAAACTCGCATTGAGGCCATCTAGCAACGGACTCACACTCGCGGCGGCGGGCAGGGGGCGTGACTAGCTATGTCCGCGCGGCTGGGGGCGAGGGCGGGGGCGGCCCCGGGGGCGGCTACTGCATGAGGCCGGAGATGGCGTTGTGGCGGGTGCGCTTCAGCTCCTCTTCCTGGATCTTCTGCTCGATGAGGTACTGCGCGTTGCTGATGGCGGTGGGCGTGCCCGTGATGGTGACGATACGGTTGCGCGTGCCCGGCGCGAACGTGCCCTTCTTCGAGATCTGGATGTTTGCGCCGGACATCTGCTGGATCTCCACCAGGCTGCGGCCGCCGGGACCTGGAGCAGGCGACGCCGACGAACGGTTACAGGGGACGGTTACGACGTTCGGATACCATACTTAGAAATGACAAGAGAATAAATGTATAAGTAGGTAATATTAGAGACTCACCGAGTATAGCCCCGACGATGACCTCCGCGATCTCAACATTCTTGGAGTCCTTGGCCCCGGCATCGGCCGGCGTGGGACTCTTGCTGAGCGGCAGCAGGCCGGCGGAGGGGAACACGCCGCCGACGCCGCCCGACAGCGAGATAGGCGCCACGGCTGGGGGGCGAAGCGCCTCGAATGCAACTTCCGCGAAACGCTCTAACGAGCCGCCGCGCGCGCCGCCTGCGGACGCGGGAGGGTGACGGCGGGGCGGGCGGGCGGGCGTTCGCGTGCGCGGGCGCGGGCGCGGGTGCGGGTGCGGGTGCGGGGCGGAGCCTCTTACATTAGAACGTTTCGCGCTGTCCACACAGAGGGCGTCACTGTGCCGCCGCTCCCGCTCTCAGCTAGTGTGCCGTGTGCCAGCGCGCCGGGGCACCGGCCCCCCGGACTCGGTGACTCGACGCGGTCGTCACCTCTGTCCTGCCTCTACTGAACCGACGCCCGGGTCGAACGTGCTCGGACCGAATGAGTTCCCGTTGCGTTTGACCGCGCGATTTACTTTCCGACGAAGATTCTCGTATCGTCGTCGGACATATCGGACCGGACGGAGTTACCCAAATTTCGTCTAAGCTAACCCTTAATTCTAAGTGCCCAATTTGTAAGGATAATCCAGATTATTAAACTACCCACGCTCATTTAACATAACTCGAAAGAAAGAGGTAAAATCTACTTGTGTTCGTACCCATGCATATAAGATTTGCGGCAGGAGGCAAACAAAACGTACACTAGCATGAGGGCGTGCCGCGGGGGCGCCGGCGTTGTCACATGTTGGACAACATCGGGAGCGCTGTGCGGGCGTGAAAAATGATACTAGGTTGAAACGACGACACAATCGCACCGCACCTACAGTGTACAGTGCACCGTACGTCGGGCGATTGTGTTGTCCTTCACTTTGTTGCGGGATGGACGTGAAATTACAACAACTGATCAAACTTGACAATTTCTAACGGTGGGAATTATTGCAAACGAAAGCGCTGTTCGGACCGACCTGTTTTCTTGTATTGTTTCACTATGTTATTTCCTTTCAACTAAAATCAGCTACCACCAACTTATCAGCTTGTTTTGTAAAGCTTTGAGTGGTTTAATTTTACATTTGTGTCACTAACGCCATCTATGTATGCTTGCAGTTACTATCTGTCTTATTATTGTATAAAATAAGCAAGATTTTTGAGTCGTATAGAGATAAAGAGCAGTTGTTGACAATACAATCAAAATTTAAATTCTCTTTCTTTTCATACAGCTTTAACCTTCTGGCGGTATACTGCTCTAAACTACTGGGGTGTACCTTTTGCTGGTAGCAAGAGGGGTATCATATTTAACGTGCATCAACTCGAAATTGTCACACCACAGACCTATCACAGGCATTTCACAAAATTCATCTCTATAAAAATAGATGAAGCGTCAACTGAATTGACAGATGACCCCAATGAACTGATAGGTCATTTGAAATAGACCTACACTGACTAGTCAGTAGGCACAATGCGGGCCCTAAAACTACATTTACAGCTGGTTCCACCAGAAAACCTACCAGTAACCCAAAGACATGCGGACAAACGTTCAAAATTAAACACACATAAAATAGCGAAATAATTGTATACTCTCAAATCCTAACACTTTGCCCGAATTATTTTGTATTAAACTTCGACGTCACATCCTATGGATACATTTATCCGTACTCATCCTTTTTCATCGAATAAAATAATTCTTCATAATACTTACTACCCACAAGTATTTCTTCGCTGGCAATTTACATGGACGCATGTTAGTGGGTACAGTTGTGTAAAAAAAAAACTAACAATCTTTCAACCATGAGAACGGTTGCCGCAAGGTATCCGATACAATAAACCGTGTTTAAGAGCGTAAAAGTAGCGTCAATGCATCCGGCCAGCCCTTTCGTTTGCGTACAATTTCCACGCACCTGTATCTACTGTCTTGTTGTAAAGTCGTCCATGAGGCAGACTGTATGTATTGCCGACAGATGAGTGGTAAAGCGATGTTCGAAAACAATTTTGAAGAGACAGAGTTACGGAAAACGCAAATTTAAAAAGCCAATTGGGTTACTATGTAATCAGCAATACAACACGTGGCACAATCTGACATGCAGATTATTACTATACGTAAATATACACCGCCATCTTTAAATCTATCCGAATCAATATGGCTTCTTAATTGTGTGGTCTATAAAATTTAATTGAAATGAACACGCTCATAGTTAATCTAAAGTAGACAGTTTTACAAAATTGACAGCCATAATCAATTTTTTTACTCGGAATCAAAACTATAATGATTCTCAAAACATTTATTGTGCAAACGCATAGCAGATTTGATTATCGATCGGGGGTCGATATTGACCACTTTGGGAATCACTGGTCAAAAATATAAAATAAAACAATACACAAAAATGGACATATGCAAACCAAGCCCATACTAACATTGTATGTATAATACGACTGTCTGTCTATTTCCATTTCACTGCTGTTTAAATCTAAATGAAAAATACCTCAGGACAGTTTGCCAAAGTTAGGCTAGTTTTTGTCCAACAGGCTGTGAGGTACCGGCAAAGTAGAATATTACGCCCCCCAGTATCAGGTGTCAAAAGAGGCGACTGAGGTACCGGAACCGACAGGTGGCGGTATATCCACCCGAATAATTACTCAAATGCAAAAGGGCGTGGAAGGATAGTTTATTCAAAATTGTCTGAGGACAGACGAAACCAAATAAGCTTATATGTATATATTTAATTAAAATGTGTTCTATATTATGTACAAAACTCCCCATATCTTTCCGGAGCGATATAAAGATAACGGTGTATAATAAAACAAATTATTTATTAGATCTGTTTAGAATCAGAGAGACTGGTAAAAAACAATTTCGAATTGCATTTTTATTCATATCATTAATTACTATAATAAACAAGGCATTAATTTATTAGGCCTTATTCATTATTCAATCAGATTTCTATTTTACGAGGCAGTGGTTTTTTAATTTCGTTTCCCTTTATGTTTATTTCACAAAAGTATTCTAATTATAGAACTGTGTGATATACCACAAAATAAATCAATAAAGTTAAATAAAGTCAATGAAAATAATGATGACTTAAAATTTGAAAACCGGTTGTGCAATTTGCTATACGTATTAATTACGTGTTAAGAGAGTTGTCAAAAAAAATAAACTGTACCATTGTTAATAAATCCGAAATCTAATTAATATATAGAGAATGAATAAAACCAAAAAACCACGGTCCCTGTACCAAAATCTATAGAAATAATTATCAACCAGTCTCATTCAATTTTCAGTATTAACAAAAGAAGCGTACATACTGTGAGAAGATTCAAAAGCCAATTAGATAAAGACAGATGCGTGGGCCGAGCGAGTAATTTCGAATTTGGAAGCGGAGCGAACGCGCTGTGCGGGGGCCCCGCCAGGTCCCCACACACCATTAATAAACAGATCGAATACAAGAGAAATAATAAAAACAAAATTAAATTAAAAATAAACTCAAATCGGACAGCTGACTTTTGAGTGATAACCAAAAGTTGTCAATATAATCCGATAGATGGCGTTGTTACAGTTTAGCTATAATTACGTTTTAATAACACATTCTCTTATCGCATCGCAGAAAAATCAGCTTTACAACAACGGTAATAAAAGTGAGAGTCGATTGTATCTAATAAAGACTTGTAACGTATCGAGCCGGCCGACGTGTCCCGCGCGCCGCTTAGACGCGTGCACAATTGCAACAGCATTTACATAAGGCAGCATTGAGCGCGGTGAAGGTCGCAGCGTTCCCATTAACTGGGCGTCGCATTGTTCTGCACTTTGCTGCTCTGTTACAATTATTTTATAATCGTTGCGTTGGATTCTTGTTTCCACACGGAACGCGGGGAAACGTCTGCTTTCGAACGTGATCATTGATAATCTCGATTATTTGACGCGATAATGCGTTTTAGGTTTTGTAGAAAAATAATCGACATATACATTATTTCTCGCAGAATGCACATGCAAAATAAAACATCGTGTATGGGAAACGCTAAAATACTTTATCGCCTCAAATAGAATAGACAAAATCGCAGATATGATATGTAATACATATATCAGAATATTGCTGCACAACATTTTTAAACTTCAATTTAATGTAATTGTATATACTGTGTAATTGTAATAAAAACAAAATGTTGCGTGGTGTTAGAGACCTGAATAGATAAATTTAACGTATTTCATTATTAATTGTGATATATATATATTATCATTTCTGCGTGTAAAGAAACGGACTGGTTTTGAGGCGAACAGAGTATGACACTGATAAAATTATAGTTGTATTAAGTTTGTTCTAATCTATTTCCCTCAAAACTTGTATATACTATAACAGCGCGAATGTCGGTGTAATGTGACATAAGTATTTTTATGGTTTTATTAAAGAAGTCGACAAAGAAGTCACCGTGGCCTACGAGTGCACCATAACAAACTCTAAACCTGATTAACGCGATATCAAATAACACCTTCACTTTCTGTCTGTCAAACAGAAAAAGACAAAAGAGAGGTATTAAAGCAGGTTCATTTTGTACGAGGGCACGCCAACTTCAGGTATGAAAACCGCAGGCGAAATCAAGTTACGCCCGTATCCTAGGTAGACCTTATGAAGGTTAATCACTCGCATATCTACCACACTCTCACTTAAATATGGCGTCAAACAGAGCTTGATTCGCCTCGAAACGCCAAGAGTAGGTTATCAGGTCAAACCTAGGCCAAAGGGCGACGCTGGTGTGCCGATTCAGCAGCGGTCAACATACGTCACATCGCACCAACATCGCGAGGGGTTCCGCCTGAGGAGTGGAGGGTTGACACTCACCGAGGCCGACCTGCCCGATGGGCCCGAAGACGGCAGGCGGGTCCTGCGCGGGCAGCGGGAAGTAGGCGGCGGACAGCGGTGCGTGCGGCATCGGCTGCGGCAGCGCCAGTCCCAGCACGCCGTGCTTCACCAACAGCGCTAGCGCTGCGCTGATCTCCGACACGCCCGCCTCGCTGTACCCCGCCTGCCGCAGCGCCACCTGCCGCACCGACCCGCGTTTACAACTACTTTTCACACACTTTAAGAGAGTAATATGATGACACGTTTCGCATTATAAATATATTTGACACCCAGACACAGAACAAACATAGATATCATTAAATAAATAGTGGAATAGAAAGGTAGTGATCCTATCTTGTGCGCCAACAGTCGTGGGTTCGATTCCCACCCAGAGCAAATAAATGATGATATTTGTGTTTGTTCTGTGTCTGGGTGTTGAATAAACACATATTAAACACCCATACACAGTGCAAACACAAATATTGATCACATAAATAGTCACAACCGAAGGCGCGATCAAGTCCAAACGTGGATGTGACCCGTACCTTGATGTGGTCAAGCGTGTGCTGGGTGAGGGGTGCGGGCGGCTGCGTGCCGGGCGGCGCCAGCGACAGCGTCAGCGAGAGTGCGCCCAAGCCCGCCGCCGCCGCCGCCGCCGCGCCGTTCACCAGCACCGAGCCGACGCCGCCAACGCCTCCGACCGACGCGCCCAGGCCGTGACTCTGCGGGGAGAAGACTCGTGATGAACGCTTACTTCCGATGTAAACTTCACCAAGTGTTAATCTTTTCTCATTTGCTTTGCAGGATTAGAAGTTGTCGTAGACGACGCGAAAGATGGCGGTTTATTTATCCGACAGGGAAGCTACGCTGTGCGATTGCCACCACGCCTACAGTTGGCAATTAGGATGATATATTTCTTAGTTGTTTAGCTCCATCTATACTCATTCACACACTATATAAGTGTCTTAGTGGCATTCGATGAATAAACATTGTCACGCTGCGAAGTACCGGCAGAGTAGAATAGTACCGGGTGTCGTAAGAAGCGACTGATACCGGAACCGACAGATGGCGGTATATCCATCCGAAACAGTATAGCTTAAATGCACAGAGAATGGACAGCGGCATCCCCGTTGCGAAAGCACCGCCCTAAGATAACCACCATAATTAAGCAGCGCGGCAATTATGGGCAAAATTTCCTCGTTTTTGTCTAAGTCCAGCAGTGGACTTCCAATGGCTGATATGATGGTTATTTCATGGAGCAATTCCAGGTCGTCTCATACGTTATTTGGAAACTTATACTAGTTGTACCAGATGAGATTTGTCTCAGATATCAAACAATGAAATACAAAACAGAATTACTTGAATTATTCAACTCTAGAACTATGTATGAATCTAGTGGCATTGTTCTTGTGATAAACAAAGTGACTTAATCTAAGTGATTTATCACCAGGGTAAAATGATTTAAGGTCATCAAACATAGCATGCAAACTGGCTGACGTATGAGGATCGACTACCTGCACCGACAATAAGTTTATGTATTTTATTTCTATATTATGAAGTCAGCAGCCAAGCATACGATCTCCTTGATGGTAAACGTGACCGCAGCCTATCGACACTAGTGTCATCACAAGGATATCACTAGCGTGTCGCCGCCTGTGTGAACTGGACCACAATGAACAGAGTAATGCGAGCACTCCTATTTGGCGGTGGAAATGGGTGAGAGTGAGGTACCAATGCAGACGACCTTCGTGAGAGGTCTAACGCATACAAATGAGGTAAGATCTTTAATAACTAATTTAAAAACAATACACAACGGCCAACATCAATAGCAACATGCGCTTTCGAAGCATCAGTTAAAAATCTAAAAATAAATATCAAAAAAAAAACTCGTTGTCAGCAAATTTCGAAACCAAGAAGCGAAAAAAACTTAAGCACTAAAAATGAAACCTAAAAGGAAATCTAGTGTTCAGCATCATGAGTCGAGCAAGGGGTGTGTAACCACTTAAACACGCTCACAAGTGCTTTCCACCCTTTAGCGGCCGGTGGTGACGTGAGCTTGCATTTTGGACCTTAGGTTGGGGCAATAGGGTCGACGCTGCGATCTGCGGCCGGTGTTCCAATGCGGTAGAGGTTGCGTCACACAGTTAACTCTTCGGTTACATCATTTGCGGTTTGGACACTTGTGCTGGATGCAGATGGGCATCGCCCTTAGCGGTTGGTGTGGTTTACGGACAGACATTAATATCTGTGAAGGCATTTATCAAACCGCTGCCAGTCATATTTGAGGTTTTTGTCATTTGTTAACGGTTTGTGAGCGCCGACGCCGGTAGGGGATCCATTAACATTAACTATTTAGTATTGCAACCCTTATCACAACCAGTTTTTCTTGTAGGCTCCTTTCTGGTGGCAATGAACCTGCATTGAACTTAGTTTTAAGACCCATCTAGTGCCGGCAGACTAGTATAAGGTAGGCCTAATTTTAATGATAATATCTCCGTCGGGTCATCAGTGTGATCATTTTTATGTATATAATACAATCTAGTGCTTCATATTTCTTGTTTTGTTTTTTTATATTTGTTCAATTTGTTATTTTTGACGATTTAAAATTCCTTGTAATGGGCCTACTTGAATAGAGAATAAAATGATTTTTTGATTTAATTGTATTTTAAAGTCAATTGGTAGTTAATTGAGTTAATTTAGATTGATTTAAGGGAGAGAGCAATTTTCGCATCTAATTATTATCGCTTTGTTGCTGCAGCATGAAGTCGTTACCATAATTGCCAATTACGAAGCAGCCATCTGGCAACAGTTCAAAATCCCCCTCGTATGTATTGGCGTATCTTGGGTGGTTTTCAGGGAAGGGCCAGGCCGTTGACACAACTTTTCGAGTCAATAGCCCAATATCCCCCCCCCCCCCCTATATGTTTATGGCGTATTAGTAAATGCAAATAATATTCCAGAATTTTTATAAGAACAGCGCAAAACATACGATCTATCCCAGCGTCCGAAGTTAGATAAATAACTATCAAAGAATAAGTCCGCAAACCGACCGCAGATCCGATCAGGACACCCTCACATCACCACCGTCGTAAAGCACAGATCGAAGAGTCGCGGGCAGAGTGAAGAGCGTGTCCAAGTCGTCACCTCTGTCACCTCGGAGGAGACCGCGTAAGGGGAGCCGGTCGGGTTGTAGTTGGCGACCGGCCCCGCGACGTCGGCGTACGACACGTTGGGGCACGACCCGGACTGCGGGTCGTCCACCACCTTCTGGAGGATCATGAGGCACGCCTTCTTGTTGCCGTCCTTCTCACCTGCAATTTAACGTCACTCGGTATGGATATGGGAGTCCGTTTTAATTCACGCAACATCTCACGCAGATCAATATCTGACTGCGAGATAATTCGCATAAAGCTATTGTGTATATATAACATCCAGACACAGAACAAACACAAATATTCATTATAAAATATTTGTCCTGGGGATCAAACCCACGACCAATGGTGCACAAGATAGAAAGCACTACCGAACTCTTAATATCTTTACAAACTGATGTAAGTCATGCAAGTGGTGTAGAAATCCGTGAAGGTAGAAGCATGAAAAGCTTTGTCATCATTACTGTTTTTGGAAGTCCACCGCTGGATATAGGCCTTCCCAAGAAAGGGGGAATTTCGCCCATATTTGCCGCGATTGGCAAGCGAGTTGACAATCGCAGAGCGCAGCTTTCGCGACGGGGACGCTGCTGCTCATCCCCACCCTATACCTTTGAGTTACACTGTCTCGGATGGATATACCGCCACCTGGTACAGAGGTACTCTACACTGCCGACACCTACAGCACACTGCCGTAAGAGCCTTAAAACAATAGAGTTAATATTGATAGCAAAATAGACATGATGCAGATGCTCGTTGACTTATTCAACGTATTGAATTAATTATTGCAAAAAATAGCCGCCAGCGATGATGCAAGTGCCGCCAAGAATAGACACGTGACATCCACCGATATTTTTATATAAGAACAACAGAATAATTAATGGAATTGTAAATACACCAAGTTTACGTCCGACCTAGCACATGCATGAATCGACTGAATCTATGCAATATTAGCCGACATACAGAATGCGTTTTGAAATTTGAACGGGCCTGATGGCGCAGATGGCAGATCCCATCTTGTGGGTTGAGGGTCGCGGGTTCGATATCCAGGGCAAACTTTCACTTGATAGATATTTATGATTCATCGTTCATAGTACATCGATCTTTCGTGAATAGTACCCCCCACAGCACAAGGTGTCGTAAGAGGCGACTAAGGTACCAGAACCGACAGATGGCGATATATTCATCCAAAATAGTGCAGGTGATATGCACAGTGTGGGGATAGGCAGCAGCATACCCGTCGCAAAAGCTTTGTTCTGCGATTGTCAACAACGCTTGCCTAACGTGGCAAATATGGGCAAAAACCTTCTATCTTGGAGAGGCCTATATTCGGCAGTTAACTTTCAATAGTTGGTATGATGATCATGTCACGAATGTTTTAAGCAAATTATCTCAGAATCAGGTCTCTTACATATTATTATCTTATTTAATTTGACAGCAGTAGACAATGATCAAAGTAGGCCAACGATACTCCGCATCAATAGAAAACAATCACAATTTAAATAAGATTAGAGGCCATCGCGTGTGGTATTGGGACAGTCAAATCGGGCGCCTGGGGGCACGGAGCCGTTCTTTATCCAAGGTTTAGAGTTGCTCACACACTTGACCAGCTCTTTCAAGGTCAATCTCGCGATCATGAATACACAGTTGTACATGGTAACAGCGTGTTGTTACATAACACTGAGCGACATCTGCATATTCATTTAGATGGCGGGACAAGTAATTGTAAATCACAAATGCTTAATAAGCAATAAGAGGCAAGAGAATCTGTCAATGTTATATTCACGACCTTCACAAACGGATGAACAGGAAAATCTATTGAGAACAGTTGCGCAGTAATAGTAACACATTGCAATACCGGGTGCAGGCAGAGTAAAATAGTATCTCATCCTACACCAGGTAACTTAGGTACTGACAGATGGCGGTAGCGTAGCTATGAAATGGAATGGGTAGCAGCATTCTAATCACGATGCTACGCTCAGCAACTGCTACCATGCTTGCCCAGCGCGGGCAACATTCCTGATAGCGCATTCGTTAGTGTTCCTCTCTTGTGCACTTTGGTGGGATCAATCCCCACCTAGGACAAAAATTTATAAAATGCTATATTCCCCTTGTTCCCTATTTCTCAAGCCGTCCTATGTTCAGCAATGGACTTTCTACGGCAGCTAATACCCTTAGTGGTAAGTTAGAAGCAGTCCAAGGTGTTTAAAGAAATCAATTGAGAAAGAGATTAAGGGAGTCGCCCGCAACTCACCGACAACGGTGATGCATCTCTCCTGCAGCGAGAGCTCCTTGGCCTTCTGAGAGATCTGCACGTAGCTTCCGCTCTGCTCCTTGATCTGCTTGATGTAATTCCCGCCCTTGCCGATGATCATGCCCGCCGTCGAGTTCGGCACTAAGATCTTCACCTGGAACAACACACACTTTTCTATTGTCAATTTATATGGACAACAAACGTAAATTTCGCACAATGAAAACAAGACCTAATGTTCTAATCTAATAAAAAACTACTTTTGATAATGGCGATAACACTAAAATTTCTTTTGCTATTTAATATCAATAGAGAAGATGGTTAGAAACTACCATGAACTTTGATCAATGCACAAGTTTAAAATTAAAAACAATTAAATTTAATTATTAATAACCAATATAACCCAGGGTAGTGCCCTGGGTTATTGGCAGAGCAGAATAGTATCTCCCCCTATAACAGATCACGCCTGCCCAGCGCGGTAATTATGGTCGAAATTCCCCTTTCCTTGGGGTAAGGCCTATGTCCAGCATTGGACTTGCAATGATTGATTTGAAGGTTAGTAATTGTATAATTTCTAAAATCCTAACATGACAACCTTGCTCCTCTTAAACTAAGGTTGCCCCGCAATCTAACCGGAACGTCAAACAAAAATTAAAAAGGATAAACCAAGTTTTGAGTAGTGAACGCATAAATGTTAGAAAATATTAATTAAAATAACTCAAATATCTGATTAATCGTTAATAATAACATTATTATTAACATGTTCTTAATTAAATACAATTAATACAAACGAGCAGCGAGGTGTGACCAAAATACATTCGGAGCACAATGCCATCGTTAAAACTTTGAATCTATGCAACAAACTTGGTTCATTCCGGTGTTCTTTGTCACGTTCGAACAAAGGGTACACGATAGGAAACGAGCTTAGTGGAGGCAGAATAGAATAGTATCTCCCGCTGTACCAGGTATCGTCAGAGGCGACTGAGGTGCCGGAACCGATAGATGGCGGTATATCCACCTGAAGCTGCGCTTTGCGATTGCCACCACGCTTTCCCAAAGCGGCAATTATGGGCAAATTCCCCCTTTATTTGGGAGACCTTTGTCCAGCAGTGGACATTTTACGGCTGCTATGAAGATGTTGATTAACAAGTATATAGTAATGACAACTCTCATAGTAGTAGTTGACATGTACAACATATCTTTGGCCAGATTTTTGGTACCTCTTTAGAGAAAGGGTAAGCGGTACTAATTGTTAATATTAATTACTTAATTACCTATTTTGAGTTTATATTCAAACCCTTCGATGGTTTCCAACAACCTAGGTGTACACATAGTTCAGAAGGGATAAGAAAGAGTATATGGGTTGATGGTGGTGAATGCCCACGGATGTCTGTCGGAACAGTCAAAATCGATACCTAATAATAAAATATTCAATTACTCGTGTAATCAATCAGATAATACAAATTGAGATAAAAGACGATAATTCTATGCCATAGAAATCAGTTCAGCAGACAACTCATCTTCATCGAAGTCGACAGCTGGACATAAGCTTCCCCAAAAAATAAGGAATTTCGCCCATAATTGCAGCGATCGGCAAGTATGTTGACAATCGCAGAGCATAGCTTTCGCGATGGGGATGCTGTTTCCCATCCATTGCGGGTGGATATACCGCCATCTGTCGGTTCTGGTACCTTAGAGTCGCCTCTTATGACTCCTTGTACAGAGGTAGGTACTATTCCATTCTGCCGGCACCTCACGGCTATATGTCGTTACTAAAATACAAGCAAATGAGAACGGAATCTTTTGATAACACAATTTAATCTAACGTGTTGTTGATTACCATATCTTTTTACAATCGACGTGCGCGCTCACAATTATTTAATGTTGTTAAGTACTCGTTTTAAGTGTTATAAGTGTTTGCTATTTATGTCACTATAGAACTGATTACATTTACTACAGGTAGACCGCAAACAGAGGTCGCCTGCATTGGTACCTCACTCATACATATTTCAACCGCCAAACAGCACTGTTTGCATTGCTGTGCTGGTTTCGGGGGTGAGAGTTAGCAGCGGAATTACTATTATTAACAAGCTTGTGATAACCTTGTACCGCGAACCGTGCTTAGCTAACTTAGTTATATAAAAAAAGGCCAAACGATTATCACGGTTACATTTCTCGGGCAGTCACTTTCATATCCCCACTTTCGCTCCATAAACTCCACGGCTCGACCAGCCCCAATTTATGAACGCCGTCAAGACCCTCACCGCTGACCTCCCCCCCCTGATAAACAAGGCGGAGCCACTCCAGACAGGCATAAAGCTGCCACAAATCACAACAACCGATCGATACCGGAAAATGGAACAGCGATGCCCCAAGGCAATTTGCTAGATTTGAATTTTGATTTGCAGCAAAATATTACGATTGGAAAATCGGATGCTTAAGTTGCCGATCTAATGAGAAACATGTACGGCAACGACGAACACGTGCATTAGAGATAAACAAATAAGTAAATTCGCATATATGTACATAAATTGAAATCTTACGAATACCAAACAAGGGTGTAAATACAATAATAAAAACACATATATAAAATATAGTCGTTTTTCGCTGTCTGTCACTATGTGTATGATGGAATCTTTAAAACTCAAGTCTCTTCTACTTCTACCGCCAAATATCCGCGATCGCATTGCTGTGTGAACACAGCAATGAAGGTTTGAAGGGCAGTTAAATTACTGTGAAGTGTGACACAGTATCTTCAGTTCACAAGGTTGGCGACACACAAGTTATTTCTTTGTGATGATAAGAGCGTCTATAGGCTGCGGTTAAGTTTATCATCAAGTGGAAGTGTATGCTTGTTTACAGACTTCATAACATAAAAACAAGGTACCATTCTATCCTGCAGTATTTCATGGCTACAATATTAGTCATGTTTAATATGATACAACATGTTCAAACGCGCAGCGAGGTTGGAACGAGCCTCAATAAAAATGTAAATGTATACTTATGCCGTGCCATCTTTGACGTTGCACCGGCACAACGAAATTTGATTAGCAGACATTATACAAGAACAAAAATTATTGTAAAAACACGTAACCACACTGCTGAGAGCCTTGTTCCCTTTTGAGAGCCCTCTGTTAGGAGACCAGCCCACGTAAAACGTGAAGGTCATAGTGCTTTAGGGTATATATAATACAGAAACATGAAACAATTCAATAAAGCCATTCAGAAACTCTTTATTGATATAACAACGGGTATCATACACGTTGTTATTTTAATAAAGGCTGCCGTGAGGTACCGGCATTAGCCGTGAGGTACCGGCCATGAAGAATAGTACCAAGTGTCGTAAGAGACGACTAAGGTACCTAAGGTGACTAAGATGCGTTCTCGCCTCCTATTTAACTGACAGCGTAGTTCAATAGGAACAGGATGCCTGTATTTCATCAGCATCATAGAAGCCGTACAACGAGTATAAAGTGGGAAACTTCCCTTAATTGCAACGCCTGGCAAGCGTGGTGGCAATCGTAGAGCGTAGCTTCGCGACGGGGATACCACTGCCCATTCTTACCCTGTGCATTTAAGCTACACTGTTTCGGATTGATAAACCGCCATCTGTCGGTTCCGGTACCTAAGTCGCTTCTTACGACACCTGGTACAGGAGGGAGATACTATTCTACGCTGCCGGCAAACTCTTTCTTTTAACAGCCAGTGATGTTTTGCTTTGATGAAATAAATAAATAAATATGACATAGCATATCAAATTTCAAGGACGAAACACGTTCACGTCGCGTCGTTAATTACGCGACGTTTACAGTTAAGTTAGTCGGCGTACAAGCGCGACCTTACTCGGCTGGGCACACAAATTGTATGCGGATTAGATGTGTCGGCGCGATTTGAATACCAAGCGGCCGGCCAGCGTCACACTACGCATTACCATAATCGTGCATAATAAAACACTTTCACCCGGAATTTATCACGTTTCCGACACACCGTCTTGGAGTCATCAACGCCGAAATTCAATAAATATATCTCTAATGTAAAAGATTCTCATCATCATCATATCAGCCCCAAGATAGGGAGATTTTTGCCCATATTTGCCGCGCTGGGCAGCCATGGTGGCAATCGTGGAGCGCAATTTCGCGTCGAGGATGCTGCTGCCCATCCTCACCTTGAAGAATTTAAGCTGCACTATGTTGGATGGATATACATACCACCATCTCTCGGTTCCGATACTTTAGTCGCCTCTTACGATACCTGGTTCAAAGTACTATTCTACTCTGACAGTGCCCCACGGTGAACCTCCTACGTTCCTAACATTTGAAACCTAACTAAATAAACACAAAAAAACCATTTCAATTTTGAACTCTAGAATCCTTGGCTTCAGAAACGGAAATGTAGTAGTTTTAAAATATAAATAATCCGTTTATTTCAATACCAAGCCGACAAGTTTGAGCCATTGAAAGAAAACTGGAAAGAGGAAAATGAATTGAAAACTTGCAGCGAAGAACGTACACAAGTTTTGATCTGGTATGAACTAGTTATTACTGGATTGCTCTTTACATTTTCTTTGCTACATTTGCGGGAGCAAGCTTTGTTTACATCAGCGAGTGCGGTATAATGTGTTTGCCCTCTTTTAAAGATTCTTCTCAAGCAATATGAGTTCTGTAAGCACTACAGAACTTGTATTTTTTTATTAAACCAGGTCGAAGTCAAACAAGAACACGGTCCGCATGTTAGCAAGCACCACAGCCTATACACGCTCGTATCTTCATCACAAGGATATCACTGACCAACCTTGTGTCCTGCATTAACCAGTAATGTCACATTACCTAGTAATTTCATTGCCTCTTTCACCGCTCATACCGGAACACAGTCGTTTGGAGACGACTTTTTGACGGGCCCGATGGCGCAGTTTGGTGATCCTATCTTATACGCCAGGGGTCGTGGGATGGATCCCCACCAAGGACAATCATTTATATAATGATACTTGTGTTTGTCCTGCGTCGTATATATGTATATACGTATCATATTTTTGATTCAACTGTAGTCTGATGTCAGGTATGTATAAGAACTTGTAGAATATATTATATTATAATCATTATAAGCTTTGACCTAGATTTGCTATATTCAGGGTCACCCATCCTAGAACCAAACATTGCGATCGTAGCTTAGCTCAAACGACCGCTCGGTGGGCGCGTCAACCACCGCGCCACGATGGATATATCTAACAGACGCAATATAACGAGTGCATAGAGCACGCGAGTGCATCGCGACCTTGCCAGCGATTAGAACAAACGTCGAGACACATGTACGCATATTAGATTATACATTTACAATGTACACTCGTGTCGAGCCCGTGTGAACAGTGTTTATTACTGCAATAATCCACATCTATCCGTGAATAACAAAATTATATCTGTTTTATACTGTTTAAAAGCTGTTATGTAAACACGAGATTCAACATAATTGGAGTAAGCCGGCCGCCATTGTAATTTTCGACGTGGAATTTAGGTAATTACATCCTCCTACATTGTTTTTAAACTCGCCTAACGAACCCTTTGATCTATGGAGCGGGCCGTGTAATTTTCAGGATAGAAAGAAAAAATGGAAAATGGAGGAAACCGGACGAAACCTGTTTGGCCGAGCAATTAAACAAGGCGGCGGTGCGATTGACCAGTTTTGCGCCAATTACGGACGCCGTCGTCGGGATGGTGTCGCGTCGCATCTTGCTCGCGCGGTCGCTGCGACGCGAAGGGTACTAAAACCTTTTGCGCATAAGACAGGATCACTATCATCTGCGCCATCGGGACTGGATCACTCTTTAAGGGAATTTTTAATCGGTTCACAAATAAATTAAAAAGTAACTCATTCACAAATTTTGTGAGATCGGAACAAGGACAGATGGCGGTCACTCAAGGGCGCCTTGCGAGCACAGAGCTCGGCTCAAGTGGTCGTCGGGGCATCGGATCGCTCAGTAATAAGCGGGCCGGTCCTCTCGCTCTGGGCTGGAATTAACGTCTGGGTGGATGAGGAAGAGATCCATCCGAAAAAAAATCGACTGATCGTCATTACGCCCTGGCCCAACCTATATGCGCTGTGCGGGAGGGGATATCAGGATACCACACCTGCGATCGCGGTAGAACGTGAATTATAAGCCTGAGAGAAAGGCCTTGATGGCATTGTTGATCGAGGACAGGACTGAACAGGACGATGGACATGACATTTTGAGCTTCCCCAAATTAATGTCAGTTATTTGTATATAATTGAGGGTCGTGAAAACATTGAAAGCGCGATGCAGGATTGTGTGGCATATAAAGACGGGCCCGATGGTACGTTGATGTTAGTGATCCTATGTTGTAATGTCAGAATTTCCATGTTCAATCGATCCCACCCAGAGCAAATATTTATATAATGATATTTGAGTTCCGTGTCTAGGTGTTAAATTTTAGTATTTAGTCCGTGAGACAAGTGTTTTAAGTGATTTATCTCGGAGTCAGGTCATGTTCTAATTTATGTGATGTTGTGTGAATTACTATTATTTATTATATGGAGTCAACGTAGCATATCCGGTTATTACTAGCGTCTTTTATTGCCAAAGACGAGTTCACACAGCGAAAGCAGCCGGAACTACACCAAACGAGCACGGTGGTCCTCGACAAAATCAATTGTCGGTCACCCATCCGAACCACAATCATTGCAAAGTTACTTAACTCCCCAACCCCCGCCAGATTTGCATGCGAATCGGCGCAGTTACTTTTTGATACCTGCTTAAACGCGACTAGGGAAGCGAGCGGGCATGTTAGGGCGTGATTATGCGACATTTAATTTTATTTTCCCCTAATACCCCTACCGTTTTACCACTGCTATAAAGATAAGGCCATAAAGTGTCATAAAACGTAAATCCGTGCTATTCGGCGTCTCTGCATTTCTCGTGCAAATACTCGAAATAATTGGCTTCCTATATTGCTCAGTCGTGGGGTACCGGCAGTGGTACCTCTTTTTTATCACACCTGGTAGACATACAAGTATATAGCCCACGTGGCAGTAAGCGTAACTGCAGCCTATAGATGCTTGTAATATCACTAACGCGTTGTCAACCTTGTGCCTTGAAGATATTATATCCACTGCTGGAATTAGACCTAAAGAGACCCGGCACGTCACCTAGTACACGAACCTTTGTTTCCCATCATCAAACCAGCCATTGAAAGTCCACTGCTGGACATAGGCCTCTCCAAGAAAGGAGGTGTTTTGCCTATAATTGACGCCCTGGGCAAGACAAAATTGCATTGATGTTCTAACCAGTGTCGCTGTAAAAATAAACGCCCACAACGTCTCATACACCGACCTGATTCCGAGATAAGTCGCTTGAAGCACTTGTGTTATGGACATCACACAACAAATATATGGTATACTAGCTGTGCCCGCGACTTCGTTGTTGTCGTTCGTCGTGTCGGTTGTCGGAAACTCTATCTATAGATTATTTTTTGATCGCTCACGATGGTTTATGTTATTGTATAATCGTGAATAAGATTTTTTTTAAATAATATGTAAAAAATATATGTTTTTAAAATAATGGGTCAAAGAACTTCGGTATAAACTATATTTTTAATTTTGTTTAAAATAAAGTACGCTGTATTCAATCGTTCCGTAGGGAGCCGACCACGCGCCTGTGCCGCTTGCGGGCTTGGTACCTCCCAAAGATACACTCGCGAGTGGTAGTGGCAAGCACGGCAGTGGGGCGAGGCCCATCTCCCCCTTACCCACCGCTGCGCGTCCTGCTTGCACATTATAATTGTAGCGAGCCTTCTTCGACAAATAATGTTATTATGAGTAAATCTTAAGAGATGGACATATACTGCCGCGGACTTTTTTTTTATTATTAAAAAGGAATAATTCTTTCATACATAGTTTTTGAATAACTTAAACCGTTTATGCAGCGCATGCGACGAAAGACTTTAAATGTGAATAATTTTCTCCGTTTTTGCAATATTTCTCACTGACGCTTCGCTCCTATTGGTCTCAGCGTAATGTTATATAGCCTAAAGTCTTCCTCTATAAATGGACTATCAAACAAAAAAGAACTATTCAAATCGGACCAGTAGATCCTGAGATTAGCGCGTTTAAACAAACAAACAAACTCTTCCGCTTTATAATATTAGTATAGATGAATATCCGGAACATACACATAAACACCATACACGATATGTAACTATTGTATCACAAGCACAGATCCAAAATGTAATTAATTTGTGTTGTATCAACTATATTAGGAATGCAACTGCATATTCGCAGCGTATATAATATGGTCTTTGTTACTGTATCATCTCGTATGATCAAAGGCGGTCGTGTTGCAGCTCGCGATCGCCGAACCGTGCAGAATTGGATTACATGCTAGAGGTCGGAGTATTACTGACAAAGAGGTTATTAGTACTTCTCAGTTAATTAGAGTGTGTAATTGAAGTGGATTAGCCGACCCTATCTCAGAATTGTGCATGTGGACACCTCACGAGGTCGGTTAACATGTTTTAGTGAGTTTTATCGCTACTCCTGGGCCAAGGAACGTGGGCTCGAACACCTCATAGTATAAATATATAATAATGAGTATTTTGATTTATTTGATTCCTCTGTTGTCTGGTGCATGATCAGTCAATTTATGAGATGTTATGTAGGTTAAAAGGAATATGTTTGGTCTTTTATTGACTCATGTAAGTATAAATACTAGGAGCTGCACTTAGACTTAGTAGAATTCGCCCGTGGACGTTCACTGCTGGACATAGGCCTCCTTAAGGAAAGAGGAAACATTAGTTTGGCGTTTTAGCGTGGCAATTTAACTTAGATATACCAATTATATCATCAGGCACCTTACGATAGCCACAGACGTCGGCTTTCATTACATTAGGTCGACAAACAAGCAAGTTCGCATTACCGCAGCCTATAGCTTGTAATATCACAATAGAATCACAACTGTCACATTAGCAATGCGAACACTGCTATTTGACGGTACAAATAGGTAACAGTGAGGTACCAATGCAGACGACCTTCGTATGAGGTGTACCTGAAGTTATATTCTAATCAGCCGATACCTAGCAGTGTAAACCTGAGAATTGCGTGTAATTTATTTACTTTATTAACAATGCATTCAAAACTCAATGAACAGGATATCTCGCTCGACAAGTGATTTCAATAGAGACATCAACCCTGCAAGTCAGCGTCCCTCGCGGTATCGTCTCGGCCAGCCAGCACACCGGGAACGGATGTCCGCTCTAGGGTCGGGGCTGATCTGCCAATTGGACTCCGAGCTGAGAATACATTGGCGAACAATAGTGCATCATCCATTTGAATGGGCATCATTCATAATATACGCGAACGTTTAAGGATTTATGTAATGTTGTTATCCAGTATATTTGGAGTGGCGTCAAAATATCATCATAGCAGACGATAACATCATAACAGACGTCCACAGCTGGACATAAGCCTCCCATGAAAGCGGTAATTTGGCCATAATTGTCCACGCTCCGCGATGGTGCCTATCCCCGCCCTGTTGCGTTTGAGTATAGCTCAGAAGCAGTATACTGCTTCGAGTGGATATACCGCCATCTATCGTTTACGCTACCGCAGCCGGCTCTTACAATACCCGCTATAGGAGGTACTGTTCTACTCTGCTGGTACCACACGGTAGTTCTTCACTATAGATTTTTTAATTAATTCGAGTTAAGCTGTAAAACTTACAACAAATAACAAACAACAACAAATAAAATGAACAAAACAAAAACAACACGAAATAAATTACCATTAGTTTTTTTTGCAGGTGCTTTGCTAGTGGCTCGCGTAATGACAGGTTCATAAAATTAGTTATAAGACCCGTGTGGTGCTGGCAGACTAGTATTAAAGTTGGACACTCAATGACCTATTTGTTTAAATGTTTTTTATAACACTGGTTGTCAAGGTCATCGGTCATTTGTGTAAAATTGTAATTAGTATATCGATATTCATAGATTTTTTTCATAGATTTTAGATTTAACGATTTTAGCCTATGATGGGCCTATTTTAATAACGATATATTTGACTTTGACTTTGAGAACTAGTGATTATAAAACTGTAGGTGTTTTTGTTCTTGTATTTTTTTTTGAAATTGACGTTTCATTTATTCAAATTGCTAGTCATTAACACAGACATCCGAGTGGATCTTCTCCCACCCGACATATAGTATTGACATTTCCGAGAACGGCACAAGTTCGCAATAATCTATCGACCCGTCAAACAAGTTAGACACGTGAACCCGCCTATACTGAATTCTGATCAAGTTATACCAATACATTGGCTATTGTATCCAAGTGCCGGGACTTACTGGCGAATGGTAATGATTCTGTTTTTATTTCTTTTGCGTCTGGATGTTAATTAAAATAAATAAATAAATAATATCCACAACATCCAAATTATTGATTTGACTCCGTGGTAAGTCGCTTAAGCACTTGTGTTACGGACGTCAGACAACAGGGGCACCACAAATATACTACTTAAATACATATATTTAACACTCAGACGCAGAACAAACACAAATATCATTGTATAAATACTTATTTATTTGTATATCTTTAAGTATTTATAATACTTCTGTTGTCTGATATATGTAATACAATTGCTTTAAGCTACTATCTCTGAGTCACGTCAATGTATGTGATGTTATAGGAATTAATATATTTATTTACTGGGCCACAGCGGGAGATATACTAATGTTTGTCGGCAACGCTTTAGCAACAGCCTTGTTACATTCCGAGCGTATAATAGGCTGCAATGACACTTAAAGACGTTTAAGTTGTGTGGTGGGCTGAATGCCTGAAAATATTATTCAAAACTTGTCATTATTCCGGTCTAAGAATGCTATGCAGCTATTGGAAGTCCACTGCTGGACACAGGCCTCTTCAACAAAGGGGGAACTTTGCCCATAGTGGCCTTGCTGGGCAAGCGTGTTGGCAATCGCAGAGCGCAGCTTTCGTAACAGGGACGCTGCTGCCCATCTTGGCCATGTGTATTTGAGCTGCGCTGTTTCGAATGGATATGCCATCTCTTGGTATTGGTACCTTAGCCGCTTCTTACGACACCTAGCAGAGGGGGAGGTACTATTCTACTCTGCCGGTAGCTCACAGCCAAATATGGAACAATTAGTTTATGGTTAAGTCACATTTCCTCACGGCCGCTCACAACCAGTCCACCCTCGTTCTATTTATAATCAAATATTGTTATTTACAGTGGAACTCCGGAACACAATGTCTGGCACAGCTTAATGAATTCGGGCAGCCATTGTCTCCGTATTTGGCGCAGGACACGTGTAATGCTGTAGGGTTTCGTTTGAAAACAGGGATATTATATTCGGAAACCCCATTGTTTGTTTGCGTCGTTCAGCAATCTACAGATCTTACACCCATTTGTGCTTACAAATTAAAAATTTGTATATTATTCTTGGTCGTAGGGTACCGGCAAAGAAGAATAGTAAGAGGCGATTACCGTAACCGAAAGATGGCGGTATATCCATTCGAAACAGCGTAGCTGAAATGCACAGGGTGGGGCTGGGCATCGATGTCTCGAAGCTACGGTCTGCGATTGCCATCACGCTTACCCATCGTGGCAATAATGGGCAAATTCCCTCTTTTTGATGACACCGTTGCAGGTTTGCTTTTCTCAAACTGGCAGTCACCATGACTCTTCAGAAATGTTCAACATATTTTTATATACATCACGCCGGTGTCCCATCGGGGTAGGTAGAAACCATGATCTCCACTTGCTACGATCTTGGCATAGCTCTTTCGCGTCTTTTACTAGCATTAGTCTTTTCCTACACGCTCGTTTCTCGGCCTTCTTGAATACCTCTTCTACCTGGTAAAGGTATATCAGCCTAGGTCGTCCTATACCAACTCTTCCATTAATTTCCGCTCTACATATTTGTGCAGTCATTTTAATTTCATCCAACCTTTCTACATGTCACAACATGATCTTTTAGACCGCATCGATTTCTTATCTTTACTCTTTTTTTCACTATTCTTTAATCTATCTCTCAAACTTTATCAACCAATTTATTCAAAACACTGATATTAGCTTTAGCAATACACTTTTTCGACTTATCAGAGTTTTACTTTTCAGTTACCACTACAGCCTGCTGGCGGCGCGACAGAGGACCCTAGAATCATGCTGACCAGACGCTTTCCCGAAGACATCTTGGACATTGACGGGCCCGATGGCGCAGGTGGTGGTGATCTTGTCTTTTGCGCCGAAAGTCGTGGTTTATGTTTGTTCTGTGTCTGGGTGTTAAATATACGTAATTGAATAGTATGTTTGAGATTCCTCTGTTGTCTGATATCCGTAACACGAGTGTTTTGAGCGACTCGTAACAGCATCAGATCAATGCTTGAGATGTTGTGGGATTTTTTTTATAAGCCAGAGCGAGATTAGAATGGTCCTGAATCAGTTTAAGAATAGCAAGGCTCATTACACAGTTTCCAGAAGACCGGGCCAAGAGTCAAAAGCAAATATAATATCATCCATCAAATATTGTGAGAAATTATCCAAGTCTAGACTTTCCAGGGTATAATATTACAAGTTATAGAGATAGTTAGCGGCTAGCAAACAATTTGCAACAATCTCTGAAGCCCACAATCGACTCGGCATCAGCGCCGAGAATCGATTGCGTAATATTTGAGTTTGAACACTAACTTGGTCCGCCAGCGTTAAAGTTTCGGGTCGGAACTTCTGTTCGCTTTCACCCTTACCCCGAAACAAGGGCCATAAAACAATAACAAGCCGCGTGGGTTTGCGTAGCTTGAGTCGACTTAACGGGAATCTGTTGGGAGCATCTGTGACCTCACTATTTCAGCCTAGTATATCTATTGGCGCGACGAATTACATCTAGACTTTGTTGCCTTGAGGCGAAGAACTCTTAGTAGAAGAAAATTAAGTATTAAAACTATGCCTACCTAATCTCTTCTAAATACATAAACAAAAGATTAAATTTTCTACCAGCTGTAGATCTCTTACAAAGGAACACAACGGTGTTTGCATTGATAGAATTCATTATCCATCAACACCCCTTAACGGTGGCCAACACGCTTGCCTTGCGCGGCAATAATGGACAAAATTCCCGTTTTCCTGGGGAAGCCTGTGTCCAGCAGTGGACTTACAATGGCTGATGAATGATGATGATGACTTGATAATATCTTTAAGTCATCGAAACATACTGGAGACATCTTGATGATGACTCAGGCGTATATAGTGAGTGGTGCTTACCACTTACCATCACGCGGGCCGTATGCTAACTTAGGTATATAAAATAATACCTATTCACACCTTTCTCCTACCGGAATGAGACGGGATATAGATTAACGCTTAATTCGATCTTGACTTGCTTTCTAAACATCTAGTATGTATAGCTTCATTACTACGATATTCTCTTAGTCTGGTCAAATGTACTAATCATTGGTGAAGGGTAAATATTTCATATAAAATTTTATACGGCAAATACACAATATTGCGATCAAAGCCACCACGTCAACAAGAAAAGCGGGTATACTTATAGTTGGTTTTATAGGTGCATGCGAAACTGGGGCGTGACGAGAGACAAAGCGAAACACCGGCGACACATTCGGTATTCACAAGATACTAACACAAATGAAAGACACGGCTGGAATACAGTCGACATCTCTGCTGTCACATTTCAATTTTAAGCTACTTTTCACTATCATCTTATCATCATGTTTGCCCATAATTGTCGCGCTGGGCAGGCGTAGATGTCGATGGATATACCGCCATCTATTAGCTCCGGCGTTAAGTCGTATTTTACGACACCTGGTACTGGGAAGGTGAGTATGGTAAAGTGGTATGGTGGTATGGTTAAGTATGAAAGATCGTCTGTATAGCAGTGTTCGTATAGCTGCGTTCCGGTTTGAAGAGTGAGAGAGGTATTGAAATTATTGGGTAAAAGTGATATCTTTGTGATGACACGAGCGTCTATAGGCTGCGATCACGTATACTATCAAGCGGACCGTATTCTTGATTGCTGACTTCATAATATAAAAGGACCCCCCCGCTTTATATTATTAGGTTAGTATTTTATTCTGCCCATGGCTAATTAACCATTCCAATAGATGACTTCAATTTCAAATCGACTTTTTGTAATTTAAGCGATAAACACTTCGCTAACCGTCAATATAGTGTATATTAGCGGTTAGCGAAAAAACGCAATGCGAAGAGTTATAACGGGCAATGAAAATATTAAAGAAGTTAAGCAAAAGCGATCCGGGGTTTTCAATGCAACGTCTAATAGGATTAGCAGTCTGTCGGTACCGATAAATCTCGAATTCGTATTTATGCACATAATAATAAGGTCCGATTAGGGTTTCGCGTCACGTCTTCACACCTTTTTTTTACAAAATTAACATTGCACGAGCCTGCTTTCTCTAGGGGGCAACTTAAAATTCACGAGCCTTCTTTCGTGCCTCTTCAACTCATTTAGCGGAGGGGTAATGGCATAGTAGAATAGTACCTCCCGCAGTACCAGAAGTCATAATTGGCGACTAAGGTACCAGTAACGACAGGTGGCGGTATATATCCACCCGAAACAGCTTACTCAAATGCACAGAGTGGGAACGGGCAGCAGCAGCATCTTTGTGAGAGTTACGCTCTACGATTGCCAACACGCTTAAGCAGATAATGATAAATGAGTTATTTATTCATCCGGGTACATTGACAAAATTAATATATTTTTGATAAATAATATTCATTTTCGCATAAATAGGTTTTTTTTAAACGGTTGTCACCAGAATATATTTTGTGAGAAAAATAATGTTTAGGATAAATAGAACAGATTGTTATTTCTCTATTTTTTCATAGTAATTTTAGTAATATTTTATAATTTAATTGGCAGAATAAGTTTGCCGGGACAGCTAGTCAAATATAAAATTCTCGTGTCACAGTGTTAGTTACCATAGCCTCTGAAACAGCTCGATTCTTATGAAATGTTATATGCATATACAATAGGTCTGGATCATAAGACACACCTGATATTTAAATTAGACCTACCTTATACAAGTCTGCTAGCACTAGACGGATCTTAAAACTAAGTTTAACGCAGGTTCATTACACGAGCCACCAGACAGGAACCTACAAGAGTCACTAGTGGTGATAAAGGTTCCACCAATACTAAATAGTTAGTTTCAATGAAACCCCTAGCCGTAGCTTTAATGCTAGTTTAGAGCAAATAAAATCCAGGCAGTTTTATCATTAATATAATCTATAATGATATGCTGCAAAAATAAGATTAATCGTTATGCTGCCAACATTACAACATTAGTATAGATATCACAACACCAAACCAGACGGGCCCGATGGCGCAGATAGTAGCGATCCTATCTTTTGTGTCAAGGGCGTTCGATCCCCTGCCACAGAAATCATATATATAAGTATTGTTTATTCTGTGATTGGATGTTAAATATTTAAGTATTATATTTGTGATTCCTCTGTACTGGCGGACTGGCGTCCGTAACACGCGTGCTTTAAGCGACTTACCACGGTGTCAGATCAAAGTAAGAGATGTATGAATTTACCTGTATAGGATTACAAAATACATTCGCACGTCGCCGGCAGCCCACACGGGCCCAAATAATCGGCTTGTGCGAAACATGACATTACCAAAATCAAAGTGAGACTCGTCTGTATTTGAATCACGTTATTTGTCACGAGGCGTTCAAAGGAAATAGGCTCGGAGGTGTCTCTCCCGGCGCCTCCCAAGCGGTCCCAATCAATTTACCTGGTCGCGTTCGATATGGTCGCCGCCCCCGGCTTGATATCTCACATTACTTTTGTATTTTCCCTTCACATTCCTGTTTTTGGGTAACAAGCACGCCTACGGCATAATATTGGACATTCCTTTGTACTTCTGAGCGGGTCCTGTTGTTAATGCTAATTTGAAATTGATTTCTCTACATATTATTGGATTTGAGTCTATTTGCATGGTAACAAAAAAAAAACAAGGTCCCTTCTTAATTCAGATTTAACGCTTATTCTTTCACACCAGAACAAACAAGCAGACATACAATTTTCTTTGTTAATGTAATATATACTTTAGATTATTGTAGTAGTACATAAAAATGCGTGTCAAACACGTCACCACAAATTACGTCCAACTTCCAAGCTCAGACAGATATTAAATTCCGAAATCCCGTCACAAGGGCGGCCAACAATCGCCAAGACCGCCGCAGATGCCTGGTCCTGGAATATTCTTGTATTCCTCCAGCTAATTAATGAAGGCACTCTGGAAAATCGGAGTATCGCACGTGGTCTCGGAACACGCCGCTTACAAACGAATGTTGTTATGAATGCTGGCTGGCCCCACAAAAAGTGTGGAGCGCGGCGTGTCCCAACAAATTTATTTGGACGGGCCCGATGGCGCCGGTGGTGGTAATCCTATCTTGTGCGTCAAGGGTCGTGGGCTCAAGTGGTATAATTAGTTTCACATTAACATATAGATATAAACAAAACTAATTTGTAAGCATCCAATACTCAAAATAAAACTCCTTTTTGAAGGCATTATAACGCGAATCTTGAAACGATGCCGCAAGGAAACAGTTATCTATATATAAAAGCTGTCTGACCTCAACTATAAGGATTAGAAACTTGAAAGTTTGCACAGAAGTTCTTTTTATAACGTAGGGCAGCACTAAGAAAGGATTTTTGAATATTTACCCCCTAAAAGAGTAAAACGATGAATTTTAGAATGAAACCTTGCTATTTTTGAACTTATTCGAATGAAATTACAGTATAAAGTTCTTCATTAAAAGTCATGTTATCTCCTTAAGGGGTTAGAATGAAAATCTTATAACTTAACGCGGGGTACTGTAGGTTGTGATATATATCACACATCATTTTATAAATGCCTTATAAGGTAGAGTGAAAAAAGTTCAGTTCAAGTTCAAGTGAGGACATTGGAAACAAAGAGAATGCGTAAGGCTCTCTTTACCACTACTGTCGCAACCGACATTTCAAGGCACGCCAACTTAAACTTTGGAATGTAACCATCGGCATATCATTCGTTTTTAAAACGACACATAAGGACGAACACGTGTAAATATTCAAAGAAAATTATGTTATTTTGTAATAGACCACTTATGTTACATGCCGTGAGGTACCGGCAAAATAGAATAGTACCTCCCACTGCACCAAGTGTCGTAAGAAGCGACTAAGGTACTAGAACCGACAGATGGCAGTATCTCCTGCTGAAATGGTGCAGCTCAAATACATAGGGCCGGGATGGGCAGCATCCCTGTCGCGATAGCTGCGCACTGCGATTGCCAATACGCTTGCGTAGCGCTGCAATTATGGGCAAAAAACCTCCTTTGGAGAGGCTTATGTTCAGCAGTGGACTTCCAATGGCTTGTATGATGATTACATACTAGCTTACCGCCCGCGACATTGTCTCTATATATACCCTGAGAAAATATTGCTTTTTCGGGAAGGTTATGTCGCTACGTGACAGTGAAACTGCGCGAAATGACGTGCCGATTATATAGAAAGAAATAAAAAAGACAGATATCCCATGGGAATATGCTTTTGGGATAAACAGTAGCTAATGTATGATTCCACAGTATCATTAATCTCTGTACTGAATTGCATGTAAATCTGTTCAGCCGAGAAAGAATAGCAGACATATATCCATACATCGGCAAATCCATAATCAAAAACTTTCGCCATTACAATACTAGTAAGTATCTGTGAAGATGTGAGGTACTGGCAGAGTGGGAATACTTCTCCTTGTACCAGGTATCGCAAGAGGCGACTATGGTACCGAAACCGACAGATGGCGTTTTATCAATCCGCAATAGTGTAGCTTAAATGCACAGGGCGAGGATAGGGAGCAGCATCCCCGTCGCAAAAGCTGCGCTCTGTCATTAGCAACACGCGTGCCAGGCGCGGCAAATATGGGCAAAATTGGATCACTCTTGGTCAGGCCAATATCCAGCAGAGGACTACCAATGGCTGATATTATGATGATAATGATTGCACCTGGGTGAAGCCGGGGCGAGTCTCTACTTAATTATAGACCCCAACTATTACACAATATGTATCAGTAAAAAGCAATATGTAAATACAAAAGAATGAACCCACTTGAATACCATACATTAATTCATATAAATAAAATTTGAGCGTCTATTTGTAATATTAGAGTAATTGCTTTTTACTAAATGCATATATCTGTATACACGGCACAAACAAACTAATATAATATCTATCTATCTATCTAAATTTTCGCCTGTCTGTTTGTTTGACAGACAGAAAGATATCATCTCTCTTTAATCTCTAAAACGGTTGGACCGATTTTAAAGGGACTTCCACTGGCAGCCTTGATATAATAAAGAGTAACTTAGGCTATATAACATCATGGTACGACTAATAAGATCCGAGTGAAAAATGTAGCAAAAACGGGCAAAATAAAAAAAAATACGCTGCCCAAGCCACTATTCTACACGGACTAAGTCGCGGACACACCAATTATTTATTTATACAAAGCTAATTGTTAAAGCTATGTCGAAATGTCTGCGCGCCGCCCGAGCGCCACGAAGCCGCAGATGGCGGGCCGTCACGGTATCCGACGCGTGCAAACTTTTGCTGTTATGAAACGCTTTTTCTGGTACCGAGGGAAGCGGTATTGTATGCCTACTGAAATTACGTAACAGGCTCTTATTACCAACTTTGTTGGAAGAAATTATGTTAGGCAATACCTATGGCTTCGTACAACTGAAGACTTGTGTTTGTGTTACGTAAGACTGAAGAAAATAAACAAATAGAAATGTTCAATAGTATATCAATATGGGTAAGTCCCCTCTGTTGCCTGAGGTACACTTGTCACAAAAGGTAGTCTGCATTGTGAAATTACTGATTCATGTCTTCAAATCACAATGTTGGATACGCGCTAGTGATATCCATATGATATAACGAGCGTCTTTTATGCTGACCTAGCCTTATATATATATATATAAGGCTAGGTTTATTCGTTTACATATATAAAAATCAACAAAAAAACTAGGTGTCGTAAGAGGCGACTAAGGTACAGATAGCGATATACCCATCCGACAGGGCAGCTTAAATTCTACAGGGCGAGAAGCAGCAGTGTCCTCCTCGCAAAGATGCGGCCTGCGATTGCCACCAATCCTGCCCACCGAGGCAGCTATTGGTGGGCGCAGATTATGGGCCCACCATTAATGGGCCATGACCAAAGACCATGGGCACAGATCCCCCTATCTCCGACCGGGGAGGCCTATGTCCAGAACCGAGGACTTCCAACAGCTGATATGATGATGATGAATGGATCTTTCAACTCATAATATAGTCCACTAACGCTCTCCAATGGAATCAGTTCTTTGAAAACATATGTCAAGCACAACATTCTTATTTCAGAAATGTCCTTAAACACTTCGTGAGATAACTCTGCTTCCTTAGTTGAAAGTAGATCATAGTCAAGGTTCCTCCAGGAAAACCTAAGCGGATTTCAACAAACAAATAGCTTCTCCCGTCAGCGTTAAAGCATGTAACATTATATTTCCGGAGAAACGAAACGGTTGTGGTGAATTACTTTATGCTAATGTATCTTTAAAGTTCTAAGTAAATTTTATTACTTTTGTCGAAAGATTTACGGAGTCGCTAGCGGGAGCTCAGTTAGCTTAAAAGGATAGTACGTTAAATTGAATAAAAATAAATGTAAATTTAGTTAAAGCAACATGGCACAGAGCTTTTTTCTCACAAATAGTTATAAATCAAGTCGTAGCTAGACGTGGACGAAGCGGCCCCCTGCGTGCACCCTTCGACTAAAAGGAGCCTCGAGGCCTCTTGTGAGTGACTTAAAAGTGAGGATCCAACTCCAAGGACTTTGAACAAGGGCCGCAGGACCCCTTTTTTGATTAAGGAAAACTTTCTAAAAGGCTTTTCAATGATATGGCATTCCTATTGACTTTTTCAATTCTTTCATTACAGAAACCTCCGATCCAAAGGTATTGTTAACTTTAAGGGTTATAAACTGATAGGGTCACCCTATCGCCTGTCTGTTTCTCTACAGTTAGTAGGTAGTTAAATTATATTTTTCGTTTATTAGATTCTTTCCGCCTTGTGCGTTAAGATCGTGAGTTCGACAAACATCGTCTGGGTCTTAAATATACCTACTCGTATGTATTGAGGCATTATATTTGTGATTCTTCTGTTGTCTGATGTCCGTAACACAAGTGTTTCAAGCGACTTATCACGGTATCAGGTGAAAATATGATATGGTGTGGGAATTTATTTATTCTTTAATCTTGAAAACGGTTGTCGCAAGGTATCCGAAACATCGAACAAAAATGTAAAAATTTAAACAAAACGCGTTTTAATTAAACGCCATTAAAGAGTAGATTTATTTTGAGATTGAAATCGCTGGTACGCTTTAAAAACCCTTTCATAAGACCCAAAAGGATTTTTGGATTTCGCATGTGCTCCCCCAATCTAGCTGTTTTAATTTGATATATGTACTCTATTTCCCGGAATAACAAAGAGTCCCGCAGAAATAAGATCTAAGGTTCAGACTATTCTCCAAATCTGATTTACCTGATCGGAATTCTATTTTTAGTTTTATGTGTGTCATTAGTACAGTGTTAGCCGGTTTCTTTTTTAAGACCCCAGGAGGAACACCTCGCAAACAAAGTCGCAGGCAGAAAGCTAGGGAAAAAAATTTCCAGTGCACCACCGCTTTGAAGGTTTAATAAATAATAAATAAATTCCCACAACATCTCATACATTGACCCGATTTCGTGATAAGTCGCTTAAGGCACTTGTGTTACGGACATCATACAACAGAGGAATCACAAATATACAAATAAAATATTTACATGATTTAAATTGTCGTAAGGGATAATGTGCAGGTTTACAGGAAGCACAAAAGAGCATCAAAATAATTGTTTTGTTATAACTTAATGTAATTTTAATTATTTTTTTAATTAAGTTTAAGTTGTTTTAAACAAATATTATTGAAATTGAACGCTAGAGCCTATATGTCTTTTACGCCAATTGAATGACTAACAATTGATATATTTAACACCCAGACACAGAACAAACATAACATCATATAAATATTTGTTGTAGTATCGAACCCACAACCGTTGCCGCACAAACAGGATCACTACCACCCGCGCCAACGGGCCTCAGGTTTGCTCGTTAATATTAGAAACTGTCGCGGGCTGTTCTCTCCAGCATAGTTTCATCCAACACCTGGTCGCTCGTTAACGCTGTTTGTCAAACACAAAGAGGCAGATCGGTGTGCGGGCCGCGCGCTCGGGTGTTAACCAAACAGCCTCAGGTCCACCGCACAATTAAATACACGGCGATCATAATTGCCACAAACGAATACGCACTTGGGCAAATCAATTAGCCTGTGCAAATGTTTCCAATTATTCTCATGTACACTAATGAGAATAAATCTTTAAAGTATATTCCTTATCGCTTTATCTAAAAGTTTTAGCGGCCCGCAATTTCACACACGTTAAATCGTACAACTATGCAAACTTTGCACCCCCTTTTTATCTCCTTAAGGGATGATTCTCGAAAAAGCAATGTACACTTGTTTCATTACTTTCAATGAACTTTAATTCTAAATTTAATTCTAATAACTACAAAAACAGCAGCATAATATGAATTTTACTCTCCCGTTTTACCCCTTTAGTGTAACTTTTCAAAAATCCTATCTTAGTACTCCCTCACCCCCTAGTTTCCCTTAGTCAGTCAGCTTCTCCCTTTTTATATTTATTTATTTCTATATTTCTTTGTAATATTAACATAATTATATAGATTCTAAGTTTTTCTTTACTTAAACATTTGCATTTGAGCTCTACTGATTCGAGCGGATATACCGCCATCTGTCGGTTCCACTACATCGCCTCAATACGTCGCCTCTTATTCATACTAACATCAAATATGCGAAAGTTCGTTTGTTTTTAACCTCATCATCATCTTTTTCCAATGGCCTTGGAGTCATTGAAAGTCCACTGCTAGACATAGGCCTCCCCAAAAAACCGGGAGAATTTTGCCCGCTTTAAAATTGCCGCGCTAGGCAACCGTGTTGGCAATCGCAGAGCATAGCTTTTATGACGGGGATGCTGCTTCCCATACCTGCCCTGTGCATTAAAACTTCCGGATGGATATACCGCCATCTATCAGTTCTGGTACCTCAGTCGCCTTTTACGACATCTGGTACAGGGAAAGGTACTATTGAACTCTGCCGGTACCCAATCGCTATAATTTACCTTTCCCGACTAAACTACTTAATAAATTTAATGAAATATGCTTCTTAGGACATAAACTAGTTATAATCAGGACAATGATACGATATAACGCAGAGTACGGACGAAGTCACGGTCGGAATGCTAGTATACCTCAATATATCTCAGTATTCCGCAATGAAATATCATATTTAACACTAAAATGAAATTTTCAGTACATAGCACATACACACACACATACAGTAACAGTACCTAATGTAAATGATCACATAAAATACTTTTATACGGCATTGCATAACGCGGCGAAAAAATAAACTTCCGGAACGTGCTCCATAAAAGCTCTGCTCGATGCCCAAACATTCGTACTATGTGAGAAATGTTTGACGGAGATTGATGTTCGTGGCATTTTGTATTAGAACCATAGAGATAAAAAGCCAACTTTACATTTAATTGTCATAGCAGTCTTAAAAACGTCCACTTCTAAAATATAGGCCTTCCCATGATGGGGGTATTTGCCCATAATTGCCGCAAAGCGTACCTCCAGGCCAATCCTGGGCAATCCTGTCCTGTTGCATTTTGGCTACTCTCAAGTAGATATGCCGCCACCTGTCGGTTTCGGCACTGCAGCCGCTTCTTTTTACAACTGATACATGAGGAGGTACTATTTCACTCTCCCGGAACCACACTTTATGATCCGACAGACGTCATCATGTCTTAAATTATGAATTAATTTTGTCGGGTATATCCGATATCCGACGGCACAGATTGTGTGATCTTGTGCGCCAAGGGTTGTGGGTTCAATCCTCACCCAGGACAAACGTTTATAAGTGCTTAAGTTGTAGAACAAACCTAGCTTCACTAGCGTCCTAATGTGATGTATGACGCCTTCCTCAATAATTGGACTAACCAACACTAAAAGAATTTTTCAAACCGGACTAGCGGTTCCGCAGATTATCGCGTTTAAACAAATAAAACTCTTCAGCATTATAATATTAATAACGATTTGTTTGTACTGTGTCTGGGTGTCATGTATCTAAGTATTACATGACGGACCCGATGGCGCAGATGGTAGTGATCCTATCTTATGCGCTAAGGGTCGTGGTTTCGATTCCCACCCAAAGCAAATATTTATATGAAGATATTTGTGTTTGTTCTGTTTCTAGGTGTTAAATATATGTATTTAAGTAGTATATTTGTGATTCCTCTGTTATCTAAACCGTAACACAAGTGCTTTAAGCAACTTAACGCGGATACAGGACTATGTATGAGATGTCGAGCGACATATATTCATGTGCTTCGCGTGATAAATAATAGCATTTGGCGAGAGAAGTGTCACCGTGATTCACGCAGAGATCTTATAGAAGCACCGGTGTTAGCATTACCTGGGATCTTTGCGAGATTTATAGCTAATATTAAATACTCTTGTTTACGGTGCGTGCGTGTTAGTTATTAGATCTATTTAATGGCTTAACTTCTGGAATGCTTGTATTAATAATGCTCAGCTTCGCGTGACAGATGGCATGTGGCGTGCGAGCTTGAAGCACGCTCTGACGTGTCACGCGGAAGAAATGATTACTTATCCACACTTTACGGCAGAGTAGAACAGTACCGCTCCCTGTACCAGGTGTCGTAAGAGGCGACTAAGGCACCAGAACCTAAACATGGCGGTATAGCCACCCGATAAAATTCCCCCTTTCTTTGGTAGGCCGATATCTAGCAGTGGACTTCCAATGGCCGATGATGATAATAAATTTATATTTTTTTTTTAAATAGCTTAACTAGCGTAAATAACTGCACGGCACACGCAACTTTCACACATTTTAGAATTCATGCGCGCACACACGCGCGACGTTTGGATTCTATTCTGTAGTTAAAAGTTTTTATTTGTGGAGTAAATAAATAAATATTTATTATTATAAAAAAAATACATATATTTTATATATTATTATTAACGTTTCGCGCAATGAACCTGCTATAAACTTAAGTTTTAAGACGCGCCTGGTGACGGCAGACTAGTTTTATAATATCCCTCTATTTATATAAAACCCTCTATATATATATGATGACCTATATATATATAGGTCATCAGGGTTATCATTTGAGTATTAATTGTAATAAGTAAACCCGTAAGTCTTGCACAGTTCGAGAATAAGACGTTAAATTTAAATACAATCACATAAAATCTCATAAATTGATCTAACTCCGAGGTAAATCGCTTAAAACACCTGCGCTACAAACATTAGATACCCGACGAATCGCAAATATTAACACTTAAATATATTTAACACCCAGACGCAGAACAAACACAAATATAATCACAAATATCAGTTCCGGGTGTGGATCGAACATACGATCTCTGGCGCACAAGACAGGATTAGCACCGTCTTCGCCACCAGGCCGTCCATGAACGCACTTCATCTAACCATTACTCACTCAGTTCAGTATAGAGTAGTTCAGAAACTCAGTGATATGTGAGAGTAAAAAGTATGAATAGATTTTACGATATCGGAAAACGGGATAGTTGCAAGGCCGACGTGCATTACTTTGAATAGATATTTAATTAAATCTACAGCAGAATAATGGAGTGAGTATAATTCATAGTGAAGTAGAACTGAACATTTAGAAATGAGTTCAATTACCGAACCGATTGATCTAATTGAGTGATATAAATACACATATATATCTCGAAATAAATCTCACTAAACCACTGTTATCACCTGAGCGAGTGGTTTTACGCATGCATGTCTAATGCGGCAGTTCAACCAGAACAATCCTTTATGTGATTGTCATTTTTTTTGTGCCTGGGTGTATTAAATATGTTCCAAGTTTGTTTGCTACTGCGGTCTGTTATTACGCTTGGCCACGCTTGGTTACCTCTTTCTTGGCGAGGCTTATGTCCAGCAGTGGACTTCCAATTGCTGCACTGTTGATGATGATGGTGGTTAAATTTATTATTCCTCTATTATCTGATCGACTTATCTTGGAGTAATCTATATATATAAGATTTTGTGTGAGTTTATGTGTACACATAGCTAGCTTATGTAGCACTTACAGGAGGTAGACCTCATGTCAAGGTCGTTTAAAATTTAAATATAAATGATGTTGTCAGAATTAAACAGTGAATAGATTGAAATTATCGATCGATTCCTAAACGTAAAATCGACACGAATAAAAAAATCAAGCTAACTATTGGCGCTGTTTTAAATTTCATGCGTCTACACACACAGTGGAATGTTATTTTACATACATCACGTAGGACACGGGTCAGGGTATCCAGAGACTATGGATCATAGAGCAGAGAATATGGTTCAAGGAGACATCAAACAAACCTGCTTGTCCCTATCCTGGGGCATTTTGGTGTCGACACCCTCCGGGAAAGGCTTCACTAGCTCCGGCTTCTCCTTGATCTTGTCCATGATGAAGTCTAGCACCACCATGATGCCGTCCACGGAGCCGGTGATCAGGCACGCGCGCTCTGTTGTGCCTGGAACAAGCGACATTTTAAAATTAATTTTGCGACCCAACATTATGCAATCTGCTCACTGGACATTGGCTTCCCTAAGAAAGGGGGAAATTTGCCCATGATTGCCGCGCTGATCAGGCATTGTGGCAATCGCAGTCTCGTAACAGGACAGGAATGCTACTATCCATCCCCGGCCTTTTGCGTATTTGCGAAAGCTAGCTTTTTTCCGCTATTCTTCTCTGGTGGTGGTCCTCCACCGCAAAAGTAGTGGTACTTGATGTTTGTATATCTTTATATGTACATAAAAAATTCGTGTCAAGATCGTCGATTTCGTCCGGGACGAACTTCAACTACTGAATCGACAGTAATTTTTTTCACGTACTGTGTACACTTTAGTCCAACTTCTGAGATAGTATAGTTTATATCTCAATTTGTAGTCGCAGTATATATTCATGATAAACTTAAGTATATAGTTAAAAAAGGACAACGTCTGTCGGGTCAGCTAGTTGTTACATATATTGCAGATCAATCACAAGATGTTGATATACGAAATAAATAAACGCCTTTTTTATTTTAGATATTTTTTTCCATGTTCCATATATACAGACATGGGTTGGAGTATCATTCGAATGCCCCCTATGTATGGGCGAATGGATTAAGCACGACGCGTTTTTTTTTGTTCACCGATTCCAACACCAACCACTGCGCCATAAGTTACATGTCTGCTAAACAGCACTATTACACGAGGTATAATACCATCCCACTCATACCAATTTCTACCGCTAAAAAGCAGTGTTGCTGTGTTCCATTCTAAAGGGCGAGAGAAGCGTCGAATTGACTGGGTAATGTGGCATAATATACTGAAGCCACAAGGTTGGCAACGCGTTAGTAATATCTTTTTGGTATAATAACAATAATAACTTTATTCAACAACAAAAGGAAACTTAAACTAAAATATATTTTCTTTTAGGCACCTAATATAGGCTGCAGTGACGCTTACTATTACGCGGACTGTACGCATGTTTGTCGACCTGGTCTTATTAAAAAAAAAAAAACAAAAACTATCGTACACCCGCAATGGCAGTTTACCCCCTAGTGACTAAATGTTTCATAATTAAAGCCGTAAGCATAATTGGAATTAGTGCTGACGCCAACACTTACGCAAGCCTCCAAGCTAATTTTATTCATAATCTAATTAGTTATTATTGCTCCATAATGCTCCGCTAAATATCAAATAAACAACCCGCGTGCCAACTGCAGAGATGAAAGTGAAAACCGATCGTTAACTAACAATATTGCCAACAGGGATCGTGTTTCTACAAAAATATATTAAGGCTAGGCGACGCGCGCGGCTTCGCTCGCTTGGCATCGACGCCGGTTTCCGGAAATAACCGGTGCACGAGTGCATTCTTAGCTACAGTGTTCTCATAGATTGATTCTACTCAATCACTAGAGGTAGATCTCTTACAAAAGACATCTGCATTGGTACCTCACTGTCATCCATGTCTACCGCTAAATAGTAAAGCTCCCATTACTTATTTCCAGTTTGTAGAGTAAGAGGGGCAGTGAATTTACTGGGTTAATGTGGCATAGTATCTTTAATACACAAGTGTGGCGACACACTTGTGATATCTTTGTGATGACACGAGCGTCTATGGGCTGCGGTCACGTTTATCATCAAGCGGACCGTATGCTTGTTTGCTGACTTAATAAAATAAAAAGAAATCTGTTATATCACTCCAAGAGTCTATGCAAGAGGAAAAGACAGCTAAATAAATATAAACTTCCAGGAAAAATGTCTCAGGCTTAAGTGTAATTGTTTCATAATTATGTAATTGGGATATCCCGTATAATTATGTTAATGATAAATATATATCAATAAAAATAAAGTGGTACCATTATCATCAGAACTCTCCTTTTAACGGAGAATTTTCGACTTTTATTGACCCTGATGCATTTGAGATACGCTGTTTCGGGTATACCGCCTCTGTTCGTTGCGATACCTCAGTCGTCTCTTACAGAGGGATATACTATTCTACTCTGCCGGTATCCCATGGCAGCTAGTATAAATATCAAAAAGGTAAATTTATTTGTAAGAATTTTAGCCAGTTTCTACTATACTGGTGCCTATAAGAACAGGCTAGACCTAGTTTAGGTAACTAAGTATCAAAATGTATTTTAGTTTAAGTTACCTTTTGTTGTTGAATAAAGTTATTATTATTATTATTATACTCAAAACCTATATTCCATCAGAATCTCCAATATTAAAACATTAGGAAAGCTAGCGAAGACTAACTAGACTATGATATGAAAAAATAACCTATCAAATTTCTTACTTAATAATTGTTGATCCGACAAACCTTATCCTTTCTAAACTATACTTGGATATCATGGAAAAATATTGCGACTTTTAATTAATATATGAAGTATCTCTCGAGTTCACTCTACTGTACACAGTAAGCAAAGATATATTTATATCGATCCAGTAGTTTAAAAGTGTATCCCGGACAAACACCGTGACACGTAATTTTTATATGTAAAGAAAATATACTACGGTTTTATAGAATATAACATTATCTGAAAAGTGTCGGAACATCGTAAACTGTAAAAGCTCGAACTACAGTAAATCCTAAAGTTTCCAGTACAAACTAAGATGTACCAACTTTTAAACGATAAATGTTTAAAAGTATGTGTCATAATAGATACCCGCTTAGCGTACCTATTAAAATGCATGAAGTTTTTGTTATAAACGGCCAATGCATAATGGTAATGAACATAATAGTCATATGCCATAAGCCATTTAAACATACATGCATAACATCATATGACTTAAACCTGTAAAGCATAATCATAGAAAGGTCACTTTTTTGTGTTATCAGTTTTTAATTAGCACTCTAGTATAGGCAGATAAGTACTACGGCAAGTTGGGTTTAATACAATAAGTATTGTATTTTAAACGGATACATACATTTACATTTTTTTGATTATACGTGAGCTACCGTCCGAGTAGAATAGTACCTCACTTTGTATCAGGTGCCGTAAAAGGCGACTGAGAGATGGCGGAATATCCATCCCCATCGCGATAGCAGCGCTCTGCGATTTTCAACACGCTTGCCCAGCGCGGAAATTATGAGCGAAATTTATCTTTCTTGGGCAGGCTTACAATAATATTATAATTATAATAAATAAATACTTTTTGATACGATGACATACAGATAGATAAGTACATATTACCAAAATAGCGCGGCAATTATGGGTAAAATAACTCCTTTCCTAGGGAGGCCTACGTCCAACAGTGGACTTGTAATGGCTTATATGACATACAGCTAGATATATATAAATGTATGTTTAAATTTATTTTTATATAACAATTTAATGGCGAACAAGACGGTGCCAGCGATTTCTTCGCCACGCTGGCATTTATTGAAGATATCGGGACATTGATTAATACACAAGGCAAGTGAAGCATCGGTCGGCGCTCCATTAATCGTGGCACCGACGTCGTTTTGTGTGTTTTGTCGTTGGTAACATTCAACACGATCGATCACGTACACGGAGCCCGTGGAGGCCGCACACAGCGAGACAGTACTCCGGCGGTTGAAACAACCGATAAACGCCGGGAATACGGGACGTCGTCAAATCAAATTTTAATACAAAACATCGTCATTATATCGCCATTGGAAGACCACTGCTGGACATAGGCATTGTCCCGCTGGGCAAGCTACTACCCATCCCCGCTCTGTTGCATTAGAGGTACACTGTTCCAGATGGGCAAATGCCTCTTTTCTTTGGGAGGCCTATAATCAGCAGCAGACGTTTTACGGCTATTATGCTGACTATGATGAAGTCATAACCAAATGGAACATTACTCAAATAGATATAAGGACAAGTCGGTACTATAAAAAGAGATTTGTATTTTTGCTTGTAACGAATACCCTCAAGAAACTATGAACTTATTTTGGAAATTCTTGTAATAGGAAGCTACATTCTGGAATAACATGGTTTATGGGTTAATAGAAAAAAGGTAAACGGGGTTTGTATTTATGTAATACAAATAAACTCAATAACTACCTATTTCAAAAACTCTTTCACTAATGTAAAGATACGTTATCAGCAAGTGACATTAGCAATATTTTATCCCGATATACTTAAAGCGTTATGCATGTGAGACCGGCAAACGCTACTCTTCAGCTATATATTAAACAAACCCTTAGCCAGCTCATTACTCACGTGCCTCGTTATCTCGCTTAGCTGAAAACCAGTTGCAAACGCCAGCAAATTTCCACGATCACGGGCGAGCCGAAGAACAAACAAAATACCAGCCATTCTGAACGCACGCGCCCCGTCAAAATATCGGGAATATTAACAATGTTCCGAGCCATTTACCACTCGGCCGGGACTAATCACTGTTCGGGGAGCAGCCAGGCATTAGGGCGCCGGAGGCGGCAGGCGCCCCCCGCACCCTCGATAGTTCGACCTAAGCTCCACTGTAAACCCAACACGGCCCTGAGCGAACCTCTCGCTGTCACCTAAACAGCCTGCTAGAATATTCATGACGCACTGATTTTATAATTTAAATTTATAAATGGTGTCGGCTGAGGTTTAACCATTATTAATTGAATCAACATTTCTTGTTTCAATTGAATAGTAATGAATCAGTGTATTAATATTCAACACAAGCATCGCTTGTGCGAGGATAAGTCAATATGTAGGTCTTGTTTATAATAGGCCAGGGACATCAACTGTAGTCTATTGGACTAAAATTAAAATAAACATCAATATCAATATACCATTTCGAGTCGTAAATGTCTGGCCATTTCACTCGCACGCACTATTTGTTATAAAGATGACGTCACTTCTTCCTATCTTCATCCTTTACTCGGGTTTCGACAATAACATAATGGTTTATGGTTGGATTAACATAATCCTTGGTGTTTAGTAGCAACACGCGCATTTTAAGATATTGTAATTCAAATAAAACACGCCTATTGATAATTCCGGGATGTATTATCAAACTCTGACCTCTTAATATCTATAAGAATTATTAGTGTAATAAATAAAAAGATAAAATGGCCGAGTTATCGAAGCCGAATCTGAGGCTTAAAGGCAATGTCTAAGTCGCTCGGGCATTAAGTAGCGGCCGGACTTTTTTTTATCCGAAGACCGAATCGATAGAGGACTGACGCGAGTGCGGGGCAAACAGCACAAAATTCAGGGCATGAATGCCGAGTCGGTGTGTTTCGGCGTTATGGGACATTTGGCGTTACATTCAGCGTCGACGGTGGTATCGATCGATGGTCCGGTTCCGACCTAACTCTACTAGTTAGAATAACAATAGGTTATCTTTTCTAATCTTATGCAGCATGGGTTAGTAGGTTCGATCCCCATAGAACAAACATTTGTATAATGGATATTTGTGTTTGCGTGTTAAATATGTATTCAAGTGTATATTTTGGATTTTTCTGTTGTCTAAAGTATGTTACACGAGCGGTTTAAGCTGTCATATGTAGCTATAAAAGATAAAATAATATTATAACAGATTTCTCTATTATATTATTATGAAATAGTTTTGAAAACTAAATTTGTAACAAATAAAAAACAACTCGACCGATTTTAAGATATATTTTTTATCCTCATATTCTGCGGTAAATAAAACTACGCGGGCGGAAGCCATTTAATAACAGGATATTTCTTTCTTCGCTACGTAGTGTACAACAAAGTAGCTTTCCGCTGTCTGTCCCTATGTATGCTTAGATCGTTCAAACTACGCAACGCATTTTGATGCAGTTTTTGTAATAGATAGAATGATAAATAATGATGGAATATTTCTATCTCTTAGATAACCCACAATAACCATTTTTATCCTTGTTGCACTCGTGCGAAGCCATAACTTAAGACGTTGTATGAAGATTTTATCTTCTATGTAATATCATCATCCCCACCATGAATATTTGAGCTACACTGCCTCGCATGGATATACCGCCATCTGTCGGTCCTTATCGTTAGTTAGTCGACTCTTACAACACCTGGTATAGGAGGAGGTATTAGTCTACTCTACCGGTACCTCACGGCAAGTAGTAGCCTCAGTAGTAACTTATTATTCTTGAATTAAATCGATTTTTTCAGTGTCGAACATTAATTCGGAGAAGTTCTGGCCAACTCGCTAGCACGATCGATATTCAAATGAGGCGTGTTCTAAGAAGTCGACATAATAGCACCCAGGAGGTGAAAAGATTTTACGTAACAGAAATCCCACAGAATAAGGAAAAAAAATACTAGCAACCCGTCCTCGGGTGGAAAATTGTTTTGGATATATTGATCGCCTAAAACTGATCTTAGTCTTGATAATCTTGTGCACACGATCCAAGCTAGAATCGAAAGTCTTACGCAAAGCGTCTCATGTTTGGTAGAAGTAAAGGTAGACGAATGCACTATCCTAATAAAATGATACGAGAGGAAAACTAGTCGTTGAATGGGGTTACGTTAGTAAAATTCCAGTAGAGATCACTAGTTTTTTCTAGTAAAAAATATTGCCTATGTTACTCAGGAATAATATGGCATTCTAATGGTGAAAGTATTATCGAAATCTGTCCAGTACATTTTGAGTTTATTCGTATCAAACATCCAAAAATACAACGTTTCCTCTTTATAACATTAGTGTCTTTCTATTTGTGATGTGTAAACCTTAGTTACAAGTAAGTATATTGCATATTTTCTATTAATATTAAAAGAAGCAGAAACCTAGCCACCATTAAAAAAAAATACTTTAAAAGTTCTTCAATTTCGACAGGGCGGGTATGGGCAGCAGTATCCCATTCACATGGCTACGATCAGCGATTCCCACCAAACCGCCCAAGCGTGCCAATCATGAGTTCTCTAAAACTTTGACGTTTTTTATATAAGTTTCTCGAGAAGGCAATAAGAAATTTCCTAATTAAAAACACCGAGAGTTCTCCTTAGCTACAAAGTTTGAAAGGTTTCAGAGCAATTAAATTAGCTCGAACGTGAGCGCTACCATTTGCCTATATAAAGTCGATAATTATTAAAACAGCAATCAGCAATCAAATCAGCTCCACACGAGACCTAGTAACAAGTCATCCGGGCTAATTAATTCCCGTTATTATTTCCCGCGAGGGGGGTAGAGGGGTTTGGATGGAGGAGAGAGGGCAGAGGTGGAGGAAGAGGTTCGACACGTGGATGTGCCCCACCGACGGGAACAAATCGGCCGTTAGCAACGACCAACACCGGCTAGGGCTTCAGGCCCTTGAGAAATTACGTTTCACAACACCGTCTTACAAAGTTTCCAAATTTGCATGCCGGATATATACAAATACATAAAATTTATCTGTATATAAAGCTAAATATAGTATACAATGTAACATCCATTTGTCATATTTGATTAAACTGTACGTTTATTACATTAGTATGAACATTTATTACGGCTATCCAAGCTGTGAGGTACCAGCTCAATAGAATAGTACCTCTCAGTACCAAGTGTCGTATGAGGCGATTAAGGCATCGGAACCGACAGATAGCGGCTGCAGATATCTGCAGCAGCACCCTCGTCGCGAAGCTGCGCTGTCTTTGCAGACGCCTCTTATGACACCTGATACAGGAAGGTACTATTATATTCTACTGGTACCTCGCGGCTTGGTTAGCCGTAAATATACATACGAATATAATAAATGTGTGTGTTTGTTACGCCCTCAAATCATAAAATTGACCAGTAGATAGCTGAGATCTTTGATAAAAACTTATGAAACTAGTGACTTTAATTGACAGATAGTCAATGTTATAGGTAGTAATTTGGGTCTACTTTTATTTTAGAACTAACTAGAGTAGTCTACAAAAATCAAGGAAATAAAATCGTAAGAATCCGTTATTAATAGGTAGGTAAGCTCCAGTTTACTGTCAACGCAACAATAACTGCAACAGCGAGTTCACTTGTTGTCGAGTTGGAAGGAAGTTCCTTCTTGAGTCCTTCAAGCGAACTGTCTGATAGTTACATACCAAAAACTTGCTGCAAATTTAAGCGTGAACTTGTTAACATGTTTTCAAAGTTCACATTATATTTTGTTTAATTAACAACGTTCACGTCTCACTCCGTTGGCTACAAAAACAGTAGTCTTGCAAAATGACAAACGATTGGCCATTATTTGGTAGCTTTGTTTGTCCCCAGGATGAACTTCTAAACACTTTAATCCAACTTGAGATGTATACGAATATATACTAATGTATCGTTCCTACAATGGACGGCAAAGACACAGATATTTTAAATAACACATTTCCTACTTTTAGGGGGGAAATATCAAATATTCTGGCGGCCGAATCATCCTCAGCCTCCATATAGTATATCACAATCGGCGAAATAGCAGAAAAATAAATAACATATTGGTTTTTTTTAGTTGCATCATTATGACTTGTTTGATAAAAAATTAAATTATTCAAATCGAACATGTTGTGTACACATCTTCTATGTCTACACAACATGTTGGACCAACATCCCTGAACATTAGGAATGTATGACAGTAATCTGAAAGTAAGTACCTATAACAAATAAATAACGGTTATAACGAATCAATTAATTATATTTTAAGACAATTGACTTTATACTTTAATCTATATATCGCTATATTAATCTAACTCATATTCGTCTCTTTAGGTTACTCCAGACCAATATATAAGGCTCTTACTAATTTATAGAAAGAACCCGTTTCCGTGGTTTGTTCGATTTCAAAGCACTGCTTATATTTGACGGGGCCGATGGCGCACATGGTAGTGATCCTATATTGTGCACCAAATGCCGTGGGTTCAACTCCCACCCAGAGCAAATATTTATACAATGATATTTGTGTTTTTTCTGTGTCTGGGTGTTAAATATTTGTAATATGGATTTATAATATGTATTTAAGTAGAATATTTGTGATTCCTCTGTTGTTTGGCGTCCGTAACACAAGTGCTTTAACCGACTTACCACAGAGTCAGGCCAATGTATGACATGTTTGTTGGAACTTACCATATCTCTAATGATTAAATTTACTGTAAGATCCTGTATTGGTGAAGTTATTAAATTTATTACGACACACCCAATAGAGCCTCATAATAATATGTAATTAACATAGTAATAGTTTCTTCGTGCCAATACAGATCGTTTCCACAAGCCGGGAACAAGGCTAATTTGATACACAGCGGCTCTCACGCCAATTTAGAAAACAAGCCCCACCGAGGCGTCTTCGCCGACGACCAGAACCGGGAGAAATTATGCAACTGGCGAAGACACGATCCGCAACCGGTCCGCCGCGTTGGGTAACTTCCCTTGACCTTGAACACGAGCGGGCGACTCCGAGACGTAACACCTGTAATGCAGCGTCCATTCTCGCTTGCAACTCGGTCATTATCATTTGGTATATGTCCAATGCGATCATAATCGAGAGCAGTGGGCCAAAAAACTACATGTACAAAATCAGGTAGCGGTTTGGTCGGCTTCCAATATTTGTACAATTGTACCACAAAGGCGCGTGTGTCGCAATCGTGCGCCCGCCGCACCGGCGAGCTGTAGCGTATTACATGACCGAATAGGAAACGTTCGCGGACGGTAGGGCCGGCGCGGCGAGCGGGCGCCCTCTGCAATAGATCGCGTTACGCGTCGCTGGGTCACCGCAAGGCCGCGCTCACAACTTGCAGATTATCACTATTATCCAATTATACACGCTATTGAGTTATTGTAGAACTTCGCGCTGATATTCCAGTGCCAAGACGTGCACGCTGTATTTAAAGATGAACGCGTTTATATGCCGATTAACTAACCATACGATTAGCCATTGGTTTACCGTCGGAGTTTGCTCTATCTGTACCAGGTGGCGTGAGAAGCGACTGAGTACCGGAACCGATATAATAGTACGGGGCGGGGATGGGCAGCAGCATCCTCGTCGTTGTTGCGCTTTGTCTTGGCAAGGGCTATGTCCAACAGTGGACTTTAGATGGCTGATTTACTGAAACTACGAGTTTATAGAACAGACGTGTGTTTAGCGGAATAATTGTTAATCAATTGGTTGTGAGCGTCGTTTGAAGCAATGGGTTGTTTGCTTAAATGTTATCTGTATTTTGACTTTAGGCATACCTCGCTTCCCTTACTCGCATTGTTCCTTTCTTACGCGCTCGTTTATTCATGGCACTTCTGACCTTATTTAATACCTCTTCTACCTGGTTAAGATATGTTCGTCTCGGTCGTCATATAGCAACCAACCTGCGCGGCTAATCGAGTGGAGTTGCCCGCGGCAGGCACCGACCAATTAACTCCGTATAACAAACAAATGCGTGGCGGAAAATCCTTCCATTCGTATCACGCCTCTGAATCACTTTTTTAGTGTTAGCTGTTTCAAGGTTTTCTTGTACGCGTGCGTGTACTATCTCTTGATTTATCTTTGTATTACCTTTTCTGATGTAACCAAGTTTTGCACTCAATGTATCTGGGGTACTTGAAACTTATACAATTATATTCATTCTGTTCGTTTCTTATCTATGTACGAGTATACCGAATACAAATTGTCCTACTTATAAAAGTAGAAATTCTGCTCGTGATGGAATCTTAGGAGCAATACCCAGCAATGGGCAGGTTGCTGCCTATCCCTGCCCAGTTTAAAAATCGAATTATATGGTTTCTAATGGGTATATCATTATCTGTCCGGTACCACATCATATTCGTATGGATTATATTAAGAAATTTGTGAAAGAATGAAAACATGACCAATATAAAATATATACAAAATTAATGTTGCTTAGCTCGAAACTCGCGAACGGATTAATCAATTTGGCTTCTTTCGCATTTTCCTCAAGGCACACGGAATTATTATTAAAGAGAGAAAAATAGTTACAGTGTAATTAAATACATAAATCACGCCTTTGTCCCATTGGGATATGACGAGATAATGGATCTCCACTTGTCACACCTCTCTCGCTTCCCTTACTCGCATTAGACCTTTCTTTTCACATTGATCTCTAATCACATTATACTTTAATCTATCTCACAGTCAAAGCATACATACTTCGAAGTGCTCTCAGAATGTAGTGTAATTAAAAAAATATTTTTTTACTATGTCTCATATGTTTGTTTCTTTTGATCAAAACGACACGTTTCCTCCTGTCGAATGATTGGAGTAAATTGTCAACGTCAAAAGAAAAACTCGAGAAATACTGCCACAGATGCAATAATAACAGTGTAATAACACGTCAATGGCGCACTGACACGTCAGAGCGCAGCACGTGTCGCGCAAATGCCAGGCACGCTGCCAAGAAGCACGAACCTAGTCATTCAATTAGTGCACTACGCCACAACGAACACTTCAAAAGCGATAAACATTGCGCTCTATCAATAATAATAATGTATCATTCATATAATCACATTCGGTGGCGTTACAAAACCTACGACGAGCTCCGTCAAAAGATATTGAACGGGATCACAATGAAGGAGTATGGTCATGTCTGGTTCAGCGACCTGGAGAGCTTAGAAAAGAACTTTGGATCTCAGCGGGAATTCGCGCGCGGCTGGTATAGGATGAGAAGCGACCCGAACGCCCGAAAAGACTGCGCTCAGAAAGCCCCATGAGGGGTTAGATTTGCAATATTGGGACGAGGACGTATAAACAATTTGTCGGGAGTCAAGACTTGTGCGCGGCTGCGCAGACGCTGTACCCCGCGCATGCATATCTTCCCTGAATCAGCCATTAAACTGCAAGGTTGGTATGGCCATGTCGGTGGAGGGATTGTCAATAATAATGACAGTTTAATATTTTCTAACATAGACGCGTTCTACTAAGTCGGTTTGTTTTTGAGAACATCGTACAAAAAATGTAAATATGAATATTAAACCGCGTCCTCAAGCTGTCAAACAAACATAAGGTTGCCTGGTAGAAATACTGGCGCTATTTGTGATAAGGCCACCTATTGTACATATTTTTTTTTATATTTTCTAATGTTTGGTGTATAACTTAGTATATGTTATTATATATACATCACGCCTAGGTCCCACCGGGGTAGGCGGAGAATATAGAATTCCACTTAGCACACCTCTCTACGTTCTTTTACCCGCATATTTATTCTTAGTACTTCTGACCGGGGCCTTCTTTAATACGTTCTACCAGGATAAGGTATGTTCGCTAAGTCGTCCACCAACTCCGCTCTATATATTCGTGCAGTCAAAATGTAGTTACATTAAATAAGGTTTGTTCTTCAAATCAAGTGGGTAAAACCGCGCGCACAGCTAGCTGAGTAGTGAGAGACCATGGTGGTCTTATTCACTGGTAACACATATCGGTCGAAGCACCTCGACTTGACCAAGGCGTTTTGCAGATCCGAACACTGCCTATTCGAATACATCTAATAATTCAAACACATCTTCAATGCAGCGGATACCTGTGCCAAATCCAGGCTAATCTAATAGCTCTGATCGAAAGTCGCTCGGAATTCGAGCGAGCATAAAGTGCCATGTGGAGGTTTCGATGGCCTCATCACTTGGAATGCGTCGTACTTAGAATTGCAGACATAGTTGGTAAACCATCCTACATTGGCTGTATCTTAGTTAAAATCGCCTCCATCATACACAGAGAAATAGATTCTTCATCATTATTATCATATTAGCCATTTGAAGTCAACTGTCATATAGGTCTCCACAAGAAAGGGGGAATTTCGCCATAATTGCCGCACTGGGCAGCGTGTTAGCAACCGCAGAAAGTAGCTTTTGCGACGGGAATGCTGCTGCCCATCCCCGCCTTGTGCTTTTGAGATACACTTCTTTGGACGGATATACCGCCATCTGTCGGTTCTGGTATCTAACTTCATCTGGTAAAGAAGGAGGTATTATTCTACTCTGCCGGGATTTCGCGGCTAGGGAAATACATTATTTAGAAGAATAAACTATAAACGCGCTTCGTCGTAAAAGGGATTCACGGTTTGCGACCGCCAGTGTTCCATTGTAAAGTTTTATTAGTATACATGCAAGGCCTTATCAAGAACTAGCAGCGACCCTTGGATCTACTTGCGTAGTTCCTGTTTTTCTGGGAATAATAAACTATAAAAGTAGCTTACATTACTCTTTACAAAGTTATTTATCTACCAGTAAGAGTCCCATGTACATCGGTCAAGCCGTTTCAGAGATTAGTCGGACACGACATAACAAATTTAAAAAATGTTGAAGTAAGTAGACAACTCAATCTTATTTATATGTACATATATATATTCCCGTCTCGAAAGCTGCGCTCTGCGATTGCCAACACGCTTGCCCAGTGCGGCAATTAATGGGCAAAAATACTCCTTTCCTGTAGAGGCTTATGTCCAGCAGTGGACTTCCCAATTGCTGATGTGATGATGTATATTGCTATTATCGCTATTAGCTGGCAGCCGTAAAATTTGATATTACAATGTACAACACATTAATTAAGGATTAAGAAATAGACTATTTTTTTGGACTACGTCGACCAACAAAACAGTCCGCGTTATAGTCAGCGTCACGGCAGCCTATTACCAACTTTAAGACCTGAAGACATCATGTCACATTATCCAGTAGTTTCACCGCCTCTCTCACCCTTCAAACCGGAAGACAGGAAGCGAACTCTATACAGCGGTACATATAGATGAGAGTGGGGTGGTGGTGGCAGACGACCTTTTGTATGAGATCTACCCCAAGTAAAATAAGGTGACATAATATCACTGTAGGAAAGTTTTCAGCGCTTGAAATAAACACTGATATATCGTCGGCTATGCGACAACTCGTCACACAACACAAGTGCACGGATCGTGCCGCGGCAAAAAAGGCTCTATCACCCACAATGGAAGATTGATTATAGCTGTGGTGCCGGTGCGAGCACAAAAAAGCACTAGCCGCTCGTGTCACGGTGTCAAGACGAGTGTTTTGTTATTTTTGGGTCAAGGTTGGCCCAGTCGGCCGATGGAAGCCCGCACCGATCACGCCCACAAATATTTCTCTTTTGACAGCACGTTTTCATCACGCCGACACTTGTGAATGCGCTTTTCAGTGTCTATTTCCATTTCATTGTCACTGCATACTTTCTGATTGTTTTCTTTTGTAGCTGTCCCGATGGCGCAAATGGAAGTGGTCCTATCTTATGCACCAAGGGTCGTGGGTTCGGTGGGTTAAATTTACGTAACATCTCATGCTGTGATAAGTCGCATAAAGGTGTTATCACTCCCAAGGAAGGACTCCAGAGGAATCCCAAATATAATAACTTAAATGCATGTACTCAACACCCAGACACAAAACAAACACAAATATCTTCGTATAAATATTTGTCCTTGAGTTCGATCCCCACCCAGGATAAATACTTATGTGTCGAATATTTGTATTGATTCTGTGCTTATATATACATACATACATTACGCCTGTGTCCCAATGCGGTAGACAGAAAATATGGATATCCACTTGTTTTGATCTCGGCATACATTTCTCGCTTCCTTTACTCGCATTAAACCTTTCATACACGTTCGTTTATTCTTGGTACTTCTGACATGACCTTCTTTAACACCTCTTCTACCTGGGTAAGACATGTTCGCCTCGGCCGTCCTATACCAACTCTTCCATTCACTTCCGTTCTACATATTGGTGCAGTCATTCTACTTTCATCCATCCTTTCTACATGTCCAAACCATCTCACCATTCCTCTTCCACCACATTGATCTCTTATTACACTATCCTTTAATCTATCTTATACTATATATATATAATCTGTGCTAATGAGTTAAATATACATAAAGTGTTACAATTGTGATTCCTCTACTGTGTGTATCTGTCACACAAGTTTATCAACGACTCACCGCGGGCTTACCTAGTCGATATAATTCAATAAATATTTCAGAATTTTCCAGCGCAATGTAAATCTCACACTACGGATACAAAATCCGCAATGCGCAGTCCCAAAGAACGCTCCCTTTCGCGGCAGTAAACTTCCAACGTTTAGTTTTTATGGACGCGTAAAAATAATTCCTCTCGCACCGGCGGCCTGGAGGACGAGCCACCTGTCACAGTCGCATAAAACTTGAAACAGACATCTGTCCGCTGGAATAAATATTTTATAAAAGGGAAATATCCTTTACTTGTCAAAAACAAAATTCCCACAATATCACATTCATTCCTGGCTCCGTGGTCGCTTAAAGCACTTCCGGACAACATGGTGAATAGATTTGGCCTGGTTGGGATTCTAACACTCGCACCTTGTCGCACGAGATAGGATCACCACCATCTGAACCATCGGGCCCGTTAATGCTGTAAAATAATGAATCTAATGGAATTATCCATTAGATTCATTATTTTAGAGCATTATTTTACAGTACAATTTGTAACACATCAAAGGTGACTCGAAACTGACTGTCAGATAATAATAATAATAATAAATTCCCACAACATCTCATACATTGACCTGACTCCGTGGTAAGTCGCTTAATGCACGCGTGTTACGGACGTCACACAACAGAGAAATCACAAATATACTACTTAAATACATATATTTAACATCCAGACACATAACAAACACAAATATTATCATATAAATACTTTTGCATATCACAGATGCGCCGCTAAAAGCACTTATGTTACGGATGGTGTCCGTCGTTGCGACCGATGGTTCAACAGTGGAATCATAAATATAATACTTAAATTCATACAGATACCGTAAGCTACCGGCAGAGTATAATAGTACCTTCCACTGCACCAAATCTAAGAGGCGACTAAGAACCAGAACCAACAGATGGGGGTATATCCAACCGAAACAGTGCCGCTCAAATCCACAGGGCAGGGCGGGGAACACGCTGGCCCAGCGCGGCAATTATGGGCAAAGAAACCACTTTACACAAAACAGGGTGGCGATCGAAGCCGCGACCCTTGGTACGCAATATACACAGATGAGCTTCCCTAGTGTCAACGCAGGGCCTAAACCATAAGGGTTAGACACTTTTATGACCTAAAGGGGTAAAATGGGGTTGCAAAGTTTGTATAAAACTTCTGCTAAGTTTCATTTCATTAGAATGGAAATCGGTGAAAAGGTTCTTCCTTGAAAGTCATGAGACACGTGCGAAATATTTTTTCATACGCACATTTAATTAACATAAAATATTATAATCGGCTAAAAAGCATAAAAATATCGAGTCTTATATTTTTTTTGCTTGTATTCTTTATCATTATTTACGTCTTGTTTGATAAAAAAAAACATGTCTGGTATACATCACCTAGGTTACCGTCTAGTTTATATTATATTTAATTATGAATATTATTATACATACTGTATGACAATAATCTGTAAGTGTGTCTATACTAAATAAATAAATATAAAAAAAGTTATTAGTTTTTTTTTTGCACTACCGGTCTCATGTCGTTCCGCACTGCGCCGGTGCAGCCTTTTTTTAAAAAACAGTCATAGACAACACGCGGCTGTGTAACACTATCCTTGTGGTCATTAAAAAAAAGTATCAATGACATCATTAAGGCCCGTCATGTATTGTTGGCCAAATGTAATCAAATATTTAGGCGTGTTGTAATAATGTTGTCTGACCGGATTCAAGAGTTGGCGTCGTCACGCGGAACACGCTCGATAACGTACGAGTATAGTTTAAACACTCGACTCAACCGTATTGGCGTAAGAGAAAAAACTTCGGCAAAAACTGTCAATACATAATGTTTTTATGATAAACGGAAGCGTGCGCTAATTGTGTTATTTTTTTAATGATATAATGCAGGTGTTTAATGATATAATGCAGGTGTGATGATTAAGTCGATCATAGTGAACATAACATTTTATATAGGTATTTTTGTCCGTCTGTCCTTCTGTGATCCTCACTCTCGAGGAATTTTACATTTGCAATGAAATCATAGGAAAAAATCGTCTTTGAGAAAGTACGAAATTATGCTGCTACCTATGGAGCTCTTAGTGGGCGAGTCCAGCTTGTATTTGCATTATTTTTTAATGAAACTACTCAGACATCTATTCCTGCTCAAAATTAGGCGAGGTTGCTAATTGAGTCCTGAGCACTTCATACCGGATGTGCAGAATAAGCAAATGAGGCCTGGATATTCCCAGAAGGTTCGATAGATGGGATCGGTTTCACAAACCTCTCAACAGATTACTTATATATGTATACCAGCTGACCCAATAGGCGTTATCCAGATAAATAACCTAGATTTAGAAATACCTAGATAAAGAAACGACTGCGGAGCCATCTGCAGGCAGATTTTTGAATCTGAACCATCAAGGGCGCCGAACTAACGCCACCAAAAAATTCATTCGGATCGGTCCAGCCATATAGGAGTTTAGTGACATACACACGTACGGTAGAATTATATAGCACATACACTAAACTATATGTATCAGATGTGAGAATTTATTATAATTAATATTGTGCTAAAATTGTCTATTATCGTATTGGTTTTCGTCGTATTTTCATGGTTAACCATAAGTTTTTTAAGCTTTAAAGACGCATCTTTCCGTAATCCCAACGATATGAATGCATACATATCGCATGCACGAACAGCTGGACCGATTTTGTGAAATATATAGTTTGTTGAACGAAAAACGTTACACGTTAAATTAGAGTATATCTCTTTGGGTATATCAGAAAAACCAAGCAAGTAGAATAAATGCTGTTGAAATTAGAGCATTCTGAGGTGTATCGTGTGAGTTTGAGAGATAAATTAAAGAATGGCGTGATAAGAGATCGATGTGGTGTAAAAGATGATGTTGTGAGAACAATAGAGAAAGGAATGTCGAGATGCTTTGGACGTGTAAGGATTAATGAAAGTAGAATGACTGCACAAATATATAGAGCTGCAGTAAATAGAAGAGTTTAGGACGACCTAGGTGAACACATCGAACATATCTTAACCGGGTAAAAGAGGAATCAAAGAAGAGCGAGGTTAGAAATACCAAGAATAAACGAGGACTAATGAAAAGACTAAAGAGTAGAGGAAGTGAGACAGGTATGTCAAGATCGTAGCTAGTGCAGATCCTTCGTCTCTGCCTACCCCGATGGGACACAGGCGTGATATATGTATGTTTGCATGCACTCTTCCCTATCTCAACCTCCCAGAGGCGGACTTGAAGCTAGATTACATCATTAAGAAGTCCAACGTTGCCGCAATACTTGTAGCTTGTAATGTATTCACTTTTATTTTCGTTTCGGTGACATCATAGCGCGCGAGCTCACTCACATCCTTGGCCAGAGATTGGAAGATTGCACTCGATTAGAATTACGAATGGTAAAATTTCTTGAGACGTTAACATACCGGTTTCGAGGTATTTGTCTTTTAATAGATATTTTAGATGTCCGCGTGGACTCAACTATATGTCTCATTCCTCAGGATCGATAGTTTTCACTGCATCTGGATGCACTTGTGGCTAAAGTGCGAAAAATAATGTTAAAGTTGCTTATATTCCCAAACAAAAATTAATAACTAACAATAATAAATTCCCACAACATCTTATGCTGACCCGATTCCGTGTTAAGTCGCTTAAAGCAATTGTATTACAGACAATAGAGGAATCACAAATGTACTACTTAAATACATACTTATATTTAACACCCAGGCACAGAACAAAGATAAATACCATCATATCAATATATGTCCTCGCTGAGATGGTATCCTGCTGATCACTACCATCCTTTACCCTTCACATTAAATAGCAATACGACACCTGCCGCAGTAGGCGATACTATTCTACTCTGCTGGTACCTCCTCACGGCAAGAACATCCATCTCAATAAATGCTAATTATGATATTTGTGAATGAGTGACAGACATATCAGCTACACAGACCATGGATATATTTGAGTATATATTTTTTACGTAAAAAATATATACTCAAATATAGCGATACGACATAGTATATATTTTTTACGTAAAAAATATATACTCAAATATAGCGATTCGTAATATTTATGCCTATAATTAAGAAAGTTTAGACTCAACTAACTCATCCCACGCAGCCGGGAAGCCGAAAAAATTATTTCCTCGAGACAAAGCTGAGAGATTACTTTCAAACACGCCAAGGGAACTTTCAAAGCGGGCCCGGCACTTTGATTGCTGCGAGTAATTTCTCAAATTACAAAGGCAGGGCCGAAACTGAGACGGTAGAAGGCACCTAGTGGATTAAAAATTACAAAGGCTCGGAGCCCCGAGTTTCTGGGTCGGCGGGCACAAACGAACAGGTAGATGACCCTACAGGAGTCAATCTACGAACAAAGTGCGCTCGGGTGACGTACATACAGTTCACATCATAGAACCGGCGCGGGCGCAAGTGACCTCCTTTTTGGATATTTTTTTCATATATATATTTATATTTGTGTCTTGGTGTTAAACATTTGTATTTAATTATTATATTTGTGATCACTGTGTTGCCTGGCGTCCGTACCACGCGTGCTTAAAGCGACTTACTTAGGAGTCAGGTCAATGTATAAGATGTTGTGGGAATTATATATTTATTATCCACAGCAAAACAACAAATAACAAGAAAAAAGTCCTACTACAACAAAAGTTTTTTGTGCAAACTTGACAGCGCCAGTCCGCCGACCGTACGTCTAAAACTTAAGTACCTGCCTTCTGTGCCAGTCTGTTTCCTGGTGGGAGGCACGTACTAGATTAAAAATTACCACTGACACGGAGCCGACGGTTTCTGGGTCAACGGGGGCTGAATGCGGCGGCTCGGGCCGAGCGCGGCTCGCTCGCGATCTCGATTAGACAAAAACTGCTCCCCGCTAATGATAATGCCGCTGGTGACCTCTTTCGGGCGCGCTGCGAATCAATACGTGTGTGTCACCGACTGTCTCTATATTTAATACGTGACGCGCAACGTTTCGCTTTGTTCAGTAAGGAAATTGCACGGACCAATTGTGTATGATACAATAATAATAATAAATTCCCACAACATCTCATACATTGAACTATAAGACAGGACCACACATACGCCATCGGGCGCGTGTATTAGCTAAACAATAATTAGGTTTAATATTTATGATCGAACTTAGACCACCGGGCGACAACGTTCATTTCAGTTTAATGAATTTTTTCAATTCATTAATATATTAAGTTAACCCTGAGAGACTGGTGTCCATACTAGGGTAACCCCCCCCCCCACCCAAATGTTATCATAGATGAATTAATTTTTACACGAATTACCCAATTTATACAATTAACCAATTATATAATATTTACAAAATACTTCAGATGAAACAATACAGAATTCATTGCAACACACCGATTTAAGTATGTATGTAGTTAAATTAATCTAAAATAGTTTTTGTTTATCTTTACTTCAGGCAACTGCAACAAAAGAACCACTAATCTACATACATAAATAAAAATGAATCGTCGAAATGTTTGTACACGCGTAACTCAAAAACGACTGCACCAAATTGGATATTTTTTTGTTGTAAAAAGTGAATGGTGTCATACGATTACCTAAAAACTGGATCAAACCCTGTAACGGGATCAGAGATAATATTTTACTATACACTCAGGCGAAATCGGGGCAAACCTATCATTCTAAATACTATATATTAATATCGTAGAGGCGATAGTATGTGTGTGTCTGTATTTTTTGTTAAGCTTTCATAGCCTCGTGACCCGATTCTGATGAAACTTGTCTTGAATGAGCCGCTATTAATCTCGGAAAAGTTACAGTTAAAAAGCAAAGGTCTCGCTACAAAGACGAAGAAAACGCCACGGGCATAAAGCAACTCCTCTACACGATTGTAATTTTTAATGCGAGTAACGGAAGCAAGAGAGGTATGCCAAGATCGTAACAAGTGGATCTCCATAGTCTCTGCCAACCCCGATGGGACACAGGCGTGATGTATGTAATTTTTACTAATGCCAGCGAAATGAATGAACCCAAACGATGAGAATAACTCCAAAGCGGGGAATTGAGTGAGTCGACGTAACAAAGGGGTGGGAATGCCCGCCCGGCATTCCGGTAACACATTACGGAGCGAAGATTCATTAGCTAATTGATTCCAAATATGTGCACACACTGGGCTGTGAAGAAGGAAGCGTAATAGGATCTTTGTTTGCATGTAATGTTATAACATTGCGCACTTTATAATTGGGTATAGAGGAATGATGAGATCCGTAAAAGACCGACATAGCTCAGAGGACTAGCAAGTTGAATAAACATAACTGGAGGTCTACCTCATACAAAGATCGATTGCATTAACCAGTAAACAGAAATGTTCGTATTGCTGTGTTCCGGTTTGAAGGGTGAGAGAGGCAGTAAAATGACCGAGTAATGTGATATAATACCTTCAAGTCACAACGTTGGCAACGCGTTAGTGACTTCCTTGAGATAACCTGATCGGTGATGCTTATCAAACGGACCGTCTGATTATTGGTCGACTTAGTCTAACAATTAAAAAAAAAGACAATTGATCCCCAAGAGTTGGATATCGACTGTCTAAACCCCATGCTGTTCAATAAAAACCAGCATTTCCGCTTCGTCCTCCAATCCGAAAAACATGTATAAGTCCGCAATTCCCATTAATCCAGAAACATAAATCTCAACAGAGGTAAAATTTATATTTTTCTTTGGGTTTTTTAATAAATTTAATGTTGCTGTGTTTAATTTAGAAATTTAGCAAAATATATAGAAATTTCGTTTCACGTTCTTTGTCCGAGATGAACTTCTAAGTTACTGTATATAATTTACTCCAACTTGAGAGATAGGACAGATTATATCTCTATTTATAGTCGCAATATCTTTTTCATGACAAACATACAAGTATAGTTTAGACATATGTCGAGTGTGCTAGAACAAGAATATAAAAGTTGTTATATGTAAACTGTTAGAAGACCAAGATAAGGACTTTAGAAAGCTCCAATATCCACCAGTGGACATCCTATAGCTACAGATGATTGGATAATCATTATTGATAAGACATCCAAGACAAGATAACGTAGAATTGAAAGTTTTTTTTTTCGGTAAAGTGACGGGAAAGGGATCATGATAGAGGATTGAAAGCCGATGTGGCCCAAAACGAAGATTGATGAACGAAGTACCCTATTTGCCGAGATATAACACCGTTTTAGCATAAGCCCGCTGTGCGTCTACCGATGCGGGAACGAGCCCCCCCCCCCCCCACGCATTCGGGGATTTTTCCGAAGAAAATTATCATAATACATTTACCCTGTTTACCCAGACGAGGTCCCCTATTCCTTACAATACGTCTAATATGAACATCAAAATTAATTGGATTTTTCTTTATTAAAAATATATTTATAAAATATCTCGTAAATAAACATAACATAACGCATTTATTTTACGGATCTAAGATCGAACAAGAGATAAATTACAAATAAAATTCTAAAATAAAAAATAATCACAAGTTACTACAACGTCTCATACATAGACCTGAATCCGTGGTAAGTCGCTTAAAGCACTTGTGTTACGGACGCCAGACAACAGAGGAATCACAAATATACTACTTAATTACATATACTTAACACCCACACACAGAACGAACACAAGTATTCAATATATATTTTTGAAACGCGAAAGATAGGGCTCTACCCAGGCCCGTCTTGTAATTGTATCGACCAGTTAATGCCGCAGTGCGATTACTACCACAAATAACTTGACAGCGCAATTTTAAAAAGCACCGCTTACATCACTTGCAGCATTTATTCTGCGTCCAACATACATATAGTAAGCAGGTTTCCCTCGACTTGGCAAGTGCAGCGTTCAGGTGGAGCCCTAGCGCCGAGCTGGCTGACCTAACTTTGACCTGCCGCCGACCCATATTCGGTGCACAGAAAAGCGCATCGCGACACCCTCATCCCGTACTGCTTATTTGCACCACTTCGGATAACTACAAAATCTCGACTCATCTCCACCAGTTCACTCCAGTTAAACGTTGCAGGTTAATATTAATACATTCAGGTCAATTATGAAAAGGGAAAAAAGAAAAAGGGGGGGGGGGGGGGGGGGGGGGGGGGGTTAACGCAATAAAAGCATAAAAGTAAAATGACTTTCAATTGCTCATGCACAAAGGAAAATATTAAGCATTACCACTTCGTCATATCATTCGTACCCGTCATTGGGCTGTGAACGTCGCTCCATTTATCCATTACTTCTATATAGAACGTCAAATCGTAGCGAAAAGCTTTCTGATCTATAAGAGAGGTGTAATTACGATGCCACATTGAAAGAGCGGCGTAGCACACGTCTTTACCGTGACCTGGGCTTGAAACAAGCAATTCAAATGATTTTCAGGGTTGTATATAAGAAATGGAAGAAATATATATTTTTTCATCATCGTCATAGCGATCGTTTTACATCCACTCAAATATGGTATTTCGCTGAAAATCTCGCCCTTTTCTGTTTCAGGTGGATAAACCGCCACCTGTCGGTTCCGGACCTTAACCGCCTCTACTACAGGAACAGATAATAATTATATTACATTTCGATGCTTGCACGGTACCTGCAATCGCAAGCTATTCCCCCATGTCCGACTGTAACGGTGGCCTAGCAAAATGCTATATGCTGTGACCCAGTTGCTTGGGTGGTGTGGTTCGCATTAATTATTCCCTGTCTCTCCGCCGATGTTCCCATATCCTGTCAAATGGTATACAAGTGTGTGAAATGATGCGAAACGTAAAATAACCAACTGTAAATGAGCCAGTGGTGCGATGAAATAATTGGGTATTACCAATTAGATGTTATACTCGTACAAGGTCGATGACGCGATATCACCTACTCTTCTTTACATTTATAGCATTTAGCTTGATTAGAATGACAGAAGTCGAAACAGTAGATGGCCCTAGTTATTTTAAACTGGAATTACGGTATTTGGCTTCCAATATTTTAATTAATATTGTTTACATTACCAATGTTTCACATAGAAATAATCAATACGCATAAATAAAATTGGAGTATCTGTTTGTAATATTAAAATAACTGCTTTTACTTAATGCATGGACGTTTACACGGTACACATTACAAAATAACATTATTTAACATGTTTGTCTGTTTGTTTGTGTTTGAGGTAATTCTAAAATATCTTTTATAACTATTGTTACAGTATTTTTTCATTGAAAACATATAGTTAAGGCAGGCAGTCTAATTCGTAAACATTGACCTGACTCCGAGATAAGTCGCTTAAAGCACTTGTGTTACGGACATCACACAATAGAATCACAAATAAAATACCTCAGTACATATTTAACACCCAGACGCTGTACAAACACAAATGTACATAGTTTAAATGTTTGTCCTCGGTGGGAACCGAACCCTGCGACATCGGGCCTGGTGAACATTGACGAATAGCAAATCTTTATTTTACAATATATGAGTCTAGAGACACAAGAAAAATATCTAGAAATCACTCATATAACACGTATAACTCAAGTACTTTACCATTTCTAACGAAAAATTTCGCATCCAACGTGTAGGACCCTAAGGCCGGGGTTTGAAAGGATCGATTTAAGCAAGGGAGGTCTCAAGGTGTTAGGAGGCTTTATTTGGGGACTCATTCGTCCAAACATACATAGCAAATAATTTATATACAATCATTACACCAAAGCACTTGTATAGCGCCAACAGAGACAATTAATTGGCATTCATGTTGTTTTAAATATGGCTATTTCGATAAATAGGCATACGGTTCGCGTGATAGTAAGCGTCACCTGAGATTAAAGAGGTTTGGATTTAAGTATTTCACTAGCGCGTTGTTAGCAAGTGAAATCATTGTGATTTGAAGATATTATATCACATTACCCAGTAATTTCACTGCCTCTCTCACCCTTCAAACTGGAACACAGCTGTTTAGCGGCAGATATAGGTGCGAGTAACGTACCAATGCAGACGATCTTTCATCAAGTCAATCTCAATTTTTTTATAAACACAAACAGGGTATTCGTAACAAAATAATTTCGCGTGCATACCTCCGTCTAGATGTTTTCCACCCCGAAAGCCAACAGTAATTTGCACTCAACCCTTGCATTACAGTGGTGGCACAAAAATAACCTTACAATTTCTTATGCAAATACATTAATAACGCCAAACAAAGTATGATGGAACTTAACGACTCTGCCGATTTTGAAGGGACCTTCACTATACTTTATCCACAAGTATTGCCTCGCGGTTCCACCCGAATCATTCCCGATCCCGGGAGACTACGGGGATTTTACACAACGTATGTTACTCGCAGATAATGTAGCTACCCATCGTACAATGTTGTTTAAAATCGGTACACAGATATTTGAGTATATTTGATACAAACGTACAACAAAACAAATCGTGCTGACATTATTCTATTTTGGATATGATCATTATTTTTCTTACATATGATATAACATACATTACTCCCGAGTAGTAAAATATAGCTTCGAAATTGTATTTTTTTTAAATCAGCGAGGTAGCTTTTGAATAAAATCGTAACAAACCAACAAACGTTCCTCTTTATAATGTAAGTTTAGATGTAATTACGTTACATCAACAAAAAAATATAGATTTTAAATTGAATTTGAAAATAATTTGTAATTTAAAAACACGTTATATTGAAAGTTGTCACACTAATCAAGCTATATGTAAACTTTATTTACTTAAATAAAAAGAGATTTCCTTTTTTGGTGCAAGTTTTCAGAAACGAGTGAATATAAAAATAATAATATAAACAAAAAATATCGTCCGCAGGTTATTAAGCAAATATCAATATAATTGGTGCCCAGAATGCAAACATCAGGCTTGCGCATCTGTTAACCGTAAAAATTGAAAGAAATCAATACCTAATTTGATACAAACACTCAGCGGTAAGGTACCGGTAGACTAGAATAATACCTCTCCCTGTACCAGGTATCGTAAAGGGCGACCAATCTAGGACTCTTTGTAGGGGAGGCCAATGTTAGGTATTGGGCATATTAGAAAATTGGACCAAAACGTCTGCAAGTAAAGAGGCGAAACTTAATACGATTGATACGACAGAAATAAGAATAAGAAACAAACTAATAAGGAAACGTACGAAAATAGAAGATGTGACTACAATAATAAGAAAACTCAAGTGGAGATGGTCAGCCCATACAATAAGAGACAACGGGAAATGGGAAAAAAGCATCATATTCGGGGAGCTAACAAACGCCAAAAGAAAAGACGGTAGACAATACCGAAGGTGGCGAAATAAAGGCAACCGTCGGAAAAGCATGGACTAGGACATCGCTTAATAGATAGATAGATAGAAAAGTAAGAAAGGAGTTAGAGGAGGCCTTTGGCAAATTAGGGCAAACAGACAAAGTTGGTGAATCACTAGATTCAACAGCAATTCTAAACTGATGTGAAAAAAAAGGCTTATTATTGACAGGCAAGATGTCGAGGTTCGATTATTATCATACGTGGGTATATATGGTGACATTTAATTAACTGCACAAAGCGGCCGGCTTTGTGCACCGAGCGCGCTGATTGGGACGGGATAACGCAAATGATGCAAGTCACACACTAATTATGAGCATTTTATTATGAAGTACCGGCAGAGTAGAATAGTACCTCCCACTGTAGGTTTTGCACGATTAAACTACCATAACCGACAGTCGGTTTATCTCAAATGCACAGGGCGGGGATGGGCAGCGGCATCCCTCTGATGGGACTTTCACTGCAGATAGCTGATATAACAAGGAGTAATTTAGGCGATATAACATCTCGCTACGACTTCTGGGAGAGAAGCATCAAAAATGTGGAGAAATAAGACTGAAAGAAAACAAGAGCTGTAATCTGTTAATAGGAAACAAACATACATATTTAGAACTTGGACACATGCGACGACGACGAACTGTATTCGATTAATTTATTTCTGATTCCTGTTGTCTAGTGTCCGTAACACAAATGCTTTAAGCGACTTACCACGGATTCAGGTCAATGTATGAGGTGTTGTAGAAATTTTTTATTTATTGAATGTCAAGCAAAGTATGAAAAGAGTTTTTACAAAATTTTATGATTTACGTTTACCGGACGACCACGACAGCAAACATAAGCTTAAGTGAGTCATGAGTTTCTTAGAAAAGTTTAAGCTAGAGAGTGGGGCGAAGAGGCCACAGCTCTCGCCGTTAGTAAGCAGCTAGATTTCTGAAAGTTTCCTTAAGCCGATCTAATGGCTGGCAGCAGCGACATACTTTTAGTTGGAGCAGAACGAAAATTACAGCTCTTTTAGAATTCCCAGGCGTATCATTAGGGGCGCTTTGAAAGGAGCTCTATTGAGCTGTGAGCAGCTTCATGCCCACAATGGGAGCTTTGCTGATTTATTAGATGTCCGTGAATTCCTTCGTGTCATTTCCACGTTCTTTCACAGCGCTGAAACATATTTCAGGTTGATGAATAGCCGACTGTGCAGAGTAAATATGAGATAAAGTAAGTCTCACCATGTTTCACCTACAGAAGGAATTTAAATCGATTACCAAGCCTTTTGTATTTAAGCAGATTTGTAAGTCTGTATTGAGCGAATAAACTGGGAAAGTACTGGACTGATTTCACAAATTTTATCACCATTAGACTTGCAAAAATACAAATCTTGCTTGCATAGGTGCATTTTAGAAATAAACCGAGAGAAAGCGTAGGTAACATAACATAACCGCAACTTCTTGAAGAGTGGAATCGTTCCTTCCCGGAGATATAGCACAGACCGTGTCAGCTTGAGGTCTGATTTATATTAGTCTTTTGTCCCTGTTTAACCCTCGGGATAGGTGTAGGGAGGCCGCCGAGGGCGGACAAATAAATGCGCCCATAACGACGCGGGGGATTTCAACATTTACGTTTCAGAAATTGTTCAACCGAGAACCTTTTCAGACGCAACCTTTAAATTCTTCAACTGAAACGAGCTTAAAACATTTTGAATTAAATTTTATATTTAGAACAAATACATACACAACAGTCCCACCCTCGCTTTAAAGACCGTTGGGGGCTTGATTTTTTCCGACATATTTAAAATTCATACTTATACTGACAATTTACACAATAAGCCGAAGTACCGGCACAGTAAAATAGTACCTTCCCCTGTACCAGATGTCCAAAGAGACGACTGAGGTACCAGAATAGACAGATGGCGGTATATCTATCCATAACAGTGTAGCTCAAATGCACATCCCCGTTGCGAAGCTACAATTTGCAATAATTGCAAACACGCTTACCTAGGGTGGCAACATAGGGCCAATTCCTCCTCTTTTGGGGAGTTCATGTTCCAGCAGTGGACTTTTTGCGGCTGATAAGATGATGATAATAAAGCAATGAATATAGATGTTAAGCAATTATCTAAAATGCTCAGATAATCCTAGACTACAAAATGCTATGATCTATATATCGTCGATGATAGTGCAATACCGCGTAAGTAGCAGTTGCAAATAAAGATGAAAATTCAATTAGAAAAGAGGGAAAGTGGACCTTATTAACTTAAGCTAAATATGCGGTAAAGAAGTATCATTGACGATATAGCACATTTTGTAATATTCAGAAAACAGTTGATCAGGCATAAATCTTAAAAAAAGCTATTGAAAAAAACATTTCCTTCGTAATTTACCTACATGTTTCCTAATAACACTACCGGCAAATAAATAAAGTAGGACGGGCTTAGGCACGGCAATGAAAATCCATTGAGCTTTCAAACGGATATGCCGATAGCAAAACAAGCAGTGACCGCACAGAGAAATAACACGAGGGAAAACATCCCTAGAATATTTTATATGAACAAAAAGCGGCGTGTTCCAGCTTCTCTATATGGAAAAATGGGAGCGCAGCGTGCCATTCAAAACGTGAATTTCTTTTCAATGCACGCTGGCGATATTTCCTACGAAATGTCGGCCGGCGCGGCCGCAGGCTTTGTTTGATATTAAATTAATTAAGGCAATTTACTGGTAACGGATATATTCCCAGTGTATTAACAAATTCTGATACTACCTTATAAACAATAAAATGTGATGTATGTAATAAATAATAATAATAGAAATGAGACATTTTTTATATTAATCCTGAGATGACACCTAACAGATGAACCTATTTGAAAGTAGAACAAGGTACCAAAGCCTTGTTGGCCCCTTTCAGCCCCATGCAAGACGCAAACGACCGGCTCTCCGTTAACACTCACACAGAAAAAAACAAATATTCATCACATACATGTTTGCCGTGAGGTACCGGCAGAGTAGAATAGTACCTTCTCTGTACTAGTCGTATCGACAGATGACGGTATATGCATCCAGAATAGTGTTGCTCAAATACACAGCACGGGGATGGGCAGCAGTGCCCTCTTTGCGAAGGTTACGCTCTGCAATTGCGAACATGCTTTGCCCAGAGCAATTATGGGTAAAATTTCACATTTCTTGGGGGCTATGTCCAGCAGTGGACTTCTAATGAGTAATATTATGACATGTACTGGTTGTGTTACATCTGGGCCAGCATGCTCTCGACGGGCCAAAAAATATAATAGAACTTCATAGAAATGTAGCAAGTATCTGACTAAAACTGCAGATGAAGGTCTACACGAAGGTCCCCCTTCGTCTATCTTTCTAACCTTCTGTCTAGAGTCTACATCCAACAGTGGACGGACTACGGCTGACATAATGATCATGATGAGGTAATACTAGTTAACAAAATTTACAAATACGAAAGAAGCTACGAAGCTCTATCTGAGCTGTTACTGCCTAACAGGGGAACCGGGATTGATGGAATTGTGGCTTGAACCCTAGGGAAGGACATACGCCAACAAGGAAAAGTTCTCACGGGACGCGGCATAAAGAGAAGTGCTTGCGGGCAGATTCCGGGAGGATTTAAGAAAAACAGTTTAATACAAAATGAAAAAGCCAGAAGCAAAGAAAGGACCACAAAAAACCTGCAAACATTTTATGTTAAGAAGCTTCAAGCGGGCTTCCTAAGCGAGCTGGACCGTCCGTCAAGTAAAATTAAGCGAAACACAAAATGAACATGCGAAAACACTGGTACACAAAATTGCTCAAGGACGTCGGCAGCGCCCCGGGGCCCGGGAGCGGCGGGTTCATCGACCTCCGCGCCCCGGCAAGCTATCGCGGCCTCACCAATAAACCCTCCAATATTAATAGAAATTACAATTCGCTAAACACACTCCGAATAAATACCGACTGTATTTATTCTATTAAATACGACCGGCAGCTGTGCTTATTATATCGAAGATTCAATGCTGTAGAAATTTCCCGATATTAATTCCCTTTGGGTTCGATCGAGCGTCTTGTGCTGTCAGGTATCAGTATTTGGTCGCGCGGAATATTTCGACTTCAATACTCGCACAGCGTCAGAAAAAGCATAAATATTTCTACATCTCCTGGCGTTGACAATGATCGCTTACGATATTTTTAATAAACACGTAACTACTGTTTTCAAAAAGGGCACGACTGGCTGTTCAAATAGACGTGTTGGTTCCAACACTGACATATGGTCGTGATTGTTGGGTATGCCAGAAAAAAACACGCGTATAGAATAGATAGAATAAATGCTGTTGAAATTAAAACACTGCTTAGCACGTATGATGAGAGTTTGAGAGATAGATAAAAGAACAGTGCGATAAGAGATCGATGTGGTATAAACGATGATGCAGTGTCAACAATCATCAGCCATTGGAAGTCCACTGCTGGACATAGGCCTCCCCAAGAAAGGGGAATTTTACCCATAAATGCCGCGCTGGGCAAGCGAGTTGGCAATCGCAGAGCGCAGCTTTCGCGGCGGGGATGCTGCTGCCCATCCCGCCATGTGCATTTGAAATACACTGTTTTGGATGGATATACCGCCCTCTGTCGGTTCCGGTACCTGTAGTGTCATCAATAGAGAAAGGAATGTGGAGATGGTTTGGACATGAAGACGGGATAGTTTAAACCTATGGTGAGCATACCTTAACAGGTAGAAGAGGTATTAAAGAAGGGCCAGGTCAGGAGTACTAAGAATAACACGAGCGTGTATGAAACGACTAATATGAGGAAAGGAAGTGAGAGAGGTATGCCAAGATCGTTGTAAGTGGAAATCCATAGTCTCTCTCTACCCTGATGGGATATATGAATGATATACGTATGTATAAGTGAAAGTTAAAATCGTATTTTAAACTATAACAATGCAATGTCACGGTGTTTCTTTAGTTATTAATAAACTAGATTCCTTACAATTCGGTATTCGGTACAATTCTTTTTATTTGATAGTTGAGACCGAGTAAGTTAATAGAGGCAGATCGTATTCATTTACATAAGATTTCTTTTAACTTTGATCGCCAAAGACACCAAAAACAACAGTAAAAAAATTTCAAATTCACCAAGGAAGAAATCGCTACGGAAGTCAAACATCGCCACTAATATTGTAATTTTTGTATTTAAATTGCCTGCAAACTTACTTTATAAGTGGCCTAGCCATTTGGTGAAAAAAAAATTAAATATCGGATAATAAGTCTTTACGATAAGGGCGTTCGAACAAACGATTTATAGCGTAGGCTAGATTACATCTAGGTTCACGATGTTACCTATACTAATATTATAAAGTGGGAAGATTTGATCGTTTATCTATTTGTTTATTACGGTTTTACTCAAAAACTACCGGAAAGATTTTGAAAATTCACACACCCTTAGAGAGCTACATTTTCACATATTATATTTCATAAAATCAAACAATTAACACCAAAAATGTATTAAGTATATTATTGTGCATTTGTAATAAATAAATTCAAAAACCACTCAACTGATTTCAGTAAATCATTTACCCATGGTAAGCTACGTTCATCGTCATATCAGCCATAAGACGTCCACAGCTGGACATAGGCCTCCCCAAGTAATTTTCAATAGGACCGGTTGTATGCGGCCTGCGTCCAGCGCGAATATCTACATTATTAATATTAGCTAGATTATCATCGAATAATAAAACTATATTTTATTCTTGTATTCCTATGGTAACGGGATGGTAAGACTACAGGACTACACGACCGAGGGGTCCTGCAAGTATAGCATCCCGAAGAAACCATCCCCGTGTTAAACTGGTTGGTTAACAGGCCAATGTTACCCTACCCTAAGGTTTGAATAAGTGGGTGGGTACGAATGTTAAACCAAAACAAATATCATTAGCTAACCCTATCTAAGCATTTATCTACATACCATTACGAAGAACTCGGCGGACATACGCAAACACTGAACGACATTTAATTTAAAACTTTGTCCCAAACCAGCGAAGCAGTGTTCCGCCGCGTATTAATTAAGGCAGGTATAATTATCCCTCAGCCTGTTCCCAATTACGGAGGGTCATTACGGACTGGAGATCACCCCATCGCAGAGTTATTTCCATCGACCCGACGGGATAACCTATTTTTTTAAAAACATCCTTAATCTGGCACTGGAGGTGCGGCGGCCATGTTTGTAACAAACGGCTAGATCGTGTCGCCGGTAATCGCTCCACACTAATGTGGAAGGGAATGTGTATTTGAGTTATCAGTACAACTTGGACTATGAAGTTTCATTGGCAAAAAAAAATTGGCAAAAATCTGGCAAGCACGATGGTCACAAATCAAATCGTTGGACGAGTCTCGAAACTAAGTTATGACACCTTCGACCTTCAATACGTGCGAACGTAATATAGTCAAAGTTGGCACCGAGCAAACTATGTATAGAAATCGACAGATGGCGGTATATCCGTCTGAAACGGCGCTGCTCATCTCCTTCATATTTGACATTTGACCTGCACTGTTTCAGATAAGTACTTTTATATAAGACTAAGGCGAAAATCTAACATTCGGATCGCGTGATAGTAAGCGCCACTGCATCCTATCATCTTCATATCAGACACAAGACGTCCACAGCTGGACATAGGCCTCCCCAAGTAATCTCCAATAGGACCGGTTGTATGCGGCCTGTGTCCAGCGCGATCCTGCGGTTTCAGTCAGATCCTCTGTCCATCTTTTGGGCGGACCACCTACACAGCGCTTGCCTGGACGTGGTCTTTATACCAGAACCTTACGACTCCATCGGCTATCGGTTCTGCGTACCTAGTGTCCTGCCCTCTGCCACTTCAACTTACAAATCCGCCGGGTAATTTGAAACTTGTTGCCAAATTCTTGCCATTATTGCATCGACGACATGAGGTCTTTCTCGTGTAAACTATTCTTCCGTTACATGAGTATTAAATTCGCCCAATTGACGAATGGAAAAAGTAAATATATCCGAGTAATAAATAAAAATAAAAATACGAAAAGTGAGAGTGGCGCGGCGGCGGGATCGCAACCGGCCTCGATTTATAGCCACTGGTTTCGTACCAATTTCGGGATAATTCCAAAATAATACATTTGCATGAACATTCTGCGGTCAAGTAAAATACGATCGGGCAAATCAAACAATATTCAGAAATATATTATTGTTATATCTGTTTTTGTAATAAACGTAAACAACCAAAGTTTGTGGACCAAATTTACGTCGAATTGTCCCACGACTTCGAACGTTATCTTAATTGATAACTTCTTATGTAAATTACTATTTCACGTGGCTTTTAATTTTACTACTACTACTAACTGCCACAATATCATTATTCATTGAAAATGCCAAAATTAGCAAACAACTTATTTACTATCATGACAACAGCCATTGTAAGTCCACTGCGGGATATATGCCTCGTCAAAAACGGGAGATTTTTCAATAATTGCCGCGCTGGGCAAGCGTGTTGGCAATCGCAGAGCGCAGCTTTTACGACGGGGATACTGCTGCCCATCCCTATTGCATTCGAGCTACACTGTTTCGGATGGATATACCGTCATCTAAAGGTTCCGGTACCTCAATCGCCTCTTACGAAACATGGTTTAGAAGAGGTACTAATTCTACTGTGCCATTATAAGACAAGCTTCTATACTAATATTATCAAGCTGAAGAGATTTTCTGTTTGTTTGTTTGAACGCGCTAATCTCAGGAATTGCTGGTCCGATATGAAAAATTCGTTCAGTGTTGGATAGTCCATTTATTGAGGAAGGCTACTATCCCCCCCAGTTACTATTCCACGCAGACTAAGTCGTGGTCACTGCTAGTTTATTATGCATTGAAAAAATAAATACACACGTCAGACAGAAACCTTGACCCGCCTTTTAAGCGGTGAAGTAAGCTAAACAATTCAACTTACGATATCAAGACTCTATCAAGGTCCACGTAATATCTATATTTAATGGACTGCATCATTGAAATGATATTTGAATATTAATCGCGAATTTACTTGAATCGCAGAATATTACGAAACGTTATCTTTGGAACTACTGGATGTATTACTAGACCCTTCACGAATGGACAGAGATTGGCTAGAAGTAGACCTCTCAGAAAGGTCGTCTGCACTGGTACCTCACTCTCACCTATGTTTCAAAGTCAAATGTACTTTATTCAAGTAGGCCCATTGCAAGCACTTTTAAATCGTCAATTAAATAATAATACAATAATTAATAATAATAATATTTCCAATAAGGAAGTGAACTTATGCATATTTATATATAATACAACCCTGATGACCCAAGGGATTTTTACCACTAAATAGCAGTGCTCGCATCACTGTGTTTCGGTTTTAAGGGTGAGAGAGGCAGTGAAATTACTGGGTAAATGTGATATAGTATCTCCAGTTCACAAGGTTGGCGACACGCTAGTGATATCTTTGTGAAGACACGAGTGTCTTTAGGCTGCAGTCACGTTTACCATTCATATCATCAATATATAAAAAACAGATTGAAAATTCATGGATAATTTGAGATTTTCATAAATTTCCAAAAACGTTATTTTTTGAAAAACTTCACGCATAAATGAACAACGTAACAAAGGAAGTTTGTCAGGATTGAAACAAATGGAAATCAATCATGTCGACTCAGGCTAGTGCACAGATAATAAGCAGAATTATATTATGCAGTTAAAATAATCATAGAAAACAAACAAAAAGCCAAAGTACAACAGTTAGCAAAATTTCATTCCAATTAAACTGAATTTCACGTATTAAGCCAAGATAGCGAAATACCGGGACAAAAGCGTTTCACGTCGCCCACTCGATAGGAAGTATATTTCCTCACGACTTCCAGCCAATCAGAACCGAGCACGCAGCGCCGCACAGCCCTGGATTACCGGGAGGGGAGGAAAGGGAAGGGAGTCCGGACGCACAATCCACTATCCGCTTCCGAGAAACTGCGGGTTGGAAGTTTTCGGGGTGTCTCCTGCGCTATGACATATTTAGGAAAACCGCCAGCCTACGCAGAGCATTACACCTCTGGGTAATTTTGAGTGAAACATTTTGAATATAGTATTACTATTGCAGGATTTTTAATATAGCTATTTGTGTGTTCGTAATTACGGATATTGACGAATAATCTACCCTGCTGATTCGGCTTATAAAAGCTAAGCAGCAGCATCCCCGTCGCGACAACCGCGATATGCGATTGCCAACACGCTTGCCCAGCGCGCAAGGGCAAAATTCCCAAATTCTTAGTAAGGCATTCGTCCAGCTGTGGACTTTCAATGGCTGATATGATGATGATAACCAGTAACAAGCCAAAGCATGCGTATATTACTCTATATAGATATAGCTTTCTGATGGTAAAATAATTTTCAAGACCAATCGAGATTTCACACAGAGTTAAATGGTAGAAAGAAACAAAAAAAAAAATTTCTCGTTTACTCAGTAGTGCAACGGAATATCATCTCCTCTAAAGCCTTCTGCAAATAAAAATATCCCCACCTTAAAACCGAGGTATTGAGGTGAAGTACACACCAGCCTGTTCGCCTGTGAAACGAGATCCCAGTGATATTTAATATCCAGGACGAGACCAAGTATCGGAAGATTGCAATTTGTGTAAACGTTCCAGATCTAATAACGGGAGTGACACGCCGCTGGTGGGAATAATGCAGCCTGATCGAGTTACCACGCCGCTAACATCGCAAATTAAATTGTGCAGAGAGGCACACCTCACACTATCACCGCGTTTGTATATTACTTACCGCGTATAGACAGCGCATCGGCTTTTATGGAAAATGTTTTCCTTTGACAAAGTAGAGATCGTTTTCTATACATTCTGTAAGTATATTATGAAGCTTTTCAGAGAATAAGTTGTCGCGTATTGAGTCAGTTGAGTTTCTTCTTCATATTTTCCAACTTTGCCGTGAGATACCGACAGGGAAGAATAGAACCTCTTAGTGCGCCAGGTATCGTAAGACACCAGACAGGCGACTAAGATACAAGAGCCAACAGATGGCGGTATATCCATCCAAAACAGTACAGCTCAAATAACAGTAATTATTGTATCCGCTATATCCAATTATGGGCGAAAAGCTTCCTTACTTGGAGTCCTTTGTCCAGCTTTAGGTTTCCAATGGCTGGTATAATTATGAACTGAAGATACAATGTCGCATTTAAATTTGGCTGCCTTTCATACTGAAACTCAGCAATACGAATACTGCTTAGTGGTAGAAAAAGGTGAGAGTGAGGTACCAATGCAGACGACTTAAGAGGTAGGAGGTGGAATGAGGTTGTTCATATCACTAGAATCGAATTTCAGGATTCTTTGCTACAACTCACTCACTAAGGCCTCACTGTAAATCTGATCTGAAATTGTTACATACTACCAAAAATACCTATATTTCATTTAATTGTTTTATTTGCCAAAACCCAAAAAATAAACGCCATTTAGACGAATAAAAATAACTAAAATTACTCCCTATAACATCAGCTACCTGCAGTCAACGTTTCGATAAAATAGGTCCAGCCGTTTCAGAGATTAACCGGAACGAACGGACAGACTGACTTTTTAAAGTTTTTTTTATGTAAGCACAGTATATACATTATTGACGGGCCCGGGATGCAGATGGTAGAGATCCTATTTTACGCGCCAAACGTCGTGGGTTCTATCTTCGCCCAGTACAAGTTTTGATGTGGAATGTTTGCATTTGTTTTGTGTTTGGGTGTTGTTTATATGTATTTAAGTATTGTATTATAGTTTCTCTGTAGTCATTTAGGGAAAAGCTGTTAAAATGTCATTACACATATACATAGATCGTAAGGGTAAAATTATATTTTAAATTAAACTGTGATCATGTAACAGATTTTAATTGAGATTGCTTTGATCTTACATATGATCGATCGAGACGAATATGATCATAAAAATATTTGTCCTGGGTGGGAATCAAATAACTCTTGGCGCAGAAGACAGGATCATTACCATCGGCACCATCGAGCCCGTCATGTTTCAGTTGTATATATAAACCATGCTATATATATATATATATACATAGTAATTTAACATTACATATGTACCTCTATTTAATACCACGTTGTTCGGGCCGGGATCCGCCTGCCACAGGGCGGTGTTATTCCTAGCGTTCTGTTCGCAGTCACGTTCCAACATCTCGTGCATTAATAACATAAATTTGGAAATAGGGCTAGGATGTTTTGCTTAGAAAATTGAATGCTGCCGGCTGGGAGGGAGTTTGCGTAATGCTTGTAATTTTCCGTCCAATTATGAGTCCGCTTATTCTGTTTCTGAGACAATTCCTAGTTCAGGCATAGTCGTATACATGCTTAAGTATGTCTGTCTGTTGTCGATATATCGGTAAATCAATTTTGTTCTAATTTAGTATAATAAACCAGTACACGCAGAATAGTACCTCTCCCTGAGCCAGGTGTCGTAAGAGGCGACTAATGTACCAGAACCGACAGACGGCGGTATATCCATCCGAAACAGTGCAGCTCAAATGCACTGGGCGGGGATGGGCAGCAGCATCCTCGTTGCGCAAGCTGCGTTATGCGATTGCCAACTCGCTTGCCTGGCGCGGCAATTGTGGGCAAAAAACCTACTTTCTTGGAGAGGCCTATGTCCAGCAGTGGACTTTCAATGGCTGGTATGATGGTGATATGTTGACCCAGTAATTTCTTTGCTTTTAGCCTTAAAACCGGAAAACTGCAACGCTTTTATTTGGCGATCGAAATAGGTGAGACTGAAGTACCAATGCAGACGACCTTTGTATGACGTCTACCTCATGTCAATATACATGGACGGTCATAGATTCAATTGTAGCAAGGGACAATGGTGCAGTCAGGTATACAGCAAGAATAAAACATAAAAAAATTTCAACTATAACTTTATTACTGAAAGTTCTATTATTAATTATGTTTAAGCTGTATTTAACAAATATAATTTGAAATTGAATCCTCTTTTACTTGGAACAATAACAAAAGTCAGATACAAACGAATACAAAAATGTTAGCCCATGTCTCTCACGCCAATTAAATTTGTGACTGTCGATATAACACATGGTCAAATATGATCCCGTCGATCCCGACGATATAATGTTTAATAATAATCTCCCTTAAGCCCGCATATCCATTAATAATACGATAATCAGTGAAATAGGTCATCTGCCATGATTAGTGATCAAACTAGACTTGACTACAAAATCGTTTGCCAAATCGTTATCCCGATACCGACCCACGCGCCCATTTAATCGCGATTACTGAACTAATTTGCATTCAAACCATTTACGATAAGATGTATGTTCGCACTGACGTTGCTACCCAGCGTAAAACGAAACACAGTTTTTATTATATCATCATCATATCAGCCATTGAAAGTCTACTGCTGCACACAGCCTCCCCGAGAAAGGAGGAATTTAGCCCGTAATAGCCGCACTGGGTATACGTATTGGTAATCGCAGAGCGCAGCATTTGTGGCGGGGATGCGGCATTCCCGCCCTGTGCATTTAAGCTACACTGTTGCGGATGGATATCTGTTCTAGTACCTAATTCGCATCTTACGACACCTGGTACAAGGGGAGGTACTATTCTACTCTGCTGACACCTTACGACGTTTTTATTCGAATTTATATAGATCAAGCTTTCACCAGTACACCCCCTTAAGGATTCGTTTCCAGGTAATATAAATATATCACAAAGTATGTCTTCCCAACGTATATCAAACTATATCTATATAAAAATACTTATCAAACAAACATACAGCCTGCGTGCTGATCTCATATGACACCGCAACCAATACACGCTGGTGTCATCACAAAGTTATTACTAGCTCGTCCTCAACCTTGTAACCTGAAGATATTATGTCATTACACAGTAATTTCAGAGCCTTGCTCACAGCGAGGCCGTCATTCTACAGCTGTTTAGCGGTAGATAAAAGTGAGAGTGAGGTACCCAAACAGACTACGACTGCGACTGGGTATATGTTATATGGGTAACTCTCCCCCTACCTATTGTACCACCGTATAGCGGAAGAAAGCAGTGAAATAACAGGTTCATTTGACGAAGTATACTCAGGTCACCTACTCTCTAAACTTCATGACTGGTGCATGTGACTTTTCTATAATGTATCTGTCAGGTATTACAATCATTACATCATCCGTAGGATGTCCACTGCCAGACATAGGCCTCAATATGACTGGTTTGTATGTCTGCGTCCAACGCGATCCTGCTGCTTTAATCAGAACATCTGGTCCGTTTCTGGGTGGACGACCTAACGCTGCGCTTGCCAGTACGTGGTATCCAGTCTAAACCAAGATAATTTAACATATTTATAACGCAGATCAGCGATAAAAGAACCAAAATGACGACTAAGTGGGGTATTAATTATTTTAACAACGTCCAATTAAATAAAAATGGAAGCAGCACTGTCCACACTGGAGACTCCACCGCAAGTAGGTCAACTCATAAAACGAAGGGTAATAAAATTTGACAGGAACAAAGAAACCTAGTGAATTTCCCGCGCCCGCCCGCCACCCGCCGATATTGCTTCCGAGACCAACAACGGTAATCAGGCTCGGAATTCATTAAATGACTGATACACAACTATATCATATGATACACATAAGTCATAAGACGAAAGTATTCGATCCATGTGTGTTACCAGCGATGACCTATGGCAACGAAACGTGGTCTCTTATCATTGGCCTTCTAAGCCAACTCAAAATAGCGCAACGAGCTATGGAGAGGCCAATGCTCGGAATTTATTTGCGCGATCGAATCATGAATAGGAAGTTGGACTGGCAGTGGTCAGGGCACTTGGTACGCAGAACTGATGGCCAATGGAATCGTAAGGTTCTGGAATGAAGACCACGTACCGACCAAGCGCAGCGTACCGGCGTCCACCCGCATGATGGACAGACGATCTGAATAAAACCGCAGGATCGCGTTGGACACAGGCCGCATACAACCGGTCCTATTGTAAATAACTTGGGAAGCCTAGATGTGACTGAAGACCGGAACCGACAGGCGGTGGTACATCCATCTAAACAGCGTAGCTTAAGTGCAGAGGGCGACTACTGCAGCAATCCTGTCGCGAAACTACTCTCTGCGATTAATTCCCCTTTTCTTGGGGAGGCCTATGTCCAGCAGTGGACGTTCTACGGCTGTCATGATGATAAACTTAAGGACATCGAAACTGAATCTCCATATACCATCATTATATGAACATTCAACAGATTCCAAAAACTGGGTGTAGCAATCTCTGAGAAAAGCAGGATTTTAATTTGCGACTGGGGTGCTAGTGACCAAACCCGTCGTTTTAAATAGAGAAACCCAATTACGTCAAGTATTTATTGGAATAACTCTGGACTCATTCGGTTTTAGTTCACGTTTTCTTTGGGTCGTCTGTTGGGTTGAATCGAATTTATTTTTTTAATGAGTCATAAATTTTAATACACTTGTATACTTTGGAAGTGGGTAACTGAACATGATTTTAACGTGAATGTCAGTATAAGGCACAGCATCACTTGCAGCAATATCTACACTACACCTACATTATAAATAGGAAACGACTATTTTTATATGATTGGCTCGAATAAACTCAAAACTACTGAACGGATTTCAATAGTTCTTTCACCATTAGAATGCCACATTTTTCCTAGGTAATAGCCATATTATTACGACAGATGGCGGTATATGCATCTGAAACAGCGCAGCTCAAATGCACTGGGCAGGGATGGCCAGCAGCATCCCATTCGCGAAATCTGCGCTCTGCGATTGCCAACACGCTTGCCCAGTGCGGACCTCCGATATTTTATTGTTTTCAACCTGCGGTACTGCTTGGATATTGTTTATAAAGTCAAGTACTTTAATTCTTGGAAATGTAGTCCATATCAATATAAAATGTTGTTTACAACAAACGCCCCGCTGTACAATACTGTGGCTCTGATGCACTTATAATTGCAGTGTTTCTTGTTGGCAGTGCAGCATATTGACTTGTGTTTATTTGTCCTCATCAGCAGGAACCTACTGTGTCAATAGTGGTCAAGGATTGACGAGGTATAAGGACTACATTCATATAAAATATTCAGGAAAAGCATTTGTAATTATTTTTACGTAAGCGCCGTCTCAAATGTGTGGTATCTATATCAGCCCAAGTTTATTTAACCTTGTAGATTTTTTTACAAACCTGCATCAGCATTTAAATCATGATCCAGCTAAGTACGCGTACTGCTGTCCAGCTGCGTAAGTCAGAATCCAAATTATACACTTTCAAATGATATTCTGTATTCGTTTTCCACTCTTTTGTCTGCGAGGGCTTAAGGCATCCCTGAGGAGCGTTTGTTATTCCAAGAAGAATTCTATGATGCTTTATGAAAAAGAGTAATCAAATGTAATCTAGACTATCAAATATCACTGAGCCAAACTTCATCCCAATTCTCGCGTCTATAATTCTAGTAAGAATTTCTAAATATTCCAAAATCAAATAATGTTAAAGACAAAAGAGTGAGGTCTACCCGCCGATGACAAAACAGCCAGTGGCTCGGTCGCATGATGTCATGGGTACGCATGTGTCAACATCAAAGTTACGCGAAGGTGATGTTTAACAACGGACTTATATAACTTTACTGATTCTTAACCATGTTGAATTCTGCACAGAAGCAACGTAACAGCGTTTGATGGCTATTCTAATACTGTCCAGTTCATACATTATTGACAAACGTGACATATTTTTTAAACGAACCGATTGCTCAATCTAACTTTCATGTTAAGTGAAATAAAGATAATCGAAGGCCTGCTTTAGCTTTCTAACAGAGTTGGTGGTTAAAAACAGGTAATTTGAGGTCCAAGGATACAGTGTTCGCAGTGACTGTTCTGTTCAATTTTATCATTATCATACCAGTATAGGACGTTCAATGCTGGACATAGGCCTTGTTATGTGATCTACAATAGGACCGCTTATATACGGCCTGCGTCCAGCGCGATCCTACAGTCTTCGTCAGATCATTTCTCCATCTGGCCCTTTACTTGTTGGCGTCCTACACTATACTAGCCAGTACGTGGTCCCTATCCCAGAATCTTACAGCCATCGGTCATATATGTCTATATATATATATAACTGCGTAATAAGTCAATATCAATTCCTAGATATACAAACCATGGATGGAACACTGGAACATTCCCCTGCCTCAATAAATACAAATTCCACTTACCAGGATAGAAGTCGTGTGACTTGGACATCTTGACACGGGCACCCGTGTCCTTCTGCAGCTGAGCGATGGTCTCGCCCCCCTTGCCGATGATTGCACCCGCCACCATGGACGGCACCAGCACTTTGAAGTGGTACGTTGGCTCCACTGCCGGGCAAAAGGTGATAATTAGCGGGGAGCAACTCCACTTGTGGAGTACTGTGTGATTCAAATAGAATCTAATAATACACATTCTAAACAGTTCATATTTACTAGTAAATGTTGGATAGTAAAGTGTAAAATATTTACAATTAAGAATTAAAACGTAAATTGTAACACAGTACTCCAAGTTGAATTGTAATTCGCCATACCAATTGATGCATGAGGTTTTATGTGTGATAAGAAATCAAGATTTCGAGAAAACGTGACCAATTAGGTACCATAAAACCCCAAATGCTTATGCGAGATTGTAAGATGTGGCGAGCGAAGGTGAAACAGGTTGGTTGGAATTGTTTATGCCTTCGGTCACCACGAGGAGCTGTTCAAGTCATGAGTCAGGGTGAGGTGCATTATGTACGCTTGGCGGCCACACCTTCGAGCCGTGCTTGCGTCCGTCGAATGTGCTGTGTGTCGACGCTGGCGGGCAATCAAGGCAATTATAACCGACGTTATCCAATGGGCCGTCGCGCCACTCGCGTTGGCCGATCATCAAATGCATATTAATGTTTGTTGTTTCAGAATAAACACAGCACACGACAATTGCGATTTGTCTAGCATCAAGATGCCTGCATGTGTTAGTCAGATATATCATTCACATAATGCTCACAATCAATTCAGACGCGACATTTACAGGGGTGTTATTTATCTCGTTATTGACATGCATTTCATCACCTGCACAAGCCTATTTGCACAAGCTAGAACTGATCACACAAAGTAGTAGATTAAGATGAAGGCAAGAACTTGATGTATGCATACAGTGGTTTAGACTAGTGTCGATAGCTGGTAATAACAGCTGTTAATATATTAGATTGTATCACAAATTCCTAACGAGATAATGGCAAAATAAAAGACGAAACAAAACTTACACAATCTCGTCTGACCTTTGACCACGTTAGCAGAATGCGACGCAAACAGACAGTAAAATTGCGTGTTCCGAGAACGTACAGACGTCGACCTAATTATGGACGATGGAAACAAACGCAGAAAGGGCCTAGAATCTAGAACACGCCCACATGCAATATGTATCAATTGAGCTGCATCCCGATGGAGGTCTGGTTCATTCGACCTCATTTCAAATGGAGCGTGCGCTTCACCTGCCCCGGCTGCTTGCATCTAAAAGATACTAGACTGCGATTCGAGCTGGCACTCTTCCACGCAACTTGTTTGGCAAAAAAAGTAATATTGCTCAGCAATGTGCATCTAAAAGCCTTAGAATGTCACGTTTGTATTTTGAATGAGACTAATATTAGCGCAAATTGTGTCCAAACAAACCTCTTTTTTGAGTACTTCTCGGAACACTTATTTTTTGTACCGGCTAAGAATTGCATTCGCGGGAATGACATCATTCTGTGTATTCACAATTCTACCTATACCCGGCCCGGCTAAAAATTATGAAGTAAATTTAACGATTTGTTACAAAACGTGCGGGCAGCCAGCGCGCTGTGACGTCACCGGCCGCTAGCGCGCCACACTGCGCGCCCGTAACCTTGCAGCTATCTTTGGATTAATACTTTATAAGGCTCCATTAATACTGACACTGCAGGTATTGTGACTTTAATACCGCTTCATATTTATTTGATACTAGCTGTTCCCGCGACTTTGTCCGCGTGGAATAGTGGACTTTAAACAGAATATTCTTAAATGATGTTATATTGCCTATGTTACTCCTTGTTCTACCTCTCAGTGAAAGTATCAACAAAATCGATCCAGCCCTTTCAGAAATTACCTCAAACAGAGAGCAGACAGATCAGACATACCGACAAAAATTTTAAAAATATTACTTTTGTTATATGTACATCCATATGCATTTAGTAAAAAGCAGTTATTTCAATATCACAAACATACACTCCAATTTGATTTACATGTATTGAGTATTGATTCATGAGAGGTGTGACAGATAGAAATGTCGAGGTTGGATATAATTTTTCTTTACATTTAATGCGGCATCGAATGGCGCAGTGTTCAATTTTACTGTATTGATTTCGCGCACATTTCACGAGCCATGCCCATAAGCCACTGCCTTTTCCGCGCGGCACACGCGTGCTTTCTTCCAAAACAATTAAGAGATATATGTCAAGAGCATTAGGCAATGTTCGTTAGGATCTAGGCAAGTGGTCACAGTGATTTGTCCGAGTGCCAGCGCCGAGCACCGGCCGAGGCGACGACAAATGTCACACGATCGTCACTATTAAGCGAGGGTCGCCTCCATATAATTTGGCCGAGCTCTTTATGTGATATTTTTAAAGTTTTAAAAGTGATAAGCAAAGGCGACAGGCCAAAGTGCAATTCTCCAGAGATATAATAAGGAAAAATATTAAATACTTTAACTGCTCGTTAATAATACAATAATCATATCAGCCATTCGAAGGCCACCGCTGGACATAGGCCTTCCCGAGAAATGGGGAATTTTACCCATAATTGCCGCGCTGGGCAAGCGTGTTGGCAATCGCAGAGCGCAACTTTCACGAAGAGGACGCTGCTACCCATCCTCGCCGTGTGCATTTGAGCTACTCTATTTCGGATGGTTATAAAGCCATCTATCGGTTCTGGTACCTTAATCGTCTCTTTTGACACCCGGTACAGAGGGAGGTACAATTCTACTCTTCCGGTACCTCACAGAAATACAATAATATAATCGACGTCATATAAATATAAGCCTCAGGGCGCCCACCGTTGGACATGCAGACACACGAATACTATTGTATTGTTGATGAGATCTTGCTGGCGACTCTTGTCTCAGTACATAGTACTATACGGGTCATCGAACATAAATAGAACTGTTTCAGGGTGCATTTTTATTACGAGTTTGACCATGGTCGTGCCCCTATGGTATTTTAATCATACAAGTGATTTAAAATTCTGAAATGTTTGCATTGATAAAAGTTAACGTAATGTTTATATTTTTTTTACAAATAAGTACCTACTATTTGTTAATCCATACGATCCAGCCGTTTGGCTTTCCTTCATCATTACAGCCATTGGAACTCCACTGTTTGACATATGCCTTCCTAAGAAAGAGGAAATTTTGCTGCCCATCCCCGCGCTCTGTATTTGAGCTACTGTTTTGGATGGATATACCGCCATCTGTCGGTTGTAGTACTTAGTCGACTCTTACAATACAATTCTACTCTACCGGTAACTTCACGGATGGGGCTTTCCTTATGGGTGAAGAAGCAGCGAAGTAAGCCGCCACCACGCGGACCCAATATTGGCCTTTATACATTTATTTTATGGACTGCATATGTAACCTGAACCTGCAATTTAACGTGTCTTCCGAAGCAGTAGGTAATCACAACGGGTCGCCATCACAAAACCAACCTTGGCGAACGTGGCCTTTAACTTCAACGATTAATCGGACATCCTCATAAAAGACATTTCATCATCACATCAACCGCAAAACATCCACTGCTAGTATCCTCAAGATAGGCAAGCGTGGTCGCAATCAGAGGTTAGCTTGGCGACGGGAATGCTGTTGCCCACTATTGCACTTAAGCTACACCGACTGGTTATACCGCCATCTGTCGGTACCTTAGTCGCATTACAATATATGGTATAGGGGGTGGTTATATTCTACTCTGCCGGTACCCCACGGCCAAAACAGACGCCTATTACAGTAATTCACCAATCCAAAGCACACAAACCTTATTAGCCAAGACTTAAGTTAAACAAGCAATTTTAATCAAATTTGAATCCCTTCATTTATTATGTCTTGTTATTACAACTCTTTCTGATATCTCAGATAAGACAAAGGAATTAATACTTTGGGTCAGTAAGCGAACTTCGATCCCATCACAGAGAGATCAACTTTGGCAAATTATTTTAACAAAGCAGCTCCACGACGGGCCGCCCTACTTCGGAAAGAATCCGCCGACCGCCCCGGCTCCGGAACTTTTAACGCAAATCAGAATTTATGATATTTTAGTTCGGCATTATTAAAATGTTTTGCCGTCCCGAAAGTTAGGTACTGGCAAATTACAGAAGTCGAGTGATTATTAGGGCTGTAGGGAAAACATGAACGCATAGTTCGGATTCCAACAGCGATCACTCTCACCCAGGCACAGCATAATAGTTTTGCATTGGTACGGGAGCTGAACGTGTCTTGAAAACAAGTCACACATAACTATTTCTCATAAAAACTACCTACATTCCAAATCATACTCACATATTGCGAAGACACAAGAATAAATGCGAAAGTAACTCTGTCTGTTATCTGTTACGCGTTCGCAGTTTGACCAGTAAACCGGGATTGTAAACAAATTTGGCAAAAGTCTTAAGTCCTTAAGAAATACTCCCTCGGAACTTGATAACAAAGTAAAATCAAAGCGGAGACGAAGGGTAAAGCAATAGCTTGAATCCATGCCCACCGTTCTCTAAAGAACATCGTTACGAAGCGGAATCACTAACTCTTATTTACTTATATAACGCTGCCAATAAAGATTACAATATATTACCCTTACCATTTCACAAATGCAAGAAAGAATGCAGGAACTGGCTATCACTTTTGTTGCTATCACAAAATTATGAGCAAACTGAAGACATTCTGCGCGTTTAGACATCTCTTTTGCTTTACATGCACGCAATGATTGTGAAAACCGGAGCTTTTTGTTTTTTTTGACATGTGTGCTCTATTCTATGTATATATATATCTATATATTGAACACGATGGAAGACGCAGGCAGCTGTAGCACAGTTAAATACTAGCACAGCTGCCGACGATCACTTCTTACATGATTGTATTTTATGTTTCATATGTATTGATATGTCTGAATTATGGAATAAATATTATTATTGTTAATTACACACCTAGACTCACACTCACACACACACACACACACACACACACACATGAAGGGTTGTGGACTAACACACATTTTATTTACACCTAACATTAGGACCTTACATTACATTGTAATAGTAACTAAACTCGCTACCAATTATATTATTACCAATAAGTAATACCTTTTTTTAATTATTTTAAATGGTTTCCCATAGTACAGGACTGTCCTAGTGTGGCAACCATCGGTATTTGTTAAAATGTGTATGTTTTGCTTCAATTAAGTTTATTATTATTATACTACGTTTACAAATGCGACAGGGCTAACGGGGAATGGGTAACCGGGAATTTTAAGTGCAATGCAAGTAATTACACACAAATCACATTTCTTGTTCCACGTTTCGGTTACCTTCCGGTAATCTTGAAAACGGTTTATCCGTATCCGTAGGCTGTAATTTAACCGCGTTTAAGCCGTTCAAAAAATATACAGTAGTATACGCGTGAATTACCTATTCATGTAAAGATAAGTCCACACAGAGTCGCATTAACAAACTTGTACAATCGATAAATTCTAACAAACTCCTCTCAAACAACACAACTCATAAACAATAATCAGTCCATAAAAATAAAGTATCCAGTATATAAATATTTGGACGTGGCGGCGCCTCCGTCTCTCGGTATTCTAAACTCGTTAAAACAGATTGCACTATTATGTATGGGATCGGGCAAAAGCCGGCTCAAAGCGTGTATACCTGCCTTTATTTTCTGTCGAAGCTCGCTTGCGTGTGGTAAAATCGGATGGAATCGTTTCGGGTAATCATTTGTAATAGCTCACTATTGGCGAAATTGAAACTGGCAAGAATAGAGCGCAAGAGTCGAGTCGAATTAAGAATATCGCGCCATCTCTTTTGCGCACACGGCGTCTTAAAGCAGTAACGTCACTTTACATCTTACGTCCCTCTCTGGTTGATTAATTAAGTTAAGAACGGATTTTGCTTACCAAGCTTGTTTCATATGAATATTGGAGAATCGTTGACCCATATCGTATATTAGCTCCGACGGCTAATCCGCACAATACGTCCATATAGCAAAGTAGGTAGACGGTCGGCAATAAATCACGCGTGATCCAATCGCTCGCCAGCGGCCGGGTTATCGGCGATTACGCTGGCGAGGGGGAGGGCGCGGGACGGGCGAGAACTGCCCGCGTACGCGCGAGCGACAACTCGGCCGCATGTATTTGGGTTATCGTATCGCTACTAGATACCAATCGTAATACGTTGCCCCGTTATTGTCCATAGAAAGAATAGTGCCTCCCTCTGCACAAGGTGTGGTAAATAAATAAATAAATAATAACAAATATAATAAGTCGCTTAAAGCACTTGTGTTGCGGACATCAGACAACAGAGGAATCGCAATTACATCATCACATACAGATGTTCCATCCACCAGGTGGTCCATCTAACAACCACTACAAAAGCTGAGCCGATTGCGTCATCGGCCCCATCAGACCATGGCTGAAGTGCAATCATCACCATCAATCACATCTTCATAGCAAAACTACCACCACCACTTCTCAGTGGGACTTACATAGACAAAAACGGATCTATATCCAGAAGTTGACGCACTACGGATGATATGATTATGAAAATCTCACATGCAATCTCTTTAGACAGCATTCTCTTTTACAATATAGAATTATCGAGAACATGTAGATATCAGCGACATAAATATCTTTGCGTCGAGCACCACCTTATCGCACCGAGAAACCATCGAAGTGTCTGGAAGTTAGCTATTTGTTATTTCGACGAGTCTGATAGCAACTTCCCACGTCATTTCGCGTGTAAACCGCATCCATAACTTAAGGACGGTCCCATTCGAACTGACGGCATCGAATATGGACTGCTCTAAAAGAGCCAATTGCCGTGAGGTACCGGCAGAGTATAATAGCACCTCCCATTGCGCCAGGCAACTAAGGTACCAGAACCGACAGATGACGGTATATCCATCCGTAACAGTGCAACTCGAATGCACAGGACGGGGATGGGTATCAGTATCCCCGTCGCAATAGCAGCTCTCTGCGATTGCCAACACGCTAGCCCAGCGCGGCAATCATGGGCAAAAATCCTTTTCTCTTGGGGAGGCATATGTCCAGCAGTGGACTTACAATGGCTGGTATGCCAAAAAAGCCAATAAAATAACTCGACGATTCACGTACGTCAGGTATCGATTGTTCGTTACCGACTAACTCACGTGGGCGGGTGGGTACCATATACACAGTTTAGTCCGATTGGTTTTCCTTATGTAAGTACCGCGTGATACCACTGTAAGCAAAGCACGATATCCAAAGCCCATGTCCCGTAATGGGTTCTATGCATAATTCCGCAATTGAGATAGTTGTGCGACTTACTTATTAGGTATCTATGGGGTCTAGAGACTACGGCGTCTAATACATCGTTCGGTACCTACATATTGAGTTAGCTAATCTACTTTACTGTAAATGGTAACCTTTATATATTATGGCGTCATAACCTTAGGCTTTTTTTATTAGACCAAATCGACAAACAAGCATACATTCAGCGTGATAATACGCGTCTAGTCTATAGGTCTATAGGCGCTCGTAATTTTACAAGGAAATCACTAGCGCGTTGCCAACCTTGCAACTTGAAGATATTATGTCACATTTTATTTATTTATTTATTGAGTACAGGCACATTTAGAGATTGACTGTCTTACTTACCAAAATTCATAATTAAATAGAATATTAACCTAGGAGATGTGTACACGACATGCTTATTTTTTTATCAATCAAGAGGTAAATAATTAATTACAAAGAATACAAGCAAAAAAACAGTTAATATGATGAATTATATTTCTGCACTTTAGCCGATTTTTATTACATTACCCAGTATTTTTACTACCTTTCTCATCCTTCGGGCTACTTTATTTCATTTCTGGTTTCCTAGCTATAGACCCTCTGTACTAGGTGTACTAAGAGGCGACTTAGTGACCGCAACCGACAGATGGCGGTATAACCATCCGAAACAGCGCAACTTAAATACTACAAGGGGATGGGCACAATTTCCCCTATCTTGGGAAGGTCTATGTCCGACAGTGGAACTATATTACTTAGCTAATGACAATATAATAATAACAGAGACAACCGCCGTTAATAAATATCTATTTAAACAGCCATTTTCACGATTGGAACAGGCACTTTCTACTTACAAAGAGATTTGCTAGATTGATTTTAATTTCATACAATTTATTAGCTATAAAATCATATACGCTCTCGAGAAAAGATATCCAAGGTGTTAATTAAATTTCAATTATTTTTTAACCAATCGTTGAAGCGTGATTGAAAAACCAACACATTAATATTTATAATTATAATATTACACCTTATAATTTTTTTTGTAATGAATTATCTCAAAATCTACTAGACCGATTTAAAAGTGCCATACATTATATCTTAATTTTTAACAAGACCTTAAATTGTAACAGGAACTGGGTTCAGGAAACGGTGACCTAATTTCAAAAATTTTTTCGCTCACCAACAATTCGCTTTCGCAGGAATGCGAGTCTAGTCTTCACAAACATTTTATATTATTTTTATTAGATCAGAACGACAGAGTATACAGTCCGCGTGATAGTAAGCGTTACCGCAGTTTAGACGACCGTAATATCACAAGGATATCACGAGCAACCTCGTGACGTGCGAGATATATTGTCACATTTCCTAGTAATTTTACTGCCTCTCCTAACTACTGCCACTGCGAACTGGAACACAGCAATGCGAACATTGCTATTTGGCGATAGATATAGGTGAGAGTGAGGTACCAATGCAGATCGTTGTGAGGTCCACGACGATACAAAGCAAAGTCGCAGGCCATGACATACCTTTGGCATAAACTGTTGCTAAATTTCGTTCCGGACAATCGCTGTATGTATCACCGCTAACAGATCGCCGGGCTAATTATTTTTAGAACAAAAAACTGGCGATGACAGCTCTCTGTCAGAGTGGCGCTCTCTGCTTTCAGTTCGTGTTATCATGGTTTTTTTTTTATATCGTATCTTTGTTTGAACAGACACGTGCTGGCGGTGTATTGTTTTGTGCCATGTAAAGTGGTTTAATTGAATGCCTTTTTATTACTTCACAAGCAACCAAGCGCGATGAATAGATAGATATTACCCTGATATGACTGACTAGATATATTACCCTGATACGATTTCTTCCGACATTTATATAAACAAATATGTATCATCGGTTGATTGGAATCTTTAAGACAAACATTCAAAGAAATTAAAATAATTACAGCACACAGTCAATATGTCTATGAAAATATAATTTATTTTCAGAAAAATAGAGACGCACGAAATATTTATACTAGAAATAAGAACAGGCTTAGAGTGCCCATTGCTAGCCTCTAAAAAATATACAAATTATTTACATGCAAAATGTCCAGAACAAAGCAACGGTATTTCCAGCGATTCCGCAGATTGCGTCGGCCGCAAATGGCACCAAATTAAGGCTGGATAATGGGCTAGGCTGAAGCCAAGACGGAATATCTGGAACAATGGCGAAGCGAGACGGGAGCGCGGGGGGAGGGCCTCCCCCAGGGCTGCTGAGTGACAATACTGTAAACTTGAATTGCAAATGACCTATTTACTAATATTTACTAGAACTATATACAAGACGGTTTTATATAGTAAATATTATCTTAAAACTATCAACATTTATCTATGCATAAAACCGTAAAACTTATACGTAATGACGTATTTACTATCTATGCATTTATTATTTTAATAGTATTTTATCTTAATTTTATAAAACATTTTAAATGTGAAACCTTTGTTTTGTAAACAATATTAATAAAAAGTTATAATGCCAAACCTTTATGTTATTATCAAGTTAATATTAGTGTTCACATTATTCAATGCTTTTAAAAAGAATAGACCTAAGCTCAACACAAGAGAGTGGAGCGAAATATATAATTCTATTTGACTGTACATTCACTACTCATTTATAAACGTTGATATTTTCCAAAACGAAAACGAACAATGGATACCTGAACTAAGACGTTAATCGCCTTTCAGTCAGTAAAATAATAAGGGTCGTTGACTGCTCACTACGCGTGGCAATGATTGTCGCGAGTCTGGATATATTTCAATGCATTAATTGTATGTTGCTAGCCTAACTAAAAATAGGAGAAACTGTCTCACTGACATATCAACGCAGGGCCTTAACTATAAGAAAAAGAAACTTACAAATGTTTACACAGATTCTTTTTAAAACGTAGGGGAGCACTATGGATTTTTGATAATTCACCCTCTAAGGGGGTAAAATCAGTGTAATATCGGGGGGAAAGGGAGGGGGCAAAGTTAGTATAAAATTTCATCAATTTAACGCGGGTGAAATGGGCTGCTAGCTATATTTTTCCTAGACCTAATTGATAAGGCGGGTCTTTGGAACAACATTACAATACAACCATCGCAAACTGTCACACGACATGCGGTGACGACGCCGCAGCCCTACAAAGTTGGCGGCTCGGATGCAGGCTGTCAGCGAGACACGAGCTCCAACTAACATGTGTGTCACTATCGAGTCGAGCCTCCTGCCTCTTTCAATACAATACATCTTTATTATTTTCTATAGCGTTTGTCGGCCTCGGTGGCATATCAAACTTTTCGCCTCAGAAGTGGAATGTCCCGGTTTCGGCTCCCGGTTAAGACAAGCCTTTAAATTGTTATTTGACGTGGTCACAGATAAAGTCCACATACGAAAGCAGTTCATCTTTTTATGGTTATAGTAATGAGCTAATGCCGGTATCTACAGCTGTTGAGTACCGGCAGTATAGAATAATACTTCCCCTGTACCAGAGCCGACAGATGACGGTATAACCATCTAAAACAGTGCAGCTCAAATTGTTGTTAAAATAAATGCAATGGAACACAACCAATTTTTGTTCCAAATTCTTTTACTTGAGGCGCTTTCTACTCCCTTTTAAAGCCTTTTGCAACGAACTATTTCTCAATTAATAGTGTATTAATAAATACTATTTAATACTACAATCATGGATAGTCTTACAATACTTTTAGTAATAATTGTGTGACCTATTTTAATAACAATAAAAATGGGTCACTACCATTTTTATCTCAATGAAAATATGGTTCGTTTCACGCAGATAGCTACGCGCGCAGCCAATTGGCCGGTTAATTTTGAAGGCCTTTTAATTCTCGTTCGGGGGAAGTGTTTCCTGCTCTCAATAACAATTTGTGCGGCTTTAATAATACAGCGTCAACTAATAATTCAGACTGGCAACATTTCCGACGCGAGATCTATTCGAGTCCACTCACATCTATTTTTTAACAATCGCATACACATTTGACCCGATTCTAAAAATGTTGCGTTATCCGCGTAGGGTACATTTATTTACGCTTTCCGCTTCATTTAATTTCTTTTGATTTGGGACAGCCGAGGTAATATAGGGCACATATGTTCACGTATACTTTATTATTTTATAACCTGTCTGTAACGAAATAAATGTTGAATAAATATAGAACCTTCCTTCCCCATTCAATAATCTTCATTTAATCCATATTTACTATCAGCAGTATATCTTAAATATACTTACAAATATTTATCTTCTAAATAACGAAGTATGAAAAACATCTTTATTTCTTTGAATAAATTACGCTTAATTTACTTCTTTTACACGTGTGGTACCAGCCGAGGAGTACCTCTGCCATACTAGGTGTCGCAAGAGGCGACTGAGGTTGTTCTGTGTCTGGGTGTTATTTATATGTATATATATATAATTTTTGTAATTCCTCTATGGTCCGATATCCGTAAAACAAGTTCTGTGAGCTACTTATCTCGGAGTCGGGTCAACGTGAGAGATGTCTTGTAACTTCATTTATTAAAACAGAAGTCTACTTCACTCAAGCGACAATAAGCATAGCATAAACACCACCGATGATAACCCCCCCCCCCTCCTTTCAAAACCTCCCCCCCCCTCCTTTTTAATCCGTGCAATAAAGTAACAAAGCATTTGCTCTAGACATAGATAAATTATCCAGATCCGACTTCACAGCCCCGTGTCGTCTGCAAGTTAATTTTTGTTCACAATTTAACAAACGAGAGAGGGGCCTTGCCTCCCCCCACGACGAACGTGTCCCTTGTCCTATTTGATATTATAATTTCTTAGATATACATGGCATCTTCATTCGACGTATACTTTGCTTTTTTTCTTCGTGCGGAATTCTTTCTGATGCTCATGATTACAAATGAAGCCGAACCAACGCCCCGACTTCGTTTGGGTATATAGTGACATTATATACCGTTACTGTTATTTTATAACGTTTATTTCTGATCTATTATATTTTCCCTATGCTCGTCATCATGATCATACCAGACAATGGAAGTCTAATGCTGGACATATGCCGCTGCAAGAAAGAGTGCATTTTGCCCATAATTGCCGCGCTGGGCAAGCATGTTGGCGCCATCCCCGCAATCTGCATTTGAGCTGCACTGTTTCGGATGGATATACCGCCATCTGTCGGTTCGGGTACCTCAATCGCCTATTCTACTCTGCCGGTACCTCAAGGCACATGCCTATGCTACAAAATATAATTATCTAATTGAGTGCAGTCACTCTGGAGTTATGCACGAACATATCTGCCGATTCATTTTTATTTTTTGAGATAGATTTTGTATCAAACTAATGAACCTTTAAAAAGAAAAACTGAGTCACAATGATTTGCACTCTTCAAATCAAGTTTTAACTGTATGCCTTAATTATAACGTAGGTAAATTTAACGAGAATTTTGTTATGTTAACAATATTAATCTCATATTATGTATGTTATGCACGGTTCTTTGCCGCATTGACGAAACAGCAAATATATATCAAAGGCCATATGAGTATAAACGCGAGTAAGCACGTTTCATGTCGTTCGTGCTCAATCTGATTTACATCATTACCCGGCCTTCCACCGAGGCCCGCTACAGAATCAAGATGGTTTCTTCATAATATTCATATATTAAAATTATTTGTTTGTTCGTAATAAACAAAATAAAGGATACTAACGTATCTCACTCTTTGTAATACCTACACCGATAATTGAATTTAAAACCTATATTACATTAACAAAAAAAAGAGATGTATAAAAATGTTTTGTATGTTTGTATGAAATGAACTCACAAACAACTATCTACATAAAAAATAGTCGAGATGTGTGTTCGCGCATGACTTTGGAACAACTACACCAAATTGAACTATTATTACGAGTTTTTACTAAAAATTTTGTTTGGTATAGCTTATAAGTTAGAAAACAATACTAAAACTTTTAATGGAGAATCAACGTGACAAAATTTTTACTATGTCTGAACATGCATGTAAAAATGTGTTTGTCGGTCCATTCATTTGTTACGTTATCGTTAAGTTTGTTGAACTTATCTCAATGAAGGTTAGCATATGGATGACTTTGAACATACGGCAGGACATATGATACTTTTAAATCATTTTTTTTATTCTTAGACCAGGTCGACAAACAAGCACACAGTCCGCGTGATAGTATGTATCACCGCAAACTATAAACGTTCGTAATATAACCTTGTGACATGATATAATGTCACATTACCCAGTAATGCCTCTCTCACCCTACAAACCGGAGTACTGGAATGCGAACACTGATATTTGGCGGTGAAATTGGTGACAGGGAGAAACTAATGCAGAAAACCTTTGTATGTCTACCTTATGGAAAGTTCCCAAGTCACAGTGATATTGCATGTGGATGAAGCCACGGGTGAAAAATTAATAATACTCACAAAATTCTATACGATAGTCTTCGTAATAATAAATGTCAACACTCCAATAACTTTGAACTAGTCATGAGGTACTGGCCGAGCAAAATAGTACCTCCCTCTGTACCAGGTGTCGTATGAGACGACTAAGGTACCAGAACCGATAGATGGCGGTATATCCAACCGAGACAGTGTAGCTAAAATGCATTGGTAGCATAGGGCGGGGATGGGCAGCAGCGATTGCCAACACGCTTTCCCCCTTGGGGAGGCCTATATCCAGCAGTGGCCTTCCAATGGCTGCAATGATGACGATGATGACTGCAATAACTTTAAACCTAATAAAAACATGATATAACACCCAATAATCGAAGATAAACGGCCCTCGTGAAACGGGAACGTAACCGGCGTATTAAGCACACCATAAAGCCAGAAGCGTAGATTATGGCACAAACCAATAGGCAATAAACTAAATGCCTAGTTGAAACTAGATACATATATCACGAATTGGGGCGTGCTGCAGAAGATAGGCCATACAATAGATAACACAGTGCAATCGTAGGTGCAGCAGGACTGTTTGCGAGGGCCGATTTATCAGCGCCAGCCAGATATCGAATCCCATTCGCTGAACGCGCCGGCCTGTTCACGCGTTTAAATCGTCGACGAGGAAACAGTTAATGCTGCGAAATCACGCTGCACCAGTAAATTGAATTTAATATTTGTTTTCTATTTGACCAGGTCGACAAACAAGCGTACAGTCCGCGTGTCAAGTCACTGCAGCCTATACACGCTCGTAATATCACAAGGATATCACTAACGCGTTGCCATCCTTGTGACTGGAGGATGTTATGCCACATTACCCGCTAAATGCACTGCCTCTTTCAGATCGGATCACCGCAATGCGAACAATAATTGTCGGTAGAAATAGGTGAAAATTAGATAGCAATGCAGACATTATTTTTTATTTTTTATCTTAAATATAATATAGCTTTTACCATGCACAAAACCTCTCGAAGTAAATTGTATAATCACGCCCAGGTACAACTATATTAGACGCGTTAGAATCAAATTGGATTCAATTCGAGTGGATGTACTGAGCGGATCCAATCGGTCGAATTTAAGGCCACGAATCATCGACAAGCTGTACGAGTCGATATACTGTGGTGCTTTATTGCCTGTTTTATCGCTCGTGGCACGAGTAGCGATCGTGGAAAGAGTTTTTAAACTGTCTTATTAGTTAAGTAATCGGTCTTATTAGTATTGCAATACGGATCACAATTAATTGACTAAATCGCTAATAAATAAACACTTCTCTCTTCAAAACTTCGTAATAGATATCCGATTCTAGTAAGTCAAGTCACTTCCGATTCCGAAATGTCCGGAGAATCCATAAGAAATTCAACAGCACTCACAATATGAAGGCTGCTAAACTAAAGAGTTACGATGTTCAAAAATGTACGTCGCCAATATACTCGGTGCTAGGCGCCGCGTCACCGCTGCACTCCAAATCTGATAAAATGAAAGCATTGCGTTCACGTGACGTCGTGCAACGTCGCAAAGTACTATTGCTTCATTTTATCACAAACTATTTTCGGAATACGATTGAATTTACATTAGATACAATACTGTTAGTGGAGAAAGGTTCGCTTCTCAATTTTTCGACGTGGATATCCGGCAGGGTATAATAGTGCTGTGACTGAACCCACAGATGGCGGTATATCAACCCGAAACTCAGTTGAGACATCAGCAGCAGATTTCCCTTCGCCAAACTACGACCTGCGATTCCCCCTTACTTGGGCATATGCCTGTGAAATGTCGGCAGAGTAGAATAGTACCTCCGTTGTACCAGGTGTCGTAAGAGGCGACTAAAGTACCAAAACCGACAGATGGCAGTATATCCATTGTTATCAGTTGCTTAAATGCTCAGGGTGGGGATGGGCAACAGCATCCCCGTCGCGTAAGCTGCGCTCTGCGATTGCCAACACGCTTACCTAGCGCGGCAATAATGGACAAAATTCCCCCTTTCTTGTGAAGGCCTATGTCCAGCAGTGGACTTCTAATGGCTGGTATGATGATGATGGGCATATGAACAGCAGTTGACATTCTATGGCTGCAATGGTAATGAATACAATTGACTTTACAATAAGGTTTGATCCAATAAAACGCCAAAAGCTTCAGTTTCCAATTTCAGAGCATTAATACTTTTACCAATTTGCTTCAAGTTTTCCGAAACTCATAAGAAACACGATTACGATAAACGAATTTTCATCCGTTTTCGGTTCTCTTCAGCGATATTTCGCCGTTCCTACCTTTTTCGATCGATGGGCCGCACACTTTGTTCGCTATATTATATAAAGTAAACCTTCGTCATATAATTAGCCGTATGGTACCAGCAGAGTAGAATAATACCTCACTGTACCTGGCGTCTTGAGAGGCAACTAAGGTACCAGAACCGACAGAGCGGTATAATAATATCCAAAACAGTGTTGCTTAAATGCACAGCAAAATTCCCCTTTTTATTTCGAGAGGACCTTTGTCCAACAGTGGATCCAATAGCTGATATGATGATGACGATATAATTCAACATTTTAACAGTTATCATTGGAACAGGTACTCCCTGTGGCTTGTGCTAACATGTCGCAGGTGCTCGTCCTCCAGCTGTGTGCTCAGCGTAAACCGGAGACATGTCTCTAACTGCTTCAAAAGCCATTTGTATATTCTCAAATATTAACTTTCACAAACTAGAACCTAGTCGAACTTGGTTTACACAATAAGGTATCAGGACTTCTCACACGAATAAATTTTTTTCACCCACCATTTCTTTTTCGCAATAAAAGATAAACACAAATTTAATTCCTAACCCAGATAACCTTTCACGCCACGCTACATATTTAAAATTCTAATTGCGTTATGGTAATTTGTTCGAACAATATACCAGAATAGAAGAAACATATATATAGATAGCATATATCATTTAAATTTTCCTTCGGTATCACTACCACAGTTGTTCTAAAGGAATCTTATGACCTATTTGCCAACCTCTGTTCCAATGCTTAACTTTTCCCGGAATTCTTTTGCCGGAATCAGTTCAGCGCTAGAATTCCTTGCGGGGTGACCTAGTTGGCGGGCCGGAGTCCGGCGCGGCGGTCGTACCTCGTGATATCTGCTGTCTGCGAGCAAATAGCATCTTATCTGTGCCCGCGCTTTATGGCACCTTTGAATGAATGCTCACAGAACATTAGAATCGGGGTTTAATATCGCTAATATATGGCTGGCAACAAATAAAAGATTTTCTTCCGTAAAACTGCTATTATGGATAACGTTAGCAATGTAACAATCACTTATATCATCATGACAGGCCCGATGGTAGTGATCTTGTGCGCCACAGGTCGTGGGTTTGATACCTACCCGGAGCAAATATTTATATGAATATTTGTATTTTTTCTGTATCTGAGTGTTATTTACATGTATCTAAGTATTATTATCTGTTGTCTGATATTTATACCATAGTGCTTTAAGCTTATCTCGGAATCAGGTCAATTTTTCAAATGTTGTGTTAATTTATTTATTATTTATTAGACCAGCCCTAGGACGTCCATTGCTAGACATGGGCAATCCCAAGTAATTTCTTATAGTATCAGTCGTAGGCGGTCTGCATTGTGCATGAACCTGGGATTATAGACCAAGTCGTTGGCAAATTCAAAAAAAACTACAACACAAATTTTCCTACCTTGAGGTATATATAATGAAAGTTTTTATAACCAATCGTATGTTACATCTCTATATTATACATAACAAATTATATATTATTATTGGTAGTCCAAAATAAAAAATATATAATGATAGAAATAACATGACAGACTACATCCCGTACTGAGATGGCAAGATTAATGGGTGATCGGCAGTGACATCCCCGCATTCCTACGGGGTCGGTATGAACGTAACACGCCATGACATATATTAAACACGCCACCTATGCCATACATCACACATCGTTCGGGCGCGTGTCCCGGCCAAATTGCGGCCCGTGATATATAGACATCCAAAGAGATAATATTAAATTTTAATATTTTTTATTACATGTATGTGTTATTGATGATAAGGGAGCACGGGCCGTTCACTTCGTTACATCATCATACTAGCCATTGGAAGTTTACTGCTGGACATGGGCCTCAAACGAGGTACTTTGCCCATAATTGCCGCGTTGGGCAAGCTTACGCTTTAGCTAGGGATACTGTTGACCATCCCCTCCCTGTGCATTTGAGATACACTACCTCGAATGGATATACCGCTATCTGTCGGTTCTGGTACATTAGTCGCCCCTTACGACACGTGGTACAGAGGGAGGTACTCTTCTAGTCTGCTGGTACCTCAAGGCTAATGAATTGAGTCAGAGTAATCAACACTTACACATGGACCGAGTGAAAAGGCCGTAATTCGATATTACAAACAGACAACACAATTGTAATCACTCGTATAGATAAAAAGAGCGAAAGTCCGCCGACAAATTTATTAGATAATAATATTTTTATCATAACATAATGTTCCCATAACGCTCGTTTACGTAATAACTTTGTTATGTTGTTTTTATTGTAGACAAGCTTTGCCCGCGACTCCGTCCGCATTCTTACATCACTTTTCATCATCACATCACTTGAACCGTTTACGCAGCACACGCAACGAAAGCCCTAAAAAGTATATCTGTTGTCCGTTTTTACTACATTCTTGATTGATGCCGCAAAAATAAGTCGTAGCGTGATGTTGAAGTTACTCATTACATCAGCTATCTACCAGTTAACACCCCATCAAAATTAATCCAACCATTTCAGAGATTACCTCAAACAAGCAGACAAACAAGACAGACTATTTTTTAAATAAATGTCATTTTATTATATAAGAAGCATTTATTTTAATATTACAGACAGACACTCTAATTTATTTTATATAGCGGCCGGTCTCGCCTTCGCACGGGTAGACATAAAGAGTTATAAGCATGCTAATTAATACGACCATGAATCACTAAATTAGAAACAAAAATTATGCTTATCTTACAGCCTCCCTGTACACTACGTTGGTGTATTTGTAGGTGGCAACAAAACGTATTGATTTTCAGGAGATCCTACTTGCGAAAGTGCCACAAACAAATGCTCTCGTCGAGTTAGTTACTCGAAGCGCTGCGTGGCGGCCGCCGCCGGCATGTATTTTATATTATTTTCATAATTTCTTTTGAATGGAATGTCCGATTTCTATAATTTAAAAAGTAATTATTAGGTATTAAGACAGTCTTGAATATTACATTATTTATTTGGATCAAAATTATAAATGGTATGTATAACACGATTTGATTTTGATCGGCATTTTTATCAATTTGTTAAATGTAAAAAAGTAGTTATAATGACGTTACTACAATAGTTAGTGTTGTTTTAATTATAAGATGGTAAGCTAATTATAATTAAGTAGAGGATTTTAAATAATGGCACTTATGCAGCCAAACGGTAAAGCGGGAATTTATTCATAGACAAAAAAAAAGGTGTGTGTGCACAGACACTATAGTAAAGTTATAGACTATACCATGTTAGTATGGAAGGCAGCAAAATTTGAATATTTAACAGTTAGACATATAGTCTCGCGAAGTTTTCTGTAGATATTGATATATTCTATAATATTGTCGAACATTTTTTTGTCCTATCATTAATACTCTTTGCAGCGTATAATGAAAGACGTTTTATGGCTATTTTTTTTACACCTTCGGTTGGTTTTAATAGGAATTTTTAAAGATTTCTATAGTAATCTAGCCTAAAGCTACATTATCACTGAGTAACATACTCAGTAATAATGTAGCTTTTTAATGAAACAAGAATTATTAAAATCGGTTCGGTACTTTTTGAGTTTATTCGTTATATACAAAAATACAAATCTTTCCTCTTTATAATATTAGTGTAGATGTATTCAAAACGCTCTTTGATTTTATGAATCAGTCTTTGAGAGTAGGAGTGGGTATCGACCCGTGACCTTTTGAAAACATGTCCAATGCTCTTACAGCTGAGCTATCGAAACCTCAGAAATCTCCTTGAACGTTTCTTGTGACACTGAGAGTTTGAGTGGAATGATCAGCCAATAATCCCCCATCAATCCACGCTCTCCGGAATGCAATTAATAAAAACACGATCTCGATCATGGACATTATCTTGACAGACGGCAATTATTATAGCAGACAACATTGCAAGCGTGAGTACGAAATAACAAGTAAATGACTCAAATATACCCTTCCGAATTCTCAATCAGCCGTTGGAAGTCCATTGCTGGACATAGGCCTCTCCAAGGAAGATTTTCTGCCCATAATTGCCGCGCTGGGCAAGCGTGTCAGCAATCGCAGAGCGCAGCTTTCGCGACGGGGAGGCTACTAACCATCCCTGCCCTGTGCATTTGAGCTGAACTATTTCGGATGTATGTACCGCCATCTGTCGGTTCTGGTGTCTTAGATACCTCTTGTGATACCTGGTGCAGTGGGAGGTCCTATTCTACTCTGCCGGTATTTACAGTGAGGTACATCGGTGAGGTACACCTCACTTTCTATTTTGAAACAATCAGTGATATGATGAAAATCAGTAGATAGTGACGCATTCTTAGGTCAAAAGTTAGAGACAAAAAAAAGTGATAGGTATTTTGCAGTTCCTCGGTCCTAGTATAAAAAACACAGAGGTCGAATGAAGAGAAGAATAAATTTATTTAAGGTCTTTATTACGCGGTTAGCCTCCCTCAATAAATTTCCTATCCAACACTGAAAAATATTTATTTTAATAATCATCCCTTAAGGGGGGGGGGGGTGCAAGGTTAGTATGAAAGTACAACAACTTAATGCGGGTGAAACCGCAGGGCGCTGCTAGTTGGGCATATTTTGTCCGCTCGTCGTCTCGGATACCTTGCAGCAACCGTTTAAGAGTCACTCTAACAATAAAAGAAGCAATTAAAAGCATTTCTATTATGAGTAGCGAAACCGTAAATGTCAAGTGATCTACGCAAATGTTACCTATACAAAATTGTCAAGCGCGCATAATTCTCACGACCATTCTTGAAATCTTCAAATCTCAGACGCACAGACGATGGGTGACGAAATTATTTGCGCAACGCGCATGCGCAGTCACGGTAAAAAAAAAATGAAAGTATGCCATCACAACATCCCACCCGTGATGGGTGCGCGCGCGCACCTTCTAATACTGAACAGTATGGTATTATCACATTTGTTTTGTTTGTATGACATCAATTGTTATCAGTTCCAAATGTCGATAGAAGTCATTAAAGAAATACATTACAGTAGGTACTAATGAAAATATGACTTGTTTACATTTAACTCAAGTTAATTCCAACTATTAAAAAATCTATAAAGGCACCCTAATATAAAGCAATGTTACTTAAGACAATATATTTAATAATAAGATTTTAGCAATAGTTACCACTGATAAAATATATATACTTATTTACATCACGCTTGTGTTCCAACTAATCTCCACTTGCTACGCTCTTGCTTTCCTTACTCGCACTATTTCTTTCGAACACGCTAGTTTTTTGTGGTACTTCTGACCTGGCCTTTTGACCTTCTTTAATACATCCTCTACCTGGTAAGTTTGCCTAGGTCGTCTTAAACCAATTCTTGCATTCACCTCCGCTCCATACATTTGTGCAGTCATTCTCCTTTCATCCATTCGTTCTACATGTCCAAACCATCTCAACATCCCTTTCTTTATTGTTGTCTCAACATAATCTTTTACACCACATCGATCTCGTATTGATAAAACTTAACGTAATATGCAATACCGACAACAAGTAGACCTCAAATATCATCTGCATGAGTACCTCACTCTCACCTACATCTACCGCCAAATAACTGTTTAAAATGAGTTCTGGTTAAAGGTCATACATTGACCTGACTCCTTGATAATTTGCTTAAATCACTTGTGTTGCGGACGCCAGACAACAGAGGAATCACAAATACACTACTTAAATACATATATTTAACACTCAGACTCACACAAATATCATCATATAAATATTTGCTGTGGGTGGGAATCGAACCCACGATCCCTGGCGCACAAGATAGGATCACACCATCTGTCATCGGGTCCGTCAAAAATGTTGAATATTACATTACTGAATGAAATTCTTAAATAAACAAACATTTCAAAGCCGATATCATTTTGTATCACGTCATTAATCTTATCAACAGCGACGTCACAACGCTCGCGTCCGAGAAATGCGCCATTTTATTTTCATATCGAAAACATCATGCACAAAAATACATATTTATTTCTGTTTTTGCTTTCATTTCACAATCCGTTCTAGTTGGCCGGCCCATTCGTAATCGACATAATACAGAGAAAAACTCATTTGCAATACAGAGCTGTTTCACGTTTTGTTTTATCTATATATATAAAAATGAAACCCGTTTCGCGTTGTCACGGCATCACGTGTAAACGGCTGAACCGATTTCGATAATTCTTTTTTTTAAATGTTTGTGGAAGTCCAAGGATGGTTCTTACGGAAAAGAATATTAAGAAAATCTCTGAGAAATATTGAAAAGTATACATTTAATTTTGCATATTTTAAAAAACGCGCGTTACGAATGTCAATTTTTTTTTTATACGAATGTCAACGTCATTCACAGCCATAGACTATATTAAAAGAGCATCGTTTGTTCGGAAACGTGGTTACTTAATTAAGTTTGTTCGGAAACGTGGTTACTTAATTAAATTCTATTGCACTATTTTATAATTTTTTGAAAATAATACAAATAGTAAACCTATACAAATTTCGCATATCCTATTTAGTAATCTGTGGTAGTGTCTGTTTCCCTAACTTGACATTGGCGTCATTGACGAATGGCTGAACAGCCAAGCCAGTTAAAAAAAAAATTTTATAAAGTAAATAGAAGTGTTGGTATACGATGTTCTTCACGAACGTGCTTTAACCGGGTAGAAGTATTAAGAAGGGTCAGGTCAGAAATGGCGACAATAAAAGAGCGTGTATGAAAGGATTAATGCGAGTAAGGGAAGTGAGAGCGGTACGGCAAGATCGTAACAAGTGGAGGTTCCTAGTGTCTGCCTACCGCGGTGGGACACAGACGTGATGTGTTGTATGTATTTATTTATTTCTAATTAACATAATTATCCGGGCTATCCCAAATACACAATTATAAAGTTGTAACAAAAATTAATGGTTTGACGTTATCAAATACGTCAAATCGGAGTGAGGCATAAGGAGTGCGTTAAGTACCTGCTGCGTGCGGCATGAAGGAATGCATGTATGTATGTATCAGGAAAAGTAATAGTTACTTATTCACGGTTATAAGCGCAATAAGATTCGTAATTACAAACCATACATGAAAGTGACGGCCAATGGTGCGGATGTTAATGAACCTGCTGGTGTCTGTGTTTGTGATTTGCCTGTTGTAGGATATCGGTAACCTGTGCTTTAGTATAATAAGAAATATGGCTATATACAAGCATACAGTAAAATAAAACGTACCGTTAATGATACCTCCAGGCAACAAGATGAAGTCATAGCACATAACTTGTTGTGTCTTGTAATTTGTCACCCATTTATTATGTACGCTACGTAATTTCACTGCAATAGATCGCTATTTACAAGGACTCTGCACAGAACGCGTGATCACTGTATACATAAATGTAACTTTACTTCATTTATTCCAACTGTACGACCGATGCATGCAAAGTATTTGTGTGCATTATTAAATCTAGTCCAGCATTGGACTAAACAAATTACCAAGAACATCTTATATTTGGCAATAAAATATTTTACATGATGTAGAACCAAATACAAAGGTCATCTGAATTGGTACCTCACTCTCACCTACTTCTACCGCCAAATAGCAGTGTTCGCATAGCTGTGCCGTTTTGAAACCTAAAAGGGGACGGATTTTTTTTACTCCAGATCGACAAACGAGCATGTATTCAGCGTGATAGTAAGCGTCGTTCTAGCCTATAGACGCTCGTAATATCACACAAATATTACTAGCGTTTTGCCAACCTTGTGACTTGAAGATATGATGTCATTACTCTGTATTTTCACAGCCTTACTCACCCTACGAACCGGAAAACCGAAAACAGCAATGCGAACACTTTCACCTATTTGTCGGTCGAAATAGGTGAGAGCGAGGTATCAATGACGACCTTTGCTTAAGGTCTACCTCTTGTGTAGTTATAACGCGACCATTGTGCGAAGTTTTACTTTTTACGTCGGCCGTATTATAACGGACGAAAAATATACAAGTACAGCCAAGTACTGACTCGTTAAATATGATTCCGTATTTCTATGAGTCACGGCAACTATTAGTGTTCTTGACTGTTCACTCTTACACAGCTAATGCAACACTGACGTCATTCACGTAATTAATAGACAATTATTATCTATCAGGAAATATCAACGAACAGTGCCTCGCCGACACATTTTCGGACAAAAAATAACCAATTATTTTGATGCCCAACGTTTGCACGAACATCTACAAGAATAATTATAAAAATAATGTTACAAAGAGGAATAAGATTTTGGTTTGTTAGTTATTTATCAATATTAGAATCTAACACTACCTGAAATAGAATAACTTAGCTAATATGTATTTCTGTACGTCTGTGGCCTAAATGTTACTCATTATAACATAACTATCTGCCAGTGAAGATACCGTCGAAATCCGTTCAGCTGCTTCAGATTAAAAAACAAACAAACATTTTAAAACATATTTTTTATGTAACTGCATTATATACCTTAATATATCCATTTAGATAAACGCAGTTAATTTAGAATGGCAGACACTTCAAATGATATCTATATGTATACATTTGTGCCAATTTAAGGAACCTCCCCCAACCACCTTAACAAATAACATAATTCATAACAGTCTATGTGCTCATAATATGCGAGGAATAAAAAAGGTTAAGTACACACACAGACGTGTACATGGCAACACAAAGCGTCCGCAACACGTGGTTTGCAAAGTGCGCACGCGCATCGGGCGCTCCATTGATACGAGCGATTGTTTCGCGCCACGACTGGCAGTACCGCGGGATTCAGCCTCGAGGGGCATGGCTGTTGTTATTTCTGCCAGTATTACAATATACTATTGTGTACTATATTCTGTTACTACGCATTAATCAAGGTTAAGGTGTCTTCTGCTGTGTGCACCTACCTCTATATTACGTTTGTATGTTTGTTTGTTGAATGTGAATAGGATAGGGATAGCTTACTTAATCCCGATAGCTGTCCCTTTAAATCCCTTAAACTGAATACTTTATATGTGCCTATATGTGAATTTCTGTGCAGAATACAATTTGAATGAATTAAAGTAGCCGTGGGGTACCGGACCCGACAGGTGGCGGTATATCCACCCAAAATAGCGTAATTCAAGGATTCAAGCATTCCCGTCGCGTAGCTAACGCCTGCCCAACGCCAATTATGGGCTAAAATCCCCGTATTTTTGGGACCTATGTCCAGCAGTGGACGTACAACGGCTGATGCGATGATGAGAATCGATCACACACCAGAATCGATCCATGCAGTATAATACAATTTATAAAAACGTACCGAGTTTACTATCATCTATAAATTCAAACGGAATACATAGGCGATAATCAAATTCTCTAACGTGAACAATGTACGAGTAAGCGCCCCATTTCCAATGTTAATTTGCTGGCAACAAAAATGACTGGCAGGTTGATGCCAGCAAACAAAAACATTTGCATACGTCACTCGCGGGCTGGAGAAGCAACTTGGCACAGAACACGCTATTTTCCGGGAAATAGGCTTTTTTATCCTGTACTGTACTGATGCTTAAAACACCCAAGTTTTTTACATACGTGTGTGTTTTAACTAATATGAAACATAATACGAATAAAATACATGTTCATTTATCATTAAATTCTTCGGAAAATATACTAAAATCCGTGCATAAAATTAGATACTAAATACATGAGGTAGTCCTCATACAAAAGGTCGCCTGCATTGGTACCTCACTCTCACCTATTTCTACCGGCAAATAGCAGTGTTCGCATTGCTGTTCCGGTCTGAAGGTTGAGAGAAGCAGTGAATTTACTGGGTAATGTGGCATTATATCCTCAAGTCACAAGGTTGGCAACGTATTAGTGATATCCTTGTGAAATATTACGAGCGTCTATAGGCTGCAGTGACGCTTGATATCACGCGGATTGTTTGCTTGTTTGTCGACCTGGTCTAATATAAAAAAAATGTGTACATATAAATATTCTGTGACGCGTGGTTTGTCCCGGATATACTCTTAAATTTCTATCTCAATTTACAGTCGCAATTTCTTTTTTATAGCAAACTATTTGTTATCTGTGACTGCCCAAAGATTATTACAATGTTAGGTAATAAAATATCTATCCAATACTAAAAATATAATAAACTGCATCTCGAATGGTAAGTGTTACTTATAACTATTTAAGTACTAGCTGTGCCCGCGAATTCGTCCGCGTGGAATAGTTTTTTGGGTCCCATACCTCTTTACCTTAACTTATAGAAACTTTGAATGTCATGTTTATTTATATCGAATTAATGGCCTGAAAAATAAGCTTCAAGTTTCTAGCTCTAAAAATAGTGATACTTCCATACAACTTCTCATCCCCCTTTTCGACTACTAACAACCCTTATTTTAAATTAAAAAGTAGGCCTATGTCCTTTCTCAAGGCATAAAGATTGTCTGTGCCAAATTTCATCAAAATCGGTTGAGAGGTTTAAGCGGGAAAGCGTAACAGACAGACAGTTACTTTCGCATTTATAATATTACCTATTTATAGTAGGGATAATATTTGTGATTCCTCTGTTGTCTGATATCCGTAACACAATTACTTTAAGCTACTTATCTCGGAGGCAGGTCAATGCATAAGATGTGTGGGAACTTATTATTATTATTTTAGATCACGGCCACTATGACTGAGTGGACAAACAAACCTACAGTCCACGTGATGGTAACCACTATATATGCTTGTATCATCACGAGCATATCACTAGCGCGACTAGCCTTGTGACTTGAGGGTATTATATCACATTTCCCAGTAATTTCACTAGCACTCTCACGCTTCCAACCGGAACAGCAATGCGAACACAGCTTGTTGCATTCGAGTTTGAAGAGTGACAGTAAGAGTGTTTCTGGAGGGAAAAGAAATTATCCTATCGACCGAGTAACAATATTCATCTCCACAATTTCGCAACGGAAATTCGTTTAAAAGTCATGTTGTTGCAGTTGTGGTTGTGCAGTATGTAACTGGCAGGTGTAATCCAATTAAATATAAGCCCGGAGAGATTGAACCCAAATATCGTCCGCCTCTAAACAAATTAGCGATAGCCCGGATCCGGATATCCTAACCGATGCCTGTAGAAATCGAGCCGACTGAGAATAACAATCCAAGCAGATTTCTCTTAACGGTCAACAGTGTTGCCAACGTAAAAAATCTTTCGCTAATATTATTAAGACTTGCATTACATTGTAGCAATAAAACAAATGATCTATACCTACTTTTATTATTCATTAAAACTCCTAATTTTAAAAACAAAAAGGCTAACAACATTATAGAAATACTTTAAATAATTATATCTGGATTAGAATAACATGTCAACAAGCGTCGCACAAATTACTTATGTTGATATTACAGTATTTGGCATCTTAATTTGTTATTATTATCCTACTTGCCGTGGGGTACCTGCATAATAGGACTGTACCTACCTCTCCCTATGAGACCGCAACAGCGTAGCTCAAATTCACAAGCCGGAGATAGGCAACACCATCCTTGTTGCAAAAGTTACGCTCAGCAATTACCAAGGCAATTATGGGCAATATTCCCCCTATCTTAGGAAGGTATATGTCCAGCAGTTGACATCCAACGGTAGCTATAATGATGATGCTTTTTACATTGCAAAGGTATTACATGTAATAATATAATATGAAATCCAGCTAAAATTAGGACAAAAATCCATTAAAATCTTTAAAAAAATACACATTACTACAGCTACCATTTAAATAAAAAGCTATATTTAAATAATTACAGTTATTGGATGGAATTGGCAACACAGCCCGCCGACAGCCGCTTAAAATATCGTTGATTAAATTTGGGAGATTACCGACGTATTAATACAGATAGGTAGCCATAGCGACGGATAAATAAATTGGATTTGAGGTAACACCTTGGCGAAGTCCCCCTGACTTACCTACCATTTCAAACTACAATTTCGTATCGACATAACTAAACATTATTTCGGAATTTTGTGAATTTATACAAATATAATAATAAGTTGTCCTGTCGAGTACACCGTGGCATCAATTCCATTGGTAAATAACAGGACACATGAATTTTGGACATATAACTAGAGGAAGATCTCACACAACCCCACTCTCATCTATTTCTACAGCGAAACAGCAGTGTTCGCATTGCTGTTCCGGTTTGAAGAGTGAGAGAGGCAGTGAAATTACTTGGTAATGTGACATAATAACTTCAACCTAGCGTCTAGTATTATTACGAGCGTATAAAGGCTGCAGTATGTTGCGCGGACGTATGCGTGTTGGTCGACTTAGTAATATAAAACAAAAATCTTTGTTAGACGAATATGTTATCTCTTTGCCATTTAGAGTAAACATACAGAAACGGGTCTGATGGCGCATACGGTAGTGAACCTATCTTATGCGCCAGGGGACGTGGGTTCGATCCCCACCCAGCACAAATATTTATATGAAGACATTTGTTTGTTATTCCTGTTGTCTTATGTCCGTAACACAAATGCTTCAAGCGAATTACCTCGAAATCAGATTAATGTATGAGATGTCGGCGAGTATTATCACATAGTGTTTATTTAAACATTGTCTGAACTTTGATCACAAACCGATTATCTTCAAGTACAATTTCAAAAGGAATAACCCTAATCTAATCTGTGGTAACACGTCATAGTAACATATATCGCGGGCTGGTCATTTGTACACGACAATTCTGTTTAAAACATGTTGTATCTACCACTTATGAGCCATCGAAAATGGTAGCTTTATCGACCAAACTGTATGAGCGAACATGACGTAAGCCCCGGTCCGTCGCTCCGATATTTGGGCTAGTTATGTTTATTCCCCCTTTGCCTCATAGAAAGGAAGTCTACATTTGTACCTCAACCTGACCTATTTCTACCGCCAAATAGCTTTCGCGTTGCTGTGCTCCGGTTGAAGTGTGACAGAGGCAGAGAAATTACTGGGTAATGTGACATAATATCTTCAAGTCACAAGGTTGGCAACGCGTTGGTAATATCCTTGTGATATTACGAACGCCTATGCTGAGAACAGCTGGAGTGACGCTTACTATCACGCGGACTGTATGCTTTGTCAACCTGTGGTAATACAAAATAATCGGTCTCTCACTCTCACCTATTTCTACCGCCAAATAGCTGTGTTCTGGTTTGAAGGGTGAGAGAAGCAGTGCAATTACCGGGTCAATGTGACATAGCATCTTCAGTTCACAGGGTTAGCGACACGTTAGTGATATCTGTCTGCGGTCACGTTTACAACAAGCGGACCGTATGCTTGTTAACATAAAAAAGTCTTTAATTATTCTTGTGGCTAACAAACAGCATCCATCGGAATGGTGTGTATGTGCACAACGCAAATCAAACGTACGTTTGTACAAACGAATTCTAGCCGATGCCGTTATCTGCACGCCGAAGCGCAAATATCAACGACGATAGGTGTTTATTGTTCGTTATCCAGCAAGGAGCAAGCCGTTATCAGAAAATTGGTAAGTAATAAGTCTGCCGGTGTTATCGGTCGATTTTATAGCAGATACGGACGCGTCAAGGAATCGTGTCAAGAGTGTTTATCGCGGGCGTTGATATGGGAGACCATAGACAAGTGTGGATACATTTCAAAGGTTCCTAATTTATATTTGGGTTACCTTCCGGCATGGCAAATGGTTGCATAAAAATGAACGGGTACGAATTTTGTTTTACATTTCTTGATGGAATGTCTACGGTGAAAAACGAATTGAAACGACACTTGACCACAAAGAAGACATATTAGGGCTTAGAACATGGAAGGCAATTCGCATCAAACACGCCCTTCAACAAAATTCAACCGAATTACAGACGCTCTAAAATCTACGAAAACTAAATCATCTATATAAATATCAATAAATCAAATAAATGAACAGTTTAAAGCACATCACAATAACAATGGAAAAACAAGTTGCTTTTTATGGCGTAGAAGAAATATCTCCAGATTCGCAACCGATGTAATTCGAGGGAGCTTGTCGGGAGACCACAGCCGGAGCGTCGCCGCAACGAGTACCAACCATTATTAAAACGAAGGGGATATGCCCAACCGAGATAACAGACCGCATTTCTATAACACCCCACGTCCCGGATTCGACCTCATTTCTAAAACTTCCCGCGACACGCTGACTTGAACATTTCGATACCTATTTAGGAACAAAGGTGTATAATTAATATTTATTTGCATTGTTTTCTCGTTAGCGATTCGTCCAATTATTTGAACACCTGTAACTCTGTTAATCCGAAAACAAAGACGAATCACGAAATAATTCCGGACAGCCTAGAAACAACGACTGGGCCGAACCTACGGTAGAAGACACGCACCAACATAACCGTTGTCCCTGACATTTTGCATTGATCGCTGGCCACAAACACACATTTATTGGTCTGCCGAAAGCAATAAATGCTAATAAGCAACCAAACAACATTTCTACGTTGCAACTAATTATGAAAACATGCTAAAAAATTACAAAACGTTATAATAATGCAGCGAATACATTTTAAGAAATTCTCGATGCAAATGATTAGCCTTGACATTTCGGCTTGTAATCGGCGAGATTACGTCAGTCATAGTTTGAAAATGTACAAACAGGAAATTTGTGGAGGGGCACGCGACCTTGCCGGCCCTTAGCGCTGACTCCGATGCACTCGCTCGTTCAGTCAAGTCTGAACCAATATTTGCATTAGCTAGATACGCCCCAGATGTCTACTAGTCTGACTCAACGCTATGTAACTTGCGGGAAGACAAATCACTATCTGTGAGATAAGTGACAAACATTTAATTATATGATCTAGCCCCCTCCCCCTCTATATTATACTGGTATATCCGTATTGAAGCAGTCATTAAGTTAATGATTTGTGTGATAAAGAAATTCAATAATAATCTTTTTAATTACAATGTGCAGACATAATATTAAACAAAATCACATGTACTAATAAAGTGTATGTAATTACATCAATTACATATTTCTATACAAACTAACAAATTACTATTAAAACAAAAGAAATTTTGTTTGGAAAATGTATCACTCAAACCCTGTTTGAAACTGTACAAATATCCTAACCCAGTAATAGCAATAGACAACCTGACTCAAACAACATACTAGTGAGTTGATAATGGAAATCCCACACATGATCAATGTCAACTGTTACGCAATATAAACATACACTTGCTGCCTTCAATGGCTCCAGAAATGTGAGCATGACAAATTGCTTGTAGCAGCCTTGAAGCTAATCAGATTCTCGACAACACATTAACAACCTTACTGTACACATAATTAGGATCAAACGATGCAAGCAGCTGCACCTTTAGCCGACAATGACCTTGCCTGACATCAGTTCAATTGAGAGCGCTAAACCTTCACATACATTCAAATTTACTTACAATAAACACTTCTTATACTACAACACCTTCCAAATAAATGACAACTAGTATTCTACATTTTTCATTAATTAATGAAAATGGTAATGTGCCAATCTAGGTATGGAAATAAATACTTGTGTAGTATTATTAAAAATTAATAAACGGGTTATGCAAAAAAATGTTAATCTTTTCCAATTGTTAGATTAGTTATGAATGTATGACTTCAAATAAATAAAGCAAAATAAAAGCGTTCAGATATGAAATAATAAATTTCAAGAAGAGTATTGCGAACAGGTACACCAAGTAATGGTCAATAACTGTACATTTAGGTGATGGACACACCAGAGATGCAACGACTAAGCCATGAGTGGGTCGATGTGAGGCTAAGTACGACATGGCTCACGACATCGAGGCAATGTTTACTGTGCGCAATGGACGAGTTGACGCAAACGCTAACACCTACGCTGCCGGCTCACGGTCCGCTCGAGTCCTGGCGAAGGATTCGTACCGCTAGTGCGGAGGGCGTGGGGCTCATGATGAGCGTGCGGGGGCGGTGAGCGTCAGCAGCGGTGATGAGCGTGAGCAAGTGCGCGCGGAGGCATGCGCGCCACGACAACCACAAAGCCAATGAGGAGCGAACGGATGTGTTGACTGACGACTCACCGAAATGAGACGTTATATTGCCATGGCCGTTGGCCAGTGGCAAGGCCGTCACCAAGTCTTGCACTAAAAAATAACGACTGTCTTTTAACATGGCATAAAATAAAGCACAATACAACAATTTACTATTTGCTTGCTAAACAACCGGAATGTTGACGCTTATCAACCAGTGTCCAATTGGTTTTATTAGCTTATTTCAACGTTCAGCGGACTTATCACAAAATAATGGATTACAGTACTTGAAGTCATAAATTGGAATTATTCACTAGAAATATTTTTAAAACATTCGTAAGTTCGCTTTAAAATAATGAACATTACATTTCGGCCGATAGTGACCTTACTATCGCATTAAATAGGTCACGCTGATAACAGTTGCGCGCTGATAAGAATCTTGTCAGAATCCAGCTATGTGGCTGAATCGACCGCTAAATACAATTCAATGTTATGCTTGCCTTGCCAAGTACGCATTGAAATAAATCAACATAGTCCGTAAGTACAGTGTAGGTGTTCAGTGGCAGAGACTCACCGGAGCTGAAGTGGGACCTCTTGACGTCTCCATTCTCTGAATCGCCGTCCAAGGGCCTTTTTCTGGAATCCGTAATTTCCGGACTGGGACAAGTATCCATTCCTGTGTCAGCGGCCATGTTGAATTTCAGGGCAAAACTTTAAACTTCTCTAGCATAATTCCCATTACGTAATTGCTTCAGAATGCGTGTGAGGTTGCGGCACTATACATTATACAAACATTATCGGGTTCACTTAACACTTAAACAACTAGAACGAAGAAAAGATAGAAAATTTGTACAGTCTAATTTACTAAAATAAGGAGAGAAGTGACACTATAGTTATAACGTCTAAACGTTTTGTGAACGTTTGTCGATACTGCGATTGTTGTGTGTGGCGCACAACCAACCTGAAATTATCTGACACTGTCACTTGCTTATGGTGGCAGCACTGGTTTATGACAGCTACCAGCTGATTATTTAGTGAGGTGGGAATAGTAACTCTTTAGTAGATTTAAGTTGTATGTTAATCTACATACTAAAATGATTCTCATTTTGAGAATCTTATTAAAATAAACGACACATGGTGATATTTTCGTCAAGAAAAAATGGTACTTATTTTCCATTGCTGATAAGTTCAAGAAAGCAATAGTCTTTAGATATTGTTTCATTTTTAGTTTTATAAAAATAAATGAGATGATGTAAAAATCAGTTAAATTTATAAATAAACCACTGGTTTTTGTGATTTCAGTATGTCCACTAAAAATCGTGATTTGGAGCGGAGGTGATATAAACTTAGAACCTAATTAGATTCAAGGGATTTCTGTGTATTCATATTGAAATATTAATTCAGAATTTTAACCTTAGCAGTATACAATAAAAACTAAGAAATGTTATCATATAAAAACGTAACTGTGCTTACTAGTCACATATGCATCAAGATTTCTGATGCCTCATAAGTAATAACTTAATATAATAATAAATTACTATACGTACAAGCGTAAATAGTATTCTGTAGGCGCCTTATTTTGTTAATTAATACCAACAGCACAATTAATACCAATTTGAAAAAATATAAATCCTGTTTTAAAAATAAAATCAAAATTAATAGATTTTGTTGTCACAATCAAGTGCGGTACACCACTATTCTATCATACTGCGCCAATATTGCCAGCAGCCAATCACAACTCGCTGCTAACTTCATTCATTGATTTTTACGAAGGAAATTTTCAAATATTTTTAAATAGATTAATATATAGAGGTTGATTTATAATGAATTATCATAACTGTATTGTTACAACATGCATTAAGTTTATAAAAAAAAACACATTTCCATTTTTATTGTAATTATGGTTTGTAATAAGCAAAGCAATATCTGAGAATTATTCAGTAGTAAAAAAGAATGTTGCAATGCAGACTTTCATTTTTTTAGAAGCGTAATATCTAAATTCAAATATGGCGCGAAGATGTAGGAGTCGCTGCCTGGGTGACGAATCTAGGTCAAGGTAGCTCACGCTTCTGTCTCGCTCCCACACCTAGGCGCCAGATTCCGTATTAGGTCATGCAGGAATGAATAGAAAAGTACAAACTGGTTTTTATTCAATTTTAAAGAGTGTTATTGCTGCATTGCCCAATTGTTTGACCGATTGGGTTCGTGCTTTGTTCGTATCTACATTATTAAGACTTTCTTCGTTCTTTTGTATCCGCAAACGTCTCTAGCCCTTGCTGTATACTAGACAATATGCCAATTATGGTTAAGTACCAACGTACCAATTATGGGTTGACTGATATTCCTATTAATAAATAATGGTAAATGCGCTCCAGTCAACGCTTATTTTTTAAGTTTTACGGGGTACATGAACCTTTCATTGTGAAATAACGAACATTAAAAAACACCGTTCAGTTCAGAGATAATTTTTAGAGGGAAGTAGGTGTAGTTTTATATGTCCAAGCAAGGGGTCGGCGTGTGATATGGAAATTGTTTATTTGTTCAAGAAACCCAGTAGGTTTATGGTTTGGAAATATTACTTATCTTTTTTAAACGTATTTGATCACAGTTTTCGATTTGCTATTCCCGTTTGAAAGTTGAATGAGGCAGTGAAATAACTGTGTAGTATGACATAAAATCTTCTATGATATGTACGTATGTACGTACGTGTTGTATGATATGTAAATCTTCAGGTCACAACGCTGGCGAGTCGCTGGTCTATAACCTAGTGGTATAAAAAGCCTAGAAAGTGAGACAGCACGTGAGTAATGGCTGCGTTACGCTTACCTACGTGAAACAGTTTTTTGCCGCGCATAATTGTCGTAACTTGTGTTATCGCTTATTGCCTCATGGCGCATGGACTACGATTAGCAAACGGGTCGAGCGTGCGTTCATGCGATACGTCGATTACTTCGACCAATTATAACACTTCGACATTGGAGTGTTGTGAATGAGAATTGTCAATGAGACCACATCTGTCTGTCTATAATTGATACTAATATAAATAAACGTCGTCTTACAATTTATACTGGAGTTAAACTTATACAAAATATTTTAATGCCAGCTTAAATGATCAGAAAATTACACCATTATAGGGTTAAATGTTTTTCTTTAAGTTTATTTGAAACTTTAAGTTAGAACTCAAAAGGTGGATGTGAATGGACCTCGATCACGTGGATCATTAGTTTCAATGGGTGTAGTACGAGGCCCTTTTTATTTCTTGTATACATTAATGACTTGCTTTATCAAACAAAACACTGCAGTGTTATAGTTTTGTTTGCAGATGAAACTTACCTTATATTCAAAGTGAAAAGACAACAGGCTCTTTATGACGACATAAACAACACTATATCAAACTAGGAAACTGGTTTAGCGTTAAAAAATTATCTCGTAATGAAAAAAACACAAAATATATTAAATTCGTGTCACCAAATGTTACACAAACACATTCATACATAGTTGTTAGGAATGAGGAGCTGGATATAGACAACACCATAGTTTTCTTAGGTCTTACACTGAACAGCAAGCTACAATGGGTACCTCATATAGTTAAACATCGCGAATAGACTTAGTTCTGCAGCAATAGACAAAAATTCGTCAAATAACAGATTTAGACACCGCTTGACTAATTTATTTTAGTTATTTCCACAATATTATGTCTTATGGTATACTGCTGTGGGGTAACACTGCTGAAGTAAGTAAATGTAATATTTTTGCTGCTGAAGAGGATTATCCGTGCGATTTATAAAATAAATCAAAAAGAGTCACTGAAAGAAAAAATTTAAGAGATTAATATAACGTTACTTTACACAGTCAATAGATAACTGAAAACATTATGTTTGTTTATTTATTCAGCATGTTTTAGAAAAACTGTGACATACATAATGCTAATACCTACTAGAAATAAATATAAACTCTCAGCGCCCACCGCACGGCTCCATAATATAAATAATTAATTCAAGGGGAACTGCAAGGGTAAGATTTTACAAAAAAATCCAGGCAGCAAATCAGGCTTGCCGATTAATAAATTAAAAAAATACATAAAGAATAAACTTATTTCTTAAGCATATTATAGTGTTAAAGATTATATTAATGATAAAACTGCCGGGGATTGAATTGCTCTACCCTAGCTTTAAGACAACGGTTTGTTAGGGCCGACACCGGTAGGGAATGCATTGACACTAACTATTTAGTATTGGTGGAACCTTTATCACCACCAGTGACTCTTGTAGGTTCCTGTCTGGTGGCTCGTGTCATGAACTTGCGTTAAACTTAGTTTTAAGATCCGTCTAGGGGCGGCAGACTAGTATTAGGTAGGCCTAATCTATATGTAGGTAACTAACCTCTACTAACTAAGGTAAACTACTAAGGTAACTAACATAACTCTAATGATATCGTGGTGTCATCAATAGATGACGATGATCACGATATCATAAGATGATATGATGATATTAGTATACATAATATTTAGTGCTACACATTTCTGAACTAAAATTGTTATATTTTTTAGTTTTGCCGATTGCAAACTGCGTGTAATGGGCCTACTTGATAAAATATAATCTGATTTGTTTTGATATGCATAATTTAATCCGGAGGTAAAGTCAAAATACTGTTATAGAATTATTACGAAAATATATGACCTTGATGGTTATATGGTTTGGTACTAATTTGACCTTTAGCTTTTATTTTTATGATTTTTATTATTCTATCCAGATTTAAGGCAGGACTTAGTCTGATTGTTAGTTTGGTGTCCATCAGTTGAACTGACATCCATCGAAAATTTGATTGTGAATGTCGAATCGTCAGTTTAGAGTTTTCCGTGACTGCCTGTGAGGATGTGACCGTCATTCCAATGGCGTCAGTTCGCTCGCTGCGCCCGCGGTGATCTAGTAAAAACTTAAGAGCCGGAGTGACGCCAGTACGTGGTGTAATCTAGTTGGCCTAAACCATTTGGAATGACGTCACAGACGTCACGGTCTAGACTGACGCGAAAACTGGCTGTCTGCGAAAACGCGAAATCCTTAAGAGATTCGTCCGTAATATATTTTTTATTACACAAAGGAACCAAACTATACAAATCTGTCAGAATTTGGCTGATTAACTTCGATTTAGTGATTAAAAAATAGAACTCAAATTTTATTTATTGTGATGTAATGTACAAAAATATAATTTGTTTTTTTGCAATTAATTTAAAACATGGAATTATTAAAAGGGTTCACGTAGCACCGGGAACAAATTCACCCCCAGATCTAAAGCGACCTAACTCGAGTTATACTCACCAACGAAGGTGTTCGTCTCACTACCTAACGACCTACAAAACAGATTTCAAAATCTCTTTACTACTCGAGGCTAAATGGCGGGAGGAGTCCTTTTTGTTGAACGAGCTACCCTGGCCCGTCCCCACCAAAACAGGAACATCGCTATTGTAATCAGAATTCTAAGCGAAGTGTACGTATCGATTTTAAGAAAGTGGGGTTGTTTTCGTAATACTGACTAAATAATAATAATAATAATTCCCACAACATCTCATACATTGACCTGACTCCATGGTAAGTCGCTTAAAGCACTTGTGTTACGAATGCCAGACAACAGAGGAATCACAAATATACTACTTAAATACATATATTTTACACCCATACACAGAGCAAACACAAATATCATCATATAAATATTTGCTCTGGGTGGGAATCGAACCCAATAACTAAGAATTATTTTGAGCTATCGCCGTTTTGATGATTAATGTTGGGTAAATAATGTAGACATTTGTGTTGAATCTGTATTGCTGGTAAGCAACATTTTTATTTTTATTTAGAATTGTTGTCGTATTTTAGAAAAAAAATTTTGAATTTTTAGTTGAACCTGTTTTGTTGAGTGTTTATTAAAATCGCTGTATTTCGTTTAAAATTAAACTAAATTGATTTTTTTTTCTAGTGGCGATATGAATAATTTGTATCTTGATTTTATTTTCAAATTCCGTTTCAAAATAAAAAAAATTGAGTTAAACCTCTTTAGGTGGGACATGCAAATAAATTTTAGCTTACGTACCTAATCCATAAAAACAATAAAATTCAATCGATAGCTTGTTACATCGATTTGTAGATTTTTTTTTGGGCGAACCTATTGCTGGACTACTCAGACGTCTATTTCAGCGCCACCGAAAAAAGACGGCGGGGCCTCTCACAGATGGGAGGTCCGATTCCCGTAATTATCCTGCGTACCCCACGGCCGCGACCGCGTGTGCGGCTACAGTCGCGGCCACAAGGCTCGCGAGGGGGGGCGAGCGCGCGAGGGCGCCTCTACAGGCTCGCGCGGCCTGAATTGGGGGGGAATTATTTTAAATCTAGCAAAAGAGGACGGACGGAGTTAGCCCGGCCGCTCCTGGGCTGCCGAATCTCCCGTTGAGGCAGGCACTGCACGCGTTCACTCTATTGTACGAATGCATGTGCAGTGTTAGTTACCGAGTTGTGCCAGTTAAAGGGCGGGGGCGGGCGACTAATACGTGACGCTATCTACGATGTCGGACATACATACAATCACGCCTGTTTCCCTGGCGAGTCGTAAGGTATCACATCTTGTTCTCATAATTTGAATTAGACTGTGATTACGACGTTTTCGTGCAAGGTTAGGCAGAGACCATAGTCCTCCGGTTGCCAGGCGGAAATACTGCACTCAGCAACCCCCGTGATGGGGAAGAAATGCAATATATGGAAGAGGACGTAGGGATAAAAAATTTGTCGGAAGTCAAGACTTGTGATATCTCCCACGATTCGGCCATTATAACCGCAAGTTTGGTATGACCATGGATCGGTGGAGGAGTTAGCCCTCCCGCTGCCGCAAATGAATTCTAAGTTGTGTGAGTTCTAGGTACTAGTGAAGCTGGAATTTAGTGATTTAATATTATTTTCCCTAGAATGGAAAGTTCATATTATTTTTATTTATTTTATGTTAATATTGAAAATATTGTTTTGTTGGTTATTAAAGTGACACAAATAGCTGTCGATAGCTAATTACATACTTTTAATTAAAGAAAATAAATGTTCATTTGTAAGTTTTTTCTTGCTACCATCCCATCAAACAAAACACCTACTGATGGTTACAGCTTAGTTGATAACTTGGACTAATCCCTACTAATATTATAAATGCGAAAGTAACACTGTCTGTCTGTCTGTTACGCTTAAACCTCTAGACCGATTTTGATGAAATTTGGCACATACAATCTTTAGACCCTGAGAAAGGACATAAGCTATTTTTTATTCAAAATATTGCAAGGGGTCGAAAGGTAGGATGAAAAGTTGAATGGAAGTATCGCTATTTTTAGAACTAGAAACTTATTTTTCAGGCCATTCATCTCATATAAATAAACATGACATTCAAAGTTTTATATAAGTTAAGTTAAAGAGGTATGGTACCCAAAAAACTACTCCACGCGGACGAAGTCACGGGCACAGAGTTAGTCAAGAAAAATAATGAATATACTTATTAAACAATAAGAAAATAACTTAAGTCATATTTTATTTCCATATCATGGATGTAATAAAACTAAATTTACATAACATCTTCATAATTTACATTCTACCCGCATTTCTAGATCAAAATATGTAAGAGTAAGTCCTAGAGAGCCCCGGGATAAGGGAGTCAGATTTTTACTCTCTCAAGTGTTTTTTTAAGTTGACCCTGTTTAGATCAAGGTGTGTGATGGATCCTCATAATAAACCGAGTTCCTACAGCATCTAAGTGATAGTAATGCCTTATAAACACAGCTTCACTTACCTTGCCTCGGGTCGAGCTTTTGAAAACACAGACATCCGTGTTAAAATTTCTCAAGGTTAAGTTTCTAAGTTACTTAATCTTAAAACACCTTTTAACTGAAAATATAGTTTTAAGTGACTCTTATAATGATATCAACAAAATAACTGGTTCTTATAATGCACAAGGTTTTATTTAATTATATAAAAAATTATTGTTTTTTATTTAAATAAATGAATTCACGCCACGTCTGATACATTTTCGTGACTCCCGTGATAAGTCGCTTGGAGCATCAGGGATCACAATTTAAAATCTTTACCATATTAATATTAGTCCTGGGGGGTGATAGGAACACTACCAAATACAACATCATGCAGTTTATTCCTTATTAAGTTATATTGGCAGGAAGTTAGCTAAATTAGCTAACCGACAGTCTTTATTGACTTAACTATCTTAAACATTTTAAAGTTTTTCTAAAATACAATTGTTTCATTTATTATTTTTGACGATTCGAAAATGCTTGTAATGGGCCTACTTGAATAGGGAATATTTTTAGTCGTTGTGAAAATTACACAGGTTTGTACAGATTAATCTGTCGTCACCAGACCGTACTCACTAACATCTGCTTGTTAAATAATGTTAGAGACGCTGCAACATCTTTGGTAAATGCGATACTTCAGAACACAATTCTATTTCCAAATATTTATTCCATTATTTTTTATTTATTTACATAATATAGCTTCCATGATATAACAGCATTGGTTTCTCACAAGCGCCGACAAATGGCGTCCCGCGGACAAGCTCTCTAAACAATCTAGCATTAGTTTGTTACACAAAACAACTATTTAACTGGTACAAAATTAGAAAACAGCAAAAATATAATGCGCCATACATTTACTGACAACGCCATCTGTCGGCAGTTTAATGGATTAAGTGTTAAGAATCAGTATCTCCTTCGGCGTTGCACTCGTCGGTTCGGAAACAATGAAACATAAAATAATAGAAATAAAAATCATTATCGAGATTTCAAACTGTTCCAAGTTTTAAAAGTCAAAGTGATATTATCAAGTCAACACATGCAACACTAAAATCTGGTACCGGTTCCAACGTTCAACCTAATTACACAAATTAAACAAGTACAGATAGCCCACTCAGTACATTTATAACAGCGCACTCGTTTTTTGACAAATTTATTTCTTCGGACAATATATTATTGACTAGCTATTGTTCTCATGCTTATAAAGATTCATGATATCTAAATTAAGTACGTAGAACATGTTCCTGTAACAAAATGATTGTTGTGTATCAGATGAATGGTTCCCACAATAATAAATTCTGCACACAAATATTTGCTGTCGGATTTTGTAACAAATACAAAAACACCGAATACCGGTATCTTTAATGACAGACACCACCAATGTTTTGCTCTTAATATTTTTTGTACACTAATTCTGTGCACTGTAATGCAAATTGAATTATTTCCTGTATCCATGTTTATATCCAGGGAATATTTTTTTACAAACAAATAAAGAAAAAAAAATTGATATTAAAAATATAAGTAAACATTAATTTATCCAATTATTGGTTATTGTCACGCGTGGGGAAACAAAAATAATTAAATGCGACTCTTCTTTACAAATCTCAACACTACAACAACTACCAAGGCATGGTCCCAAAAAAAAAATATCTAGGCGAAGTCATTCGGACACCCGGATATCGTCGTCACGAGCGTAATCGAGTCGAGCGGGCTACGTGTACCTATGAGTGGGAGGTGGGGGTGGGGAGCATCATCGGCCGGGGGGCGCGGGTGCGGCGGGGGCGGGGGCGGCGTCGGGCGGGGTCGCGGGCAGCAGGTGGTAGGTGAGCCACCAGCACAGCAGCGGCTGCGTGAGCGCCACGAACAGCAGGAAGTACAGCCGGCGCTTGGTGCCGCCGCCGCCGCGCCAGCCCTCCGCGTACGGGTTCTGGCCGTACGGGGCTCCGTAGCCGGCCCCGAACGTGGGCTGCTCGGGCTCCGGCGCGCCGGCCAGCAGTTGCACTCGCAATGTCTTCACCTGGCGAAAGAGAACGTAGCTTAAGCAATATTATGCGTCAAGAGACCTATCGTACAATGTGTTAAGAAGGGTACGACTGGCTGTCCATAGAAGCGTGTTGGTTCCAACACTGACATATGGTAGTGAAAGTTGAGTATGTCAGAAGAAGCACGCGAGTAGAATAAATGCTGTTGAAATGAGAACACTTCGAAGTATGTGTGGTGCGAGTTTGAGAGATAGATTTGGTGTAAAAGATGATATTTTGACAACAATAGAGAAAGTAATGTTGAGATGGATTGCACATGTCGAAAGGTTAGATGTAAGGAGAATGACTGCACAAATATAGATTGGAGGTGAATAGAAGAGGTATTAAAATAGCACCAGGTCAGAAGTACCAAGAAAAAACGAGCGTGTATGAAAGGACTAATGCGAGTAAGGGAGGGAAAGGTACTCAAATTGTAGCAAGGGGAGATACATAGTATGTATACGTAGTATGTATGTAAAATAAAAATGACCGGCTCGATCGATTCGGATACTATTTTTCGTATTTTCCTCAAGGTAAACGAAAAATAGTAAGAGTGTAATTTAAAATAAAAAAGTAGCCTATAGCACTATCCACCCCTTCAACTATCTCTACTTAAAAATCACGTCACTTAAATAAAAAAAATATAAAATTTCATACCACTCTTTTAAGGTGTTAGGGGTAGATTTAAAAAATATATATACATTTTTTGTCAGTCACAAATAGTCCGCATATCAAGTTTTAGCGTTCTACCTTGAAAGTTGCAGATTAGTCCATACAAACTTACATCCCCCATAGAAGGGAAGTAGAGGGGTTAGAAAGAGATAAAAAGTAGCTATGTCACTCTCCATCTTTTCAACTATCTCCACTCAAAAAATCACGTCTATTTGTTGCTCCGTTTTGCCGTGAAAGACGGACAAACAAACAGACACACACCTTTTTCACACATATTAGTATACATAGTTTCAGAGAATATACGCAAACATGAGATGATCGGATATTTAAAAATTAATCATAGTAAATCTTATATATCAACTAGCAGACTGAAATTACAGGGTAAATGTGACATAGTATTTTCAGTTCACAAAGTTGGCGACACGCTAGTGATATCTTTGTGATAACACGAGCGTCTATAGGCTGCGGTCACGTTTACCAACAAGCGGACTGGGTGCTTGTTTGCTACTTCATAATAGGTATAAATAAAAAGACTCCAAAAACGTTGTCTCGTTTTAAAATGAGGCGTAAACTATCCTATCTCAAGTTATAACAATACACTTGAAAGAAAACAATTATTAAAATTGGTTCATTAGTTTAGAAGTTAATTCCTGACAAACACCGTGACACGTAATTTTTCTATATATTATCAAGATTTGAACATAAATTGCTGACGCGCGACCTAGAAATTAACAAATATGTATGCACAAAGATAGTACGCAATAACTCTCAGTAATGTGAACGAACAACAAACAATTGGAACATCTGTCAAATAAATCAGTGAACGACCGGCCGCTTGCGGACTGGACGCAGCTAGCAACTATTTCTTCACTGATATTAAACAAACAAATATTTATGGATTGCTATGCACCAGTTGTATCCTGGTGATATTACGAGGTCTATTGGTTGCGGTGACGCTTACTGTCACGCGGTCCCTATTTGTTAGTCCACCTGGTTTAATAAAATAAAATATTATTTATTTTTACGCTTGTGAACGCTGAGATAAATGTAGTAAATATGTCATACCAGTTATAAGATTAGAGTTCCTGTTAGCTTTTTAAAATGTCCAAGCCAATTAATATAATAAATTCCCACAACATCTCATACATTGACCTGATTTCGTGATAAGCCGCTTACATAGAACAAACATAAATATCATCATATAAATTATTATCTGGTGGGGTTCGAACCCACGACTTTTAGCGCACAAGATAGGATTACTACCATTTGCACCATCGGGCCCGTCAAGTCAAATTAATTTTATAATAACTAGTTGACCCGACATACGTTTTTCTGTTTTAATTATACACCTATGTTTGCCTGAATACAGTAAGCAAAACATATTAAAATTGTCGTCCATCATCCACTGTTAAACATCCACTATCCACCGCCGGCCCCGCACTGACCAGGAAGTAGGAGAGCGCCAGGCTGGAGTAGAGCAGGCAGCCGTAGTAGCCGGCGCGGCCCAGCAGCAGGCCGGCCAGCAAACTGCCGATCATGGGCTCGTATTTGTAGCCGGAGAAGGCCAGCAGGTCCAGCGTGCGCAGCTGCGTGCGCGTGCTGGTCACGTACAGCGTCACCAGGTACACCATCATCTCGAACACGATGTACGCCAGCGCGCTCGATGCCTGGATGCTGATCTGTTCCGGTGAGAACCGGTGCTGGAGACCTGTGGAGAGACATTCCAATGTTTTGGTGTAATTAACAGTAAATGGATCAGTATTTGCAGCAGAGTGTCAGATATGCCAATAGTATCCCAAGAGTATATATCTTTCAACATAATTTATAGAAGAAAATAAAGCACATTGTCATACTTCTGAAATATATATAATTAGAAAATAATATATAGTTCTTTATAAATAATTATACTGAAAAATACCTATACTGTTTTCTAATCCCTCAAGTACCAATTGCTAATAACCTTATCAGTTTATTTGTAAAAAAAAGACAACAGCAACATATATTTCAATTTCTAAAATTAGTAGGAAAGTAACTACTCATTCTCTCATATGTACAATATGAACAAAGATAGTGAGTCCAAAATAACACTATTTGTGAATAATATAAAGCTACTATACTGTACTGTATCAAGATAATATATCATGACAAGATCATAGAAGTAACATGGTCTCTATACTCCTTTAAAAATAATTTGATTAAAATAACAGATGTCAATGTAATAGAGTTATTTATAGAAACATTATAGTTTATTTCTAAACAATTTACATAACAAAGGTTTTACATATAAACATGTTATATAAAATAAATGGAAAATAAAGACATACAAACTATTAAAAAAAAACTATAGTTTGACAGCTGAAGTCTGTCTGAGTCTTGAGTCTCTCTTGAAGTTGGACTTACCTAATTGGACTATTTGTCCTAGGTTTACATACAAGTCAACAACTTCAAGAAGCGAGCTTTCCGCTAAAACTGGTGTGGGTACAACATAGGCATTGCACATTGCTTTAGTCTTCTCCATGTTCATTTTAAGACCCATCTGTTATAAAACTCGATTGAGGTCTTCGAGCATCGTGCTTAAATCCTCCATTGATTGAAGGTGAGTGATGTATTCGCAGTTAATATTGATGCCAAATCTTTGCCATTCCAGGAGCTTGACGGCGTTTTTCAAAGTGGCATTAAACAGTTTCGGAGAAATAACGTCTCCCTGTCTAGCACTCTTTTTGAGAGCAATAGCCTTCGAACTCTGCTCCTGTACTCGGATCGACATAGTGGCATCGTCATACAAACACTTAAACACTTCGATGCACCGATAGTCTATATGGCACCGCTGAAGAGATTTAAGCACAGCCCACGTCTCAACCGAATCGAAAGTTTTCTCATAGTCCACAAACGGCAAGCATAATGGCCTTTTATACTCTTCTGTCTTCGGTATTACTTGCCGCAGTGGAAATATGTGGTCTATGGAGCTGTAGCCTTTTCGGAAACCGGCTTGTTCCGAAGGTTTGAAGTCATCAAACCTGCATTCGAGACGCTAACCGTCTCAATGACCCAAGAAAATAGCTTTAGTTCCATTATTAGGCTATATTTAATGGACTATAGAAGAACTCTCTTGGTATATTCTGATTACAATTTCACTAACTTATTAGCCTTAGTTGGATATATGCCTCCCCAAGATAGGGGGATTTCTGCCCATAATTGCCGCGCAGGGCAGGCGTAGTAGCAATCACAGAGCACAATTTCGCGAGTTCATCCATGTAGTATTTAAGTTGTGCTGTTTCGGATGGATATACCGCCATCTGTGGGTTCCAGTACCTTAGCCGCTTCCTACACGTAGTATAGAGGAAGATAAGAAGATACTAAGAAGTATCAATGGATTTAAAAGTCATAATAAGTTTACATACCTAGCACGAATCCAGCGAGGAGCACATAGGTGACATAGCCCATGGAGGGTATGTATAGGTCGGGCGCGTTTATGTCGAAGCGCGGCTGCACCGGTGACTCCTGGTCGTACTTCAACATCCACTCCTGAGCTCATAAAGTATACAGTAGTTAGTCTTGAGACAAACAATTCAAGTCTGTTTCCAATAAATGTTGTGATTTACAATCAATCAAATATGTAAATAAAAATTATTTTTCACATTTAGTTCATACACATGTAGGGAAAAAACAAGTGATTGTAAAAACCAAAGGGTGTTGAGAATTGCCTGAAACAAGAAGAGGAGATCAATACTATTCTACATGTTATTTAAGTTAAGTTTCCTACCTTATGTGTGAAAGGGAAGAATATGAGTAGCAGTTTCTTCATGACGTATCTGGTATCAACAGCAAAGTAGTACCTCAGCCGTGACACTGGAACATATTTGCCTAGCTCACGTTGCACAACCTCCCGGCCCTGCTCTGCCAGCTGGTTGCCATATTGGTATGCCATATCCTACCACACACACAGAAATATAATAGATTCACAAAGAGTAACAGACTCCCCATAAAAGGTAGAGAAAGGTTAGATCCCAAAAGAAAATAGAACGAAAATCAATAATTATTTATAGACTTCTATTATTTATGAAAGGTACTGGAAGATTAGTGTAATACTTCCAGTTTTACCAGGTGTTATAAGAAGTACCAGAACTGACAGATGTTTGGTATATCCATCTGAAGATGGGGTATAAGCAGCAGTATCCCTGTCACAAAGCTACATTCTAGCATTGCCATCACACTTGTCCATTGTGGCAATTAAGGACAAAAATCTTCCATCCTTGGGGAGGACTATGTTCAAGATTAGACTTCCTATTATAATAATAATAAGGATGTAAAAATAAATGAACTTTAGAAATGCAAAAAAAAGGGAAAATTTGAAGTAATTTTGTTAATTCCTGAATACATAAATATGTATATTATGATACATTGTTCTTCAAAACATGTTTAGTTTTACCAATCAATTACTCATATAAAGCTTAGTGAAGATACCAATATAGCTTTCATTTCACAAACAAAATTCTCCATAATTTCAAAATCACTTATCTCTTTCTTGACATCACAATACAGTATGCAACTTCACAGTATTGACACCATGTTTGAAACTCATGATGACTTTATTTATTGGTATTCAAACAAAGACTAAAGGTTCAGTATTTGAAAAATAAACTCACTTGTACAATAGGTTGCTGTAACATGGACCCAAGTTGTGCAGGAGTTGCCAATTGAGGAGGCTGAGGAAAGCCATAACTGAAATCTACAAAATAATATTTTATAAAATAAACTTAATTGATGTAGTACATTACTGAGATCACTATTCTTAAATATAAACAAGCATAGTGATTTTACACAGTGATAATTATATTTACTTTGAGGTGCATTCGATGAACCGAAGTCTTGTGTAGGTTCCAATTGGATTCCTTCATGGTAAGGCGGGGGCGGGCCGGCGGGGGCATACGCCGGGTTATAGCCAGGCGTGGGGCTGAACGCAGGCGGCGGTGACGGTGCTCCCATCGCCGCCACATCGCTCACACGCTTACCCTTCCGAATCCCGCCTGACTGCCCAACTGTAACAGAAGTTCACGGTTCACCATCGCAATGTTACTATACAGCTCGTTCGCGCAATCCAACAACTTACCATTTCTGGAAGCATTAAAATTCATTTTAGAATATAACTGTGTTACGAGGATCGTGAAAGCATAGTAATATGATTAATTAAATAATGATTTCAAAGAATCAAGAGATTGAAACACATCACCAACTTCCCGTTTGACATTTCCAAAAGTGACAATACATTCATGATCCAAATTATCGTCTATAAATTGATTTCATCTCAACACAATCCAATTATTAGAAAGTTCCAGGTCAGACAAAACCATAAAAGAAAGTTTTATAAATATTTAATATATTTCAGAGTTTCAAAGTTTAATATATAAACATGATAGAAATAAACATATCGTATTTATAAATATTAGAATTTTACTATACCTCAATTTGGAATAATGACGGTTTGAAATATTAGTGATGGTTTACAAATATATCTCTGTTTGAATATCTCATTTTCAAAGTTTATAGTAATTTTTGTTGATTATACTTCGTATAAAATTTAAATTATTTGATTAAAATTACATCATTTACTAAAAATATTTTTTTTACATTAACTTAAGTTAGATTTACATATTTTTCATTTAATTGTTTACGATCAGTCTCTCAATGTCGTCACTTGTCAATTGTTAGATGTCAATTTGTCATTGTTTTCTATGAATAATCGCTATTCGACATCACAGTTGTATGTGTATTTACAAAAATTTAGCGTGGATATTTCTTTTCAAAGTTAAATTTCTGGAATCCCATTGCACTCACGATGGCGTTAACCAACGTCCTACTATTAAGTCAGATAGCGGGCTATGTTATTGGTTTAATTCTATCTTTGTGTATGGTTGTACCGATGGGAATGCACCTGAATGAGTTTAAGTAAGTTTGATATTATTTATATGTATTAGTTCTGTTTACCCTTTTGTTCTTAAAAATTATTTGTCTTGTATTATAAATACAAAATCCTTCATGTCTTTTCAAGATAATCTTATTAAAAAAATGTTTGTTGCTTGTAGCAATCACTGCTTGCTGTTCTCTAAGGGTGAATGGCAGGAGCAAGATGGACAGTTGCTAGTAACATGGGCAACAAGGGCCTACTGCGACTATGTAATAGTGGTTGGCACACTGATGTTCCTCGTCTGCTTTGTGCAAATTCACAGGTACTTCTCTATCTATTATCTTATGTAGTCTACTATTATTTATGTATTGTGTTATCTACTATATATGTATAGTTTGCAATACTAATTATCAATGCAAGAACCTATGAACTCTTCAGGATGATAGGTTTGATTAATGTGTTTGTTAAGACACACTGTTTTGAATTCAGAAACTTCTTTGTTAGTTCAGTTATTTATATGTAATGATTATGATTAATGTTAGCTATAACCATATCTGTAGGGACAGACATAAACAGCTATCTTGAGTGTTTGAAATGTGGATACATTTTAAAAAACATTTCAGTTCCTGCATAATTTAAAGTTAAGGCAGACAGAGTCTCGAAGCAGAAAACTAATAGAATAACAATTTAGAACCAATTTTAGAGCCAATTCAAACTTTAAATTAGCATTAAAATCTTTCAAATTCACTTATAATATTCATAACATTGAGAACCAAAGAGATAATATAGTTCCAATGGGTAGTAATATATTTTATAACATTTGTTGATAAGCTGATAGTTTAACAGTGTAATAACGTATATTCATAAATTTAATAATATTTCTAAATTTAAAACAATTGTAAAATAAGAATTTTTGATCCCACTAATCTACATCAGGCCCTTCTTGTTGTTGTGTCTATATTTAGGGAGATTATAAATAAAAATCATGATTCAGGCAGACACAATAGCCATCAATTTAGACCAGACAATAACCTGTAATAACTTGGCTAAATGTTACGAGATATTGAAAGGGGTGCACTGGTCATAGGCTCTCGTTGCTGGTGTACAAGGGGCTGGACAGCTCGTTCTTGTCTGCGTTCGTGGAGGCGGTGGGGTGCGGCGTGCTGTGTGTGCTAGGTGTGGCCGCGGCGCTGCTAGTGACGCTTGGGTTCATGACCTGGTGTGAAAATATCATCGAGCGGTTCCCCAGGTCAGGCTTGGTATTACTGGATCTATTTGTGCCGGTACATAGCAGATATTGAACATTATATGTCTAATAAGAAACAGCCCCGTATTTCAGTACAATTAAAATACAAATGTATGAACTGTAAATAGTGATGCCCTTCTGACTGCATACCACAGATATGTTGTATTTTGGATTATGTTAAAGCTGTTTTAAAACAAATATTACACAAATATTACAAATAAGAGTCTGAAATAAAAAAATACAAAAATTATTGCCTATTAAATTAAATTGCTAACGTCGATATAGCGTGTATTTTTTTTCTTGTGCTATTTATCATAGAGTATTGATTTCAGCTGTGACCACGCGGCGGGCCAAGATATAGATAAAAAAGACAACATATCAACAAATGGTTTCTACATAGAGATTGGTACAGTTCAAGTAAGTGTTGTTTTTTTGATGACTAAAACGTATTCGGTCCGCGTGGTAGCGTCACGCGGCTTAAAGATATGTCACATTAGCCAGTTATTTCACAGCCTCCCTCGCTGTAAGAACACTGCGGTTTGGTGGTAAAAATAGCTTCAAGATGGTGATCCTGTTGTACCCATCCTCATCCCTTGCCTGTTGTACTTGAACTCCTCTCTTTCATGTAGATACACTGACATCTGTCGGGTTTGGTACCTCTTATAAGAAACTATAATTAAAAGTTTTATCAACAAACTACAAAGGCTACCCAAAACTAATGTTAATAAGACTATTTTTTCTTTATGTTCGACACGGTTTCGGTTAACTTTCAGTATTTGTTGACCAAGATGTGTCAGGTATTTTGAAGTTATATGACATCATCATCATCATACCAGATATATAAGTCCACTGCTGGACATGTGCCACTTTAAGACAGGAGGTTTTGCCCATAATTGCCGCGCTGTGCAAGCGTGTTGGCAATCGCAGAGTGCAGCTTTTGTGACGGGCATTCTGCTGCTCATCCTCGCCCTGAGCATTTGAGCTGCACTGTTTTGGATGGGTATACCGCCATCTGTCGGTTCTGGTACCTTAGTCGCTTTTTACGACACCTGGTGCAGTGGGAGGTACTTTTCTACTCTGCCGGTACCTCACGGCAAAAGTTTTATATATGCTTCTGTTATAGTTCGGCGCGTGGGGTCTGTTTGCGACGTGGGTGGGGCTGGCGGTGTTCTCGACAGTGAAGGTGTGTCGCTACCACCAGCTGCAGAACATCCAGGTGTCCATGTACCGCGAGCGGCAGCGGCTGGTCAACGAGGGCGACCCGCCAGCGCACGACGGCCACTCCACCCCTCCGTTCGCGCCCTAGGTGACTGACCACTGCTGGTGCGTCCTTGACGCTTATACCGGCGACGCAACGAAACGGTTACGTCGACTAAGATAAACTAGTTTATTTAGTAGTCAACTAATTTGTTACGTTGAATTGTTCAACAGTCGCTGATTTATCTTGTAAACGCGTGCTATATTTCTATAGATGTAGTTTGATGAGAATGACAGATGTCAAAATTGCACAAGTTATTTATTTTGGCAATATTGTACTTTTGACATCGCATTTTATTAATAACTTAACAAGGTTAAAAATTTACATGTAAAGTATAAGTTTAAACGAACAATCTGAAATTAAGAAAAAGCAACTCATTAAAATGATTAAAAAACGTTATGTTTGACAGCTGTCATTCTAATCGATGTATATTTAAAGGATGTGTGGATGTGAAACGCACTCGTACACAGGTGTTCTAGTTTATCTGTAAACAAATAAACTAGTTCAACAGTGAGGCCACAGAAACAGTTTAAAAACTCTCTACTCGACGGCCAAGTTACCACCAGTTGCGAAATATCCATGGTACGACGACGGACACGATACGACGGGTACGATGACTGTGGTTCCCAAACTTTCTTGGGCTATCTTGATTATTTTTTGACAATAGGGATCAGTGTGTACGTTACCCTCAAACAAAAACTCACTAGTATAATGTATTAACAATATTTTAGTAATAGAAAATATAATATATGTACTAAAAAGCCGAACAGTAAATTTTGAATGGTAATTTTTTTAAGAACTAATATTTTGTTCACTCTACACAAGTTTGGTAATTCCGAGAATATTAACCTTAGAGCCTTAAAATTTTTCGCGCACTAAATTTTTAAACCTCCACCGCCACAGGACAACCACATGTCGAATTAGTAAAAACATTAGTAAATGATTGTTTTATTACCGTCGTTACCAACGACGGGATTGTTGTAAATAGTGTTGTCTCTTTCAGAGCTGAGAGCGGTGAAGACTAAAAGTGGGACAGAAAAAGGACGCCGCGATCTGTGCGGACTATTGTGATATATTGTAGTGTACAAATTAAGTCTTTCAATTAATTATTTTTACTAATCATAATGTATAATTTAACTGGTCGAAGCATTCACGTTTATTGTTGATCTCACGATGGATTCCTTTTTATTTATTAATCAGCACTCCATTACAGTATTTATGTAATCGTCTATCCTTAATCTACGTCACATGAAATGGGTCGGTGATGTGACATGGTGTTGAAAGGGCTAAATCTGGTATATCTTTTAGGCTAGCTTTAAGGGCTATGCCAGGTATATTTCACAGGAGGTAGTTCCAAGTCCATAGATCAAAGACGAAGTTTCTTTCTACGAAAACGCTTACTTTCTACGTCTCTTTCTGATTTGAAGTCGATCAAAAGAAGATTGTTTGAATTTTGGTACAGCTGTTTTAATGTATTTCGTTTAAGATAAAAATTGCAAACATATGACGTCACTCTAAGTGACAAAGACGGGGGGGGGGGGCGCTTTAAGGATAGCCCCTAATCTACAGCCGAAGGATCTAAAAAGCAAATTTTAATTTAAACTTTTACAACTATAAAAACTCAACTACAAAAAGATAATTTAAGTCTAAATAAGGAGTTTCCTCGGAGTTGGAACAATAGTGATATATATATTGAACATTTGGGAAAATCGATGCC
>JACJUM010002496.1:1507775-1541892 GCA_020976665.1 Heortia vitessoides
GGCGCGGCGAGGGCGTGCGCGCGCCGGCCGTGGTGGCGCAGCGCCCGGCGTTGGCGGAAGGCGGCGCCGCAGACGAGGCAGGCGTGCGGGCGCGCGTCCGAGTGCGAGAGTGCGTGCGCGTTGAGCTCGTACCGCTGGCGGAAGGCGCGGTCGCACAGCGCGCAGGCGTGCGGCCGCTCGCCGGTGTGCTTGAGCCGGTGCCGCGCGAGGCCGGACCGGTGCCGGAACTCGGCGCCGCACTCGGCGCACCGGTGCGGGTACCGCTCGCTGTGCGTGCGCAGGTGCACGTGCAGCGAGCCGCTCTGCGTGAACCTCTTTCCGCAGTGCGGGCAGACGAAGGGCCGCTCGCCGGTGTGGATGCGCAGGTGCTGCTTGAGGTTCTGCGAGTTGGCGAAGCTCTTGTAGCAGACGCCGCAGATGTGGTGGCGCGCGCGCTCGTGAGTCTCGGTAAGGTGCCGCTGCAGGCCGTTGGGCGCGCGGAACTGCTTGCCGCACACGTGGCACACGCAGGGCCTCTCGCCCGTGTGGATGCGCCGGTGGAACACGTAGGTGTGCGCCGAGCTTAGCCGCTTCCCGCACACCGGGCAGCAGTAGTACACCTTCCCGTCGACGGTGGTCTGCACGCGGCCGAGCTCGAGCCGCGTCGACTCGTCCATCCTGTCCTTTCTCATGTTGCGGTGCGTCAAGTCGTCGAAGCTGTCGACGTCGACCTCGGGCCCGCCGTGTTCTCGCGACGACTCACCGTCGCCGGAGTCCGACGTCTCGGGGTATCGGCATCTCGCCTCGTGTTTTGTCAAAAAGTGGTCTCTGAAGTTCACCAAAGCGTCGTAAAAAGTGGCGTATAGCTCGGTCGATCTCCTACCGGCCACGACCGAGAGCGGTTCGTCGTCCTCGTCGACCGAGTCGGGCGCACGGTCTCCTGGGTCTTCCCGTTCGTCTTCCGAACTCTTGCGGTCCGTAAAGTTTTCATAGTGTTCCCTCGCATTCTCGGCGTTGGCCGATTTAATGAAAGTTCCGGCCTCGACCGAGCAGGCCGTCCACCTGCAACAGACAACGCCGGTTACTCCTTCGGCTCGTGAGTCCGCGAGTGATAGTTGAGGTGAGTTCTTTTTCTGAATTTTTTGGGGCAGAGGTGGCACTCGTACTTCCTCACGTCCAAGTGCATGTCGATGTGTCGATCCAGCGTATTTTTAGCTCGAAAGGATTTGTTGCAGTACTGGCAGGTGAATGGCGTATCGCCCGTGTGAATACGCGAGTGGACGTCGCGCGCTAAGCGGGTCGGGAACGCCTCCCCGCACAGGGTGCAAGGGAAGTCCAGGATTCCGTCGTGCACCAGTTTTTTATGATTGTTGAGATTCACTTTCGACGCGTAACTCTTTCTGCACTTGTCGCAGGGAAATGTGGACGAGCTCTTGCCGTGGTGATTCTTCATGTGGACGAACATGTTGTATTTGTTGGAGAACGTTTTATTGCATTCTGGGCAGACGGCCGGGATGTATCTCTGGTTCTTCCAGCTGATCTGCTTTTGTTTTCTGACGTTTTTCCTGGCATCTTTGTCATGGGCCGCAGTGATGTGGGACCGCAGCTCGTCCGGGTCTCCGGCTCTGTGGCCGCAACTCCGGCACACGAGCGCTAGGTCATTCGGGTCGCGGCTCACGTGCCTCTCCTGCAAGTGTTCGGCGAACTTCGTCGTAGTATCGAAGGTTTCGTCGCAGCATAGCAGTTTCTTTTCCGTGGACATGTCCATATGCCGGTTGAGATGGTATATCAACCGAGTGCTTGACGTGAACAAGCTTTCACAAAACGGACAGAACAGGTGTGGAAGATTTCCCGAGGGGTTTTCTGTGGTCTCTAGTTCTGAATCATCTCTGCTATCAGTATCTGAGAGCTCCGACTTTAGTGCCTCTTCGAATGTAATTTTGTTTTGAATAAAGAGTTGCAGGTTGGTATAGCTGTCGCATACGGCGGCGTGGGAGATTTGGAGATGGCTCGCCAGCTCAGCCACGTTGCTGGACGATACCATGCACTCTTGGCAGACGATTTCCAAGTCCAGGCTATCTTCGTTCATAGTCGTCATAGCGGAAAAATAACTGACCAATATTCTTTTTAACATGTCATAAAGTTTCGGATCCGTCCTGAAATACCATACAGGGGATATCTTGATGGATTCTCGATACTTAATGAGTCGAAATAGGACTATCAAAATGTATAATAGACAAACGCGTATCAACGAAAAAAATATTCTACAGCTACGGTATTGTTTTCAATCAATTTAAGTTTATCAGATACTCACTTTTTTCGGGTTCCTATTGATGGTTCACTTTTTTCTTTCTCAGTCAAGTGAGCCTGGAAAAAACGAAAATTTTTCATAAGTAATTTCCTCATTGGTTTTTAAGGGATGATTTTATCAGATTAGTTGATTCTTCTTTTCTTCTTCTTTTCTTTTCTTGAGTTCTTTATTTGAAGTGTGAAGTGGTTCTCAAGAGTATGGTCTTAAATGTTCATAAGCACATCAAATGACGTGAGTAAAGTTTTTGTGGTGGTAGACTGTCCGTGAGAAGGCTTGGGGGGCTTTTGTAAAAGTTATGCTGCTGGTCGTTGCCGGGGTACGAGTACTCACACGGTCGGGGGCCGCGGGCGCGGTGTTCTGTAGGTGCGCCCGCAGCGCGACGTCAGCCTGCACGGCGCATTGCACCAGCTCGTGCCAGGCCAGCAGCGTGTTAGCGCACTGATAGCATACCACACGCGGTAGCACATCCCCAGTGGTTACCTGGTGAGGAAGCAGGGTGATAGTGTGATTGTAAAGAATCAAAAATGTACTTTTATTAATAAATTAATACCTTTTTTTATACTTGAACTAGCAGTACATGACAAAGAAAGTATGAATGCATGTAGTTCACAATTCTATATCATAAGAATAACTCTCCTTATACCTATAGATCATTCTTGCCTGACTCAAGACTTATTTTATTGCATATATCGTTTAAATAACCAAGAACTGAAATATCAAGTTTGCCCTACATAAACCAACACCAATCTGTCGAAATTTCACTGTTATCTTTAAACTCAATGGCTTGCATGTATCGATTGACATTTGACAGATTTGTGTGGTGTGTCAGTTGTGTTGAATATTTATATAAAATATGAGTATGAATGTTAATAAACTGATGTTACTTTTTGGAATAGATCTTGAAATGAAATACTACACTAGAGTTGAACTACTTTTATGAACTTACCATTTAATTTGTGCATGATTGCATTACTGTATTGATATAGGTCTATGATGCATAGCTTTGAAATACAGTTAATTCAAATATTAAATTTTCATTTCTTTACTTTGATAACCTCGTGGCAATTGTTCTCAAGAATGACAAAAGATAAATAATGAAATCATATCAGGAGGACAATTCAAACATCCTTGTTGGTGTAATGTGGAGTAGTTTATACATACATAACAACCTATTTTTAATATCTATCCTTTTGGAACTTATCATGGTGTTGTATTTTTTCCTGTGTTAAAACATTTTATTAAGTGTTTCATGGTACCTAATAACTTCTATCTATAGATCTTGGTGTCTATCTCCTCATAGGTACTGCAGCACCTCTTAGACCAAAGGGTTTGCATGCCGACAGTAAGGTTTGTTAGATTTTCAGCAGAATAAATATACACAGAAATAATTTTGAGTTCTGCATAAATATAAAAATACTGAACTATACATTTAAATTGTTTTACAGACTAGGCCTCAACTATAGAAAACATTTAATTTATATTACAGGACAAAATAAAGAATAGATTGATTAAATTGCAGCTTAAATTATATATATTAATAATAATTAATGTTGGTATAATCATTTACTCACTAGAATAGGCAGATGTTTGTGTATCTTGTCTGCTAGGTTGCTCTGCAGGCCTTCTCCTTCAAATATAGGCATGACAGACTCTGTCACAGTCGCACAGATCCGACATACTGTTGAGAAGTCCTTCAGATCTGAAATAGGATATTTATATATTACAATTATAGAAGTATAGTTGTATGGTATAGCGTACCTTTTTAAAAGCTTGATTATATGTGTGAGTTAATATTGTAAAGTAAGAATTACCAAACATTTTTACAAGATTCATTATAGCTAGACTTGGCATTATAAAAAGAGAAATATAGCCTATAAATATTTTATAAGCTAATATTCATTAAAGATTTCTGGAGAGCATTATCTTTTATGAAAGTACAAAAACAAAAGTTTTGTCAAGATTTTATGGAACAATGCATTCTAAAGTAGAGAAATATCAGAAGAACACATTCATTGTGAAAATTTTATAATAATAGGTCCTCTTTCCGTTTTAGTTTGCAAGAAAAGTAGAACTGGGCCAGGCTATCTTTATGATACAAAGGCCGATTTTCCAAACAATTCAATAAAAAAAAATAGTAACAAAATGTCAAGGAAAATGTGCTGATAATAATAAATACATCAGGAAGAAATTTATGCATACACCCAAAGACAAGGTAAGATAGAAAAGAATGTATAAAGCTTTTACTCATAGGGAGATAGTATAACAAAAAAATGTAAATGAAACAGGGTACATTCAACAATGCATACCATTTGAGGTAATTTCACTTACCTCTTAACATTTCTATGAGTTATTAAATTCAATACTGATTGTAAAAAGGGGTAATATTATTGGAATTTCTAGATAATAAAGACGAGTGTTTGAAATATATTTATTAAGTAAGTTGTTTATTCTGTGACATAAACAAAGTGTTATCTAATGCTTGGCCAGTAACTGTCAGGTCTATATTTATTGTAAACAAAAGAATGCAGTATACAAATTGATTGATTACCTTGCGATGTCATAGTAACTGCATCAACTTTTTGTTCCATTGCAACTGGTTGATTTTCGGATGTATTAAGTAAATATATTTGTTCCGTTACATTATCCATTTTGAATATTGATTGGTCTATATAAAAAGCAGATGTTAAATAAATTAAACGCTGAACTATTCATAACAAAGTTATTCTTCAAGTTATTTCTTTCAATCAATCGCTTAATAGAGTTATAAGGTACAGATAGACGCAACTGTTATAAGCCCGTTGACATAATTTGACACTTTTTGATGTTTCTCAAAGACATCAAAGTTTATTGTTATAAATTTTTACGTTTAAATAATTAAACATTTTATCGAAAGCATAATATAAGCAATTTTAACATATATGTTTACACATTTTAATATCTTAATAATTTGAAAGTTACCTGCATATACTTCTATGCGGAGCTGTTAAATAAAGGTAGAATGTACGATTTCTAAACGGAAGAGATATGGCGCGAGTACAAGTAAAAACGAAAAGTTAAAATTTTTTGAAAGTGTTATTTCTGGGTTGGAGAATATGTAAGAGTGTTACATATGTTTGAAGTATTCTAATTTCTGTTTTTGAAATATGATCTTGGAGGTAATAAAACAATGTAATGTGTTTGAGTAAATTAAACTGCTTTACATTTTATTCATAAAAGATTTTCAATTGGAAGGTTTGGAAGAGCTAGCAGAGGCCGCCATGCGTCCTACCGTAGCCACCACAGCCGGCGTCACCATCATTGTCTTGTTCTTGTAAGTCTGGATGAGTTGCTGCAATACAAGGTAAACATTATTTTATTAAGTATTGTTTAATTAAAAATATTATTTATAGGAAGTTAATTCCTGTCTTGTCTGTTTTAAAACTTAAACTATCATGCTGTGCTAATCTATATCTGAGGCACTTAACGGTGTTGTTTGGTTCTTTAATTATAAACAAATAAAAAGAACATGAGATCTATGTCCAAAAACGTAAGTTATTTAGTAACTTTATATTAAGCAATATTAACCCGGCGTCATGGGGGCTGGGTCAAAATTACCCGCACTTTTGTAGTTCGCTTGTAATTTTACAATGGCTTACACGACTTTGCCGCTCTTCGCAGTAGCTGGAGTTGTTGAGTCCCTCTACACGTTTATTCCGCGAAATCGGTTTGGCAAGGGCCGCATTGAAAGTTACAAGTGTTGTCACGGGAAAAAAGTAAATATGACCCATGCCTTTATTCAGTGTAACTGTTTTAAGTCATTTATTTCAATTACTGTTTCCATGATTTGTTGTTGTTTATGATGCTTTGTATAAGTGTTACTACATTGTTTTGAGGTTTTGACGTAATTTTTTTTAAAAAGTAATAAGTAAAAAAAGTTATAATCGCGAAGAACTGGAAATATGTCGTATTATGGCGGTACTTGAAACGGATGTTATGCCGTCTGATCAGGATTCCGGAGAGGATGATGACCACGTGAGTGAGCGTAGTGAAGCAACCAATACGGAGCAAGAGATTTCGGATGACGCCGAGGTTCCGATGACGACAATTAGACGTAGGTTACAGTCTGAAGCAAATCTGCATCAGGAGGAATATGCATCAGCAAGTTTGTCGACTCGTGATTGTGAGATCACACGGCAACATTTTGGTATAGAAGGTACGGCTTAGTTTCGAAAGTCTTCGACAGAGTGATCGAACAAGAGCTGAAAATATAATACACCAGTTGCCGGGGGTAGCTCCGGAAGCTATGGCTGCTTTGTCGGAATTTGAACATTTCATCACTAAAAAATAGGTTCTAGCTCAACCTATTTTTTACTGTTGAAATGTTGCAACTTATTCTAATATATTCAATTGAATTTATTTTTCCTAAAATAGCATAATTCTACTGGCGAACAGAAAAAAACAGAGATAAACACCTATTACAACGTAACAAAATGTGGGCTTGACATTGCAGATAAGTTGTGCGCCTCGTATGACGTGTGTTCTCGTAACTCTCTCGTAACTCAAAGAAGTGGCCGCTGATAATCTTTTAGGCCATGTTAAACATGATGGCAATTTATGAACTTATAATACATCGCCTAAACAATAAGTCAAAAATAAAACGACGCCGTTATTTAAAAAATCTAGGTCTTGCTCTTGTTAGTGATCACTTGAAAGTCCGCCGACATCTTCAAAGTTTGCCTCAAGAACTTCGTAAAAAAATTAGCCAATTTTTCAGGGGAAATGCTCGTAAAAGGTGTCAAGTGTATCCTACAAGCAAAGATCGCAAAACTACACACGTATGTGAAAGATGCAACAATCATGTTTGCCCTCAACATATAGTGCCTTTCTGTGCTAATTGTGTTAGTAATAATAAGTCTGACTAATTTATTTTTATTATTTTATCTAAGAAGATATATAAAGGCTTTATTAGAAAACCAATGACTATTTGATATATTTTTAAGTTGAGTTTTGCTAAGGAAAGCCAAATTTGTTGATTTTTAGTGTATAGTTTTTAAAACCTTGTTCCTATTAATAAAAGTTTGTATTTTCACTGTGTTTATGGTTTTGTGTTATTCTTCTAATAGTAAATTATTGCATGTTACAAAAAATATTGTTTTTCTCAAATACAGTACAGAAATCCTTATCCGGGTAATGATGACCCAGCCCCCTATGTCCGTGTGACGATTTTCCACCCCCATGACGCCGGGTTTAAAAAACGTAGCGCCCTACGAATTAACCCGCTTTCAGTCGTATAATTATCACATAAGTTTTGCACCCCGATTTTTAACCCTATAAGGGATGATTTAAACAAAAACCACATGTTTTATGATTTCCGATGAAGAACCTTTACACTTAATTTTATTCGAATAACTTCAAAAACAGCAAAAGTTTTTTATCCCCGTTATATCCCTTTAGGGGATAACTTTTCAAAAGCCTATCTTAGTGCTACTAATTTTATATAAGAACTCCTTATTTCAAATTATTACTTTATTTTTTTTATATTGTTATAGGAAACGTTATAATATAAAAATTCAAGTTTCTGACCCTTTTAGTTGACTGTAGTCTGCGTTGATATGTCAGTCAGTCAGCTTCTACTTTTATATAAATAGATTATTATTGTTAATGTGTATAAACACAGTCTCACTCAACTCGTTGATACTTACCAGAACCAGTTTAATGAGGAACACGGCGAACGTGAGGAAGGAGATTGTCATAAGCGCGCTCTCCGACGATGGTATCTCGAGGTGACCGCGCGCCGAGGCGGCCGCTCGACGGCGGCGACCACGGCCGTCGTCGTCGGGCCAAGTTGCCTCAATGCGTTGTTCTAGCAAAGTATTTTAAATTTTACACATATATAATTAGAATCTTTTTTTAGTCAATGATCTCAAATATATGCATGATTGTAAAATCATTTTTAGTCAAATATACGCATGATAGAAATTCGCAGGCATCAAAAAAATTTACGTGTACTTACAATTAACATTACACTGTGTTCTATCTACGCTTAAATTTTAGAAATTGATTCACACATCTCGTTGATGTTACCTTGAGATAAGTAGCTTTATCCGCTTTGAATGAGGTAGACCACATACAAAGGTCATCTCTCACCTTTTTCTACCGCGAAATAGCAGTGTTCTCATTGCTGTGTTCCGGTGAGAAGGGTGAGAGAGTAAAATTACTCTGGTAACGTGACGTAATATCTTCAAGTCGCTTGTGTTACGGACATTAGACAACAGAGGAATCACAAATATACTACTTAAATACATATATTCAACACCAAGACGCAGAACAAACATGAACGTCATCATATAAACATTTGTCCTAGGTGGAGATCGAACCACCTTTGGCGCACAAGGCAGGCTCAATACCATCTGCGCCATCAGGCGTTTCGAAAATGATTCTTACATAAATATTGGTCCTGGCTGGATGTCGAACCCTTTACCTTTAGTACAGGGGCATTGTACCAACACTTACCAATATTAGCCAATATGGTGTCTTTCAAATTCTGTAGATACATTGTTTTACTGCGCACGCTGCGACGCGTGTTGCGGTTGATAGTATCGGCTACAGCTTTCATGAACTTCGTCAGTTTTGCTATGGTACTTTCTTTCGTGTTATCTGGACCTTCAACATCTTCTTCGTTGACATCCTCAATGTCTTCGAGTGTAGACTTATGCGGTCCTTTGCGAATTTTATTTGCCTCTATCCGTGTGGACGCCGCTGTTGCACGGTCATTAGGTTCTTTTGAAGACATTTCAGCTTTATCTTCTACATTCGTTTCAGGCTTTCTTTTTGAACTCGTAATTGACTTTGTATTTTCATACGGAGTTGTATCAATTTTATCTTTAGATACGACTGTTGGGGCGAGATTTTTGATATCATAGCGTCTATTTTCACTGATCACCTGAAACTCTTTGTTGTCCGCTAATGAATTTGAATTGATGTTATTAAAATTGGTATGAGTTGATTTAGGTGCTGCATCTATATTTTTCCTCGTTTCTGTATCTATAACATCTTTACTGGCAGTGTGATAATCTGGCTTCTGTGTTGTTTTATCTCGATTGTTATTTGACTTATCACCTCCCTTGGTTCGGTGAGTAAGAAAAGGTTTCTGAACGTTCGTTGATAACGGATACTGCGTATTGCTTATATTCAGTATACCTTCAAATGTGTTTTCCAGTTCGTGAATCTCTATGTTGTCCTCATTCGGATAGAACGATGCGAGTTCTTTGAATTCATTGTTTTTGTTGGTATTCTTCTGTCTATGGATTAGTCTGATGTATGGTGCTTTAACGATATTGGCGTCCAGTTGGACTCTCTGCACGCTGCCGTGTTTGGGAACTTTGTTCACGTTGCCTAAGTTCCAAGCGTGCTCGGTGACAGTCTGGTTGAGGTATACCCGGTACGGTTTGGTCGTCTCTTCGACCTCCACTTCTTTCAGGAAGCTGTGGACTGGCTTCCTATAGTGCTGCTGCGAGATCTGCACCCACTCACTCGCGGCGCGCGCTACGAGCAGCAGCATCACGAGCATGGCTGCTCTGTGTGGAGGCCGTTTGTTGTGAACCGTCGCGTGACATACCGTTTGGTGACAGTTCACTGTTATGTCAGGGGTGCTGGACCTTTTTTTATTTGTTATAAAATTTTAGTAATTTTTTTTTTTGTTACTTCAGTAAATGAACAGTTAATGTTATCTTATTAAATTAAGTACAGGATTAAAATGGCTGATATAAGAGTAAGTCAACTAATGCAAACATTGCAAAATCAGGCTATAATCGGAGCACTAGAATAAGAACATGGACATAAGTATCATGAGAGGAAAGGTTTTAAAATTGCAACAAGCTTTAAAAATGATACTTATTTGTAATAAATGCGAATCTTTGTGTTAGCAAACAACTAATTAACTATTTAATAAGAGTTTTTTTTGCCCATAATTGCCGCGCTGGGCAAGCGTGTTGGCAATTGCAGAGCGCAGTTTTCGCGACGAGGATGCAGTTACCTATACCCACCCTGGACATTTGAACCGCACTGATCGGATATACCGCCATCTGTGGGTTCTTGTTCCTTAGTCGCCTCTTACGACACGTGCTGCAGTGGGAGGTACTAATCTACTCTGCCGGTACCTCACGGCAACGTGTAAATGTATATTTGCATGATATATATCGTTGTCTATATATTCATTTTGCCTCTGTCAGAACAATTCCTTCCAAAGAAGTTCCCTGCAAGTAATGCGAGCGTGCCTCGCTCGCGTCAATTATCTGCTCCACGCGCTCAGTAATTCCGTGTGGTGTGGTGTCGACGCGTGACGCGAGATTGTCCCCTTTATTTATTGTACAGAAGATTTACTCCATAATGTTTTCCTTTTTGACTTTACACACGAGTTTCACCTTTGTATTGTACGAGTCTTCTGTATGTATGCGATTTTGTAATACTTAATTTGTGTAGATTTGCTGTTATAAGTATATATATATAGTTAGTCTCTTTGTAAATCTTATTAATAATTTATTTATTTTAGGGGAAAACAACAGATTTCAATCGTCCATAGTTGTTTATATAACTAAGTCATAAATACTAGATAATAATCCAAAATATGTCTTGCAAAAGCATTAACTTATCAAAGTTATAATGGTAGGTTAATAAAAGTATACATAACTTATAAAATAGGTACGTTAGTGATAACTAAATTAAGAAAAACAAATTAATATAAGGAAAAAACAATAAAAAATAACAAAGGAATAACAGATAATAACAATACTCGTATTCTTTATTGTACACCAGTCAAACAGATACAAAAAGATTTGGATACGAATTTAAAATAAAAGTATAATGGGCGGCTTTATCGCAGTGACCTTTTCCAGGCAACCTTTGGGTGGAAAAAACAGAAAATAGTTAGGTAGTTTGGTTGAGGGGTACCTGTGTTAAAGTTATATTTTACTAGCTGTGCCCGCGACTTCGTCCGCGTGGATTAGTTTTTTTGGGTATCATACCTCTTTACCTTAATTTATATATATATAATATAAACTATGAATGTCATGTTTATTTATATCGAATCAATGGCCTGAAAAATAAGTTTCAAGTTTCTAGTTTTAAACAAAGCGATACTTCCATACAACTTTTCATCCCCCTTTCGACCCCTTCAACCCTTATTTAGAATTAAAAAAAAGCCTATGTCCTTTTTCAGGGTCTAAAGATTGTCTGTGCCACATTGCATCAAAATCAGTTGAGAGGTTTAAGCGGGAAAGCGTAACAGACAGACAGATAGACAGAGTTACTTTCGCATTTATAACATTAGTAGGGATATGTTGGTGTTGTGCATTTCTACATATTGCAGTGATTTCTAATTAAAACATAGATTTCATGATTGGCAGTCGTGGGTAGACGTCTATTTGGTTTTAGCAGCCAATTTTTTATATTGTTTTATGATCGTTAAAAACTATAAAGAAAATACTAAGCAAAAAATCTAGACATTAAAAAAAGAAGTTCAACTTTTCGTAAGTAAATTTAGATTTATTCAATCTATTTGGTTTGGTTCATGTGAACTGCAGAATATTGAACTTGATCTGCAATGCCTTGACAGAGCCAAGTTATGTGACGTTTAAATATTATTTTGAGAATCTCTGTATACAAACATGTGTAACAAATATATTAATATATTTATAAATTGTTTTGTCTGTCTTGAAATAAATCCTAGAATTTCGTTTGACTTTGTAATCAACAAATCATAATGATCACGAAGCCCAATTTTTCGTCAACAATACACCAAGGTCCCTGATTGTTAAAATCGCTCAAATTTGTGTCCTTCACAGAATGTCTTCTAACAATAGGAAATGGTGCTGGTCCTTTTGGATAGAATGTGTTTTTGATTCAACCGATTCTTCCAAAAATCTTGAGATCATCTGCGTATAATATGCGAATGTTTGAATGGGTGTTTGTTATTCGATTACGCTACGAGGACGGATCAGAATAAACATGGCACAGTATACATAGGACATAGTTGTGTGTATTTTATCTGGGCAATATACCTACCGTTACTACCTACACCTAATCTGGTTGCTAAACACACGTCTCGACGAAAGTGCCGCTATCTAGTACTCGAACAAACCCAAACTTGATGTTTGGCCTCTCCTGTACTCAACAAATTGCTAAAATATAATTATTGATACACTTTTAATTAGATAACTATAGTTCAAACGATTTAATTACATTAATAAATTTTTTATAACTGCTTTATTTTAATCATTATAATTAATTTCAAAATAACTGGATAATTTTAATCATTTAAATTATTTAAATCATAATATTTATGTGTAAGTTTATATTGTTTGTTAATATCACGTCCTCTTTTTAGGTGTTCTATTTAATTGCAGTTTTTGAGCCATACACTATTTGCAGTCTTCAGTTGCTATGTTTGTATTATTTTTTATTTACGCCATTTTTTAATTTGCTATTTACACCATATTTGAGACAAACATTTATTACCCATGTATCTATTATTATAATTTCCACACGAAGTCGCGAGTATCAAAAAATAATTAAATAATTGAGACTACGTCATTGTGAGAATTTTGATTTGATTCAGGTCGTCTTAAAAGAAGTAAATAAACAACACAATATATAAATCCAAAACGGCATTTATTTCATTAATTACAATATAACACGATTTGTGAATCGATCTTCTCACAAAAAGTACGATAACACCGAGAGGGCGCGCGCCGGGCCCACTCCGCACACACTCCAAATATACACAACGTCAGATCATATTTGTCATATTTTCAGAGAACACACATGGCTTGCCATCAAATCCATAACTGCACTTAATAGCTGCCTTTGCCAAGAATATATATCGGACCCGACTGACGTTGTCCCAATAAATAACCTAGATACTGACTGCAGCGCCATCTGCCTGACTTATTGCGTTGTTGGCTCAACGGCGCAGATGGTAGTGATCTTCTGTGCGCCAAGGATCCTACCACGTACAGTAGAACTATATATATAAAATATATGCTGCTTCTCTAACTTTATAACCCTATTTCTGATGTACGTTATTTTATATAATATGCATTTATTGCGTTTATTTATACAAATTTTTATTTATGCCACGTTTATTTACATTTCCCATTTCACAATGGTTGAATGGGAAATAATGCCATCTGGCATTAAGTCCGCCATTTGTAAATTTTGTGCAATAAAGTTAAATAAATAAAGTATATAGTATAAGTTAGTTAAATAAATAAATATAGATAATCGCTCAAAAGCACTTGTGTTACAGCTATTGGACAACAGGGGACCCTAACGTAAATACATATATAACACAGACATAAATATTCAACACACATATATTTGCCTTGGGTGGGGATCGAATCCACAACCTTTGACACACAAGATAAGATCACTACCGAATGCGTCATCAGACACAGCAATAATTATGATGGCAAATAAGTATATAGATCACGGAATGTTCGTAGCCTTTACACGCTCGTGTTCTCACTCGTGAAGCCAACCTAGTAACCTGAATCTACTATGAACATTACTGAGTAATTTCATTGTCTCTCTTATGTTTCAAACCGTGAAAATAGGCGAGAGCGAGGTACCCATATAGACGGGAATGGAAGTTATATCGAACCAGCCATTACTCAAGCTTGGAGCATTCATTCCCGTCACATTCTCTTGCTGGCTTTTGTAAATATAAATGATCCAACCAGTGACGACTTGGTTTAAAGATATGCTTGTTGCATGATGATAAATTTGATGTAATTAACCAGCGAATTTTAGAAGTTAAGAGCCAGGAGATTTATTTTAACATTTCAATTATATGTGGTTCGGCCTAATTGAAAAAAAAATTATATTGTACATTAATAAGAACCGTGCATCATATTGATTAAAAAGCTGTTTAACATTCACGGCTGGACATAGGCCTCAATCGTAGAGCGTAGTGAGACAGGGAAGCCGTTGCCCACCCCGGTAGCATCTGTCGGTGCCGGTACCACAATCACCTCATATGACTGCTAAAAGGAAGGTACTATTTTACTCTGCCGGTACCCCACGGCCGGTACCAAGCCCTGCCTATTCGAAGGTTATAAATACTCTTGCAAGCCGTAATGCTGATTCTTGGCAATATGTCAAGTGGTGGATTTAAGGGCAAGGCCCGAGCGGCCAGCGCGTCCCGCGCTCACATCACAACGAACATTGCATTACCATTAATATCATTACTGTGTACACACATGTAAGTACACATACAGTACACTATATCTAACAACTATTACATTAATATTTTATATCTTGATATAATGTTCATTACAATTTGACACTTCTGAATTATATATATATATAAATATATATTACTGATGATTTATTGTTACAACATTTTATGACTATGATTATTAAAACGTTTCTGGTTGGTCCGAATATTATGCGTTCGACTTTAACTATCAGAAATATTGCTGTGAAATTAACAAGTTCCAAATATAACAGAATCATATAAATAAACAAGTACATAAGCAGGCCAGATGAGTAAATAAATAGTAATACTAAATATATAGGATTAAAGCTATCTAGAGTTGTTCTGAAGTTTTGTTTAGGCCGATATACTATGAATACTCCGTTACAACACAATACATTACAGTACAATTGTATATAACGCATAATTATGTGATGTTTGCACGCAGTTTTTAAATAGAAAGGAATTACTTAAAACAAAGATAAATATAATTTATGTAAAAGCTATTGATGTTTTGTAAACTTCAATATATGAAACAATCTATTTATCTACTAATTGTAAAGTAATATGAAATCTCCGTAAATTGTAAATTAATAAAAATATACAATATAAAAAAACATGCATAGAATTAGAAAAATATACAAAACAATACAACACTAGTAGCAGTTCAAAAATAAATTGCTTAAATACAAAACGCATCAAAATAGCTTGAAATAGTATAGAGATCACAGAAAATGGAAGCTTGATTTGCATTGTTAATAATAAAGTGTATAAAAATAATCACAGTTACAGTAAAACAACATTGGAATGGCGGACAGGCGCGCCCCGGGCGGCACTCGGGGCGCCGGGGACGCTGGGGGACACTACCCCGTCGGTAGTGCGGCGACAACGGGTGTTCACAACTTCTGACACCGGCAGACATTTAGATAATCTTGTTCAATCCGCCCGCGACTTTCTCTGCAAGTTCTTTACTTTCCCTTTCTCATCCCTGAGGATCTCTTGTCCCGGGAAGCAATCTGTCGCTCCCTGACAGTTGAACTGTGCGGAATATAGAGCCGACTCCATCAAAAAAATAAAATGCCAAATCTATCCCACGGGAGCATGTCGGGACTATCAAATAATCTCTGTGCCAAATTACATTCAGGTCTGTTCAGCCGTGCTGTTGAAATAGTCACAAACATACCGACGGTCAGAAATTCAATTGGCGTATGGGACATAAGTATAAGCAACATTTTTGTACATTTGTTTTTCTCCTTTTGTTTCAAATAAAAGAGGTTTCAATTTTAATTTGTTAAAAACAGCTTTTCAAATAATAACGTTATATAATGTTTTTTTTCCGTTTTTTCTTCTTTCTGTAAACCTACTCATTGTCCGTTACGATAATTGATTTTATGACCGTCGATATCCATACTCAGAAACTTTCGCATTCACATATAGAATATGAATATAAATATGGGGTTAGACGGTGGCGCCGTCACAATAAAGGCGGTACAGCAATGAACTAATTCGTGACATATTACAAACGCGAAAGTGTGTCCGTTTGTTCGTGGCTTAGTCTGTGAACCGATTTCGACAACAGTAGATAAAGTACAGACCACACCGGCGGAAAGTCAATTCGAAATGACATGCTCCCTACATTAAAATACAGCTAATTGTTCTTCTTCATTCTATACACATGTATAACAACAATACTTACAAGATGGCGTCCGCACAGCGTCTCCTCCCACAACAACAGATATATTGAAATGTAACCAGTAAATACGTCTAGCATTACTAGATAGGCTAGAACCGTCCGAGACGTATACATTCTTACATTTAGGTCCCGATGCTCGAATCGTAACTCTCTACCTATCACTTATCTAATGTAAACACAGCAGCAGATCAACCTACACAAATCTGTCAAAACTTCGCAAACGATTTTATTCCATAAAAATGAGCCATTGAGTTCAAAATTGATTGTCAAAATTTGACAGATTTATAAGTTGACCTGTTGCCCACCGTACAGTCCCTTCATTGAATATATTACGTAAATATGTTGTTTTTCCCGAAGTAAACGCTTCAACGGTAAAATAGCGGGCGGAAAACGAAGCTCAGCGATCCCATGGGCCAAATATTCTCTTTATTACATCTATAAAAAAATACCTTAATTCCGTTTCTTATTTTCATCTCATACATTGACCTGGCTCCGAGGTAAGTCGCTTAAAGCACTTGTGTTACGGATGATCCACAGAAGAATCAAAAATATAATACTTAAATACATATATTCAACACCCAGACACAGGACAATCATAAATATGATCACATAAATGTTTGTCCTTTGTGGAGATTGAACCCACGATCTTTGGCGCACACGATTACTATCTGCTATTTCGGAATATACTTCAGTTTGTTGAGCGGGGAGCGTTGGTTTCGCTAAGACCCATTTTACACCCTGTATAATATAAAAAAATAAGAAATATCGATTAGTAAACTCTGTCATTTGTTCCAACATAAGTCGATCTTACGTGTATAAATGATATTTGTTTCACAAAATAACTCTTAATTTTACTTTAAGTAACCATTTAGTAGAGGTGATAATGCTTGGCACTGTCATTTACGTGGAAGATTAAAGGGGGTGTATGACCGCCTTCGTAAAAGTTAATATCATTATTTTACGGACTAGTTAGCAGCATACAACAAATATGGGTAACTTTGACCCATCGGGTTAGCTTTGGCTCACACCAAAAATTAATGAAGTTTTTTCGTAAGAGAACATTTTTATAGACAAAGTTAGACGTTTGGGTCAAAGTAGCCCACTTGATTAACATTTCAAATGTCAATATTATAAAGATAAATTTCTTGTAGTATCTAATGTTAACAGATCCGGACAAGCGCCGCAAATCTCTATAAATACACACTAATTACCCACTCACATTGTAAAGATACTCCCGTATGTTTGTATAAAACCACCACCACACCTCGCGCACCACTTCTTAACTACGCTATCGTTTCGAGTTAACAAAGGAACAGTTAGCAGATCTTAGAAAGATTAACGTGTGACGGGCGCAGGGAAGTGAGTCGTGCCACAAGGTACATAAACGAGGTAGACCTCTCACATAAATCGTCTGCGTTGGTACTCTACTCTCATCCATTCCTACCATCACAATAATAGTAGGGTTCGCTTGCTCTGTTCTGGTTTGAAGTGTTAAATTACCGGGTAAATGTGACATTGCATCTGCAGTTCACAGGGCTGGTGACACGCTAGTGATATCTTTGTGATGACACCGCCACGTTTACCATCAGCGGACTATATGCTTGTTTGCTTCATAATACATACACACACACCCACACCCCGTCGTTGCATTCGTATAGGCCTGCCTGGTAGAATTCTGTCATCGAGTTTTTATGATGAAGCTTTGGTAAGATCTCTACAAGACTCGACATTGCTCACATCTAAATTATTTCACGTTGCACCACGAATCCCATGGGATCATATCGAGTGGATTTCGCAGGAGCACAAGAAGTAATTTAGCTGCCAAGCTACATTGCCTCGCACCGGCCAAATGGACGAGGACTATGAAGCTTTTTAAATTCCACCTAATTTGGTCTCACTAGCATTGTACAAGGCCAACCCTCGACGGAACCATCTCTCACTTAGCGAAGGGCAAACAGGTTGCAGAGTTGAAGAGAAAAAGGTACTATTTCTGTTTCTTTCCCCCCCTTCCCGCTTTTATTTTTCATCAAAGGGCATACACGCCTATATAGTATTTTAATTTTATCCTGAGAGAGCAATTGCTTACTATGTAGGTAATACCGTACATACAAACTCTTTATATTATAACATCCTTGTGATATGATTTTTTCCCTGCGCCTGTCGTCTTATTCAGAAGAAATGCACTATTTAATATGAAATGTTTTGTGAAATACTGAGCGGTCTCTAAAAAGACTCGCCTTTCTAAATATAACTCTTACCTTCACTACCATTAGGCCGATATTTAAATGGCGTTCGCACCAATTTTAATATAGTACCATTTTATAGCATAACAAAAAAACATTAAACATCACCAAACAATAATATCATCAATTATGTCATAATATAAAATAGAAAAGACAGGCTTGAGAGGTTGTGAATTGATTTACATTATAAAATAAAACATTAAATTGCATGTCATAATTCTTAAAGACTAGGAATAGACTTATGCTACACTTGTGAGTTAAAACATCCATTATTATGATAATAAAATTAGCTTAATCGATACGTCTCTCTTTCGGCAATACGGTACACAAACAAACAGACAAACATTATACACGCACTCGACACACATCCACATACATGTGCGCTCGCGTGCCGGACGCTGTTAGTGTTATTTTGTTTATAACAAAAAATAAGTTAATATACCTACGACTAATATTAAATTCCCGTCATAAAAATAAATTAATATCTTTTAAAAAAGTAAAAAAAATACTCTAAAAAGTTAAACAACTACAAACGTAGGAATGCACTTCGTCTGGCAGCCACTACTCGGAGGCCGCTCTTCTTCACTCGAGAGACTTAATTTCAAATAAAAAAAGAAACATCAAACTTTCATCTGTGTAGGTTAAAAAACTTTCTAATTGCAATCGGACGTTTTCCATCCCCGCGGCCTCTATTATCATTTGTGACTCGGTAACTCGTTCATTCTTAAAATTATGAGAAATCCCGGCCGAGCCGCGCGCGGCCGGTCCTCGTCGAGTATTCAACGGCTAAGTGTTCGTACGATTAGATAACTGAGATTACTGTCGAGCGCCGAGGCGCTGGCACCGCCCACGTAGGCCCCGCCCACCGCGAGACCCGCCCACCGCGAGTCCCGCCCACCGCACGCAGACGAGATCGAGCCTGCTCCCGCGCGCGCCCGCCGCCAGCGCCAGGCGGCCCCGGGCCGGGGGCGGGGCTAGGCCCGGGCGCGCCTACCGCACGCGCACGAGCAGCTTCTTCCACCGGCGCCGCACGAAGCCTTTGCGCGCCCCGCCCGCCCGAGCTTCCTCCGCTCTGAGAAACGAGGGCGCCGTTAGTTGGGGCGGCGAGGGACAAGGGAGACCTGGGGGATATCTAATAGTGATTCGAGTGATCGCATACGATCCGCGTCAATATCGCCGTTCTTTTCTCGTCCGCGTCTACCCCCCGAGACGTCGCCTGGGCGATGTTTGATCGATCTCGAAGACACCCGGCACGGAGTCTAGCATAGCGAACTGAACGTCGAATACAGAGAAGAGCGAGAGGCACGCACGGTCAGCGCGGCGCGGGCCAGCGCGCGTCGTCGCTGGCGTGCGTGAGGTAGCGCGCGCCCACGCGCTGCTCCAGCGCGCGCAGGTCCAGCCACGCCTCGCGCGTCTGCAGCCACGCGTGCGCCACCGACTTGTCCACCGACAGCCGCTTGCGCTGCTTCACTTGCAGCAGGTTGTTGATCAGGTCGATCGCTGCCGATCGAATCACACCGTTCAGTACCGACTTTGTGCAGACGATTACGTTATTTACTGTTATGTAAAATTATATATCGATTAGATATAGATATAAACTGTTATGGGTTACTCATCTAATGTCTTCTTTACGTTGATGTACTCAATTACTGTTGGCATCGTTAGCTGAAGAGTTATATGAGATGGTACCGATTTTGCAAAAAGGTGTGTGACAAGTGTGACAAATGATGAACTCGTGATCATGAAAATTGAACAACAGAAAAATTTCGTGTATCTGGGAAGTGTTTGTGATGACAAGAGATAAACGAAGATATTGAACGAAGAGTGGAAGCTGGAAATAGTGTTAATGGAGCATTACATTTTTTATGGGCAGCCAAAATGTGTCAAAAATGGCACGACTGGCTGTTCATAGAGGTGTGTTGGTTCCAATACTGACATATGCTAATGAATGTTGGATATGGCAGAAGAAGCACGCGACTAGAATAAATGCAATGAAAGCATTTCGATGAATGTATGGCGTGTGATCGAGAAATAGATTAAAGAATTGTGTGTTAAGACATCGATGTGGTGTAAAAGATGATGTTGTGATAGCAATAGAAAAAGGAAAATTGAACATGTAAAAAGGATGGATGAAAGTAGAATGATTGCACAAATATAGAACGGAAGTGAATGAAAAATCTTCTAGTCACTTCCGTTCTATATTGTCGTTAGTGTATTTGTCATATATTAATCATTCTTAAATTTTGTTTCCTACATAACATTAAAATCACACTGCTTTTATTTAGTTTAATGAGCTCGTGCGCGATTACTTCTAGTTATTAATGTACTTTATTAGAGAATTCATAAAAATATATGAGGATAAGCAATGGACCCAAGATTGAACCTTGAGGGACTCAACGTGTCAACGACTCAACAGCTGTATTGCTTAAAAATAATTTTATTTTAATTATATGGGTATCAGTATCAGTCAAGCCCGATTATATAATTCAATGAGCCGAGTATGTAACGGTTCTTGCAGATTGGATTTATTTTACACCCGATTACATCTCCGGCCGTGAAACATGTTTATACTTATTGGGACTTATTTGTCTATGCACTTATTTTTGTGTTTAAATTGTCAATAATTGACTCTGTCGTGGTTTGATCAAAATTACAAATACTGCGTGTGTGCTTCGTCGAACAAGAGAAAGCAGCGACGCATACCTTCAGCGGAGATCTCCTTCCACGGAGTGGGCGGGTACATGAAGGCGGCGTTCTGGATCTGCTCGCCGATGTCCTCGTCCTCGTTGAACGGGAAGGTGCCGGACAGCGACACGTAGACGATGACGCCCACCGACCACATGTCCAGCGAGCGGTTGTAGCCCTTGTTGCGCAGCACCTCCGGCGCTGCACGAGCCATTGTCCGGTCACTCGCATCAGTCCAGCCTGCGCCCACCGCGCCCGCCTCGCCTAACTCTTAGCACACCTCTCTCGCTTCCCTTATTTGCATTACCTTGTACCATTTTCTCCGATTCGCTTTACGATGCGGTTTGCCGACACTCGCGTTATTGTTACCATTAATTTACTTGTATACAAAGTTTAATTAATATAAACAAAAAGCTGCTACCACATTGTCCTTTATAAAGCAGCCGCGGCAAACGTTTTGCTAAATTAGTTAACCCGGTTTTAATTAACAAACATTTTAACAATTTTTTTTAAGCATTTAATTTAAGATACTTATTTTTTCAATGGAATAACATGTCAAGTGGGTTCTCTAACAGAGATTTATTCATATTTATTACTTTCTTACACTTTGGTAATCCAAGATGAAGTAATTCTAATTCCATCCATTTCGGGTTTACTAAAATCTTAACGGAAGTTGAGCTCGACCCCTTTCTTACAGAGATCTGATGCTTCAACCATTTGCTCTTATTACCTATTTTTGTTGACAAAAAACAAACCCTTTCGATGTCGCGATCGAATCAGATTCCCACACAAACAATATTTGTTTTAGTCTGGACATTTGATGTTATTTTATCAAATATGGTTTCCATGGTACAAGGTCTCATCTTTTCATACATGCTCGTTTATTCTCGGCCTGGCCTTCTGACCTGGCCCTACTTTAATACCTCTTCTACCTAGTTAAGATATGTTCGCCTCGGTCGTCCTATACCAGCTCTTCCATTCACTTCCGCTCTATACATTTGTGCAGTCATTCTACTTCTATTCGTCCTTTCATAAGTATTTAAATTTGTTAAATGCATTTAAAAGTTGCTACGTGTGTATTAAAAATTGTGGAGAAACATAGAGACGTTTGTAGCCACAGCTTAGGTCCGTTTTAACTCCAAGTTGCATCTACGTACCGAGATACGCCGGCGTGCCGACCACGGACCGGCGGAAGGACTTCTCGCCGATGATGCGCGCGAAGCCGAAGTCGCACAGCTTCACCTGCGGGAAGTCCTCGTCCGTGGACAGCAGCACGTTCTCGGGCTTCAGGTCGCAGTGCACGATGTTCTTCTCGTGCAGGTGCTTCAGCGCCACCAGGATCTGCGGAGATTAACGAAGGTCGCTAATTATGCCAAAGAAGGAATATCTCGCGGTCGTGGTGTAGGTGGTCACGTGTTTCAACCACAGTTGCCTCACTAGGGCGACTGTGGTTGAAAAATGCGACATATTTAACACCCAGACAGAGTTCAAATATTTATCATATGGTTGTTGAGAGGATTGAACCCATCGGGCCATCGGGCTCGACGTTGTAACGGAACTTACGTTTGCAATAATTCTTTATTTATTATTACGTTTTCCCAAAATGTGACGCTGTGCATTCATGAAATCTTGAAATATTATTTTATGTCAAGCTTGGTTTGTGTTTATATGATTAGTCTTTTGCATTTTTCCCCCAACAAATAATTTACATGAGGTAGGCCTCATGCAAAGATCGTTTGCATTGGTACCTCACTCTCATCTATTTCTACCGCCAAATAGTTCGCATTGCTGTATGAAATTGCTAAGTAAAGTGATATCATGTCACAGGGTTGGTAACGCGTTAGTGATATCCTTGTGATATCACAAGTGTCTAGATGGCAGTGTCGTTTAATCATGCGGACTGTATGCTTCTATGCAGACCTGCCTCAATAAAAAACTAATAAAGATATAATAAGAAGATTGTTCCCGTTAACCTGTGCCACCAGGAACTTGGTGATCCTCTCAGTCAGGCGGCCCTTCTCGTGCGAGAGTATCATCTCCAGCATGTCTCCCTTCAGCTTTTCCATCACCACAAAGATGCGCTCGGGGGTCTCAAACATTCTCTCCAGGTTAACCACGCCAGGATGGGAGAGGTTCTGCAGGATAGCCACTTCGTTCTTCAGCTGAGCTTCTTGCTTGGTCGGGAACCGGAGCTTGTCAATCACCTGAGATATAATCACAGGTTTTGATAGAAATAAAGGATTCAAGGTGTTAGTTTGATACTAACATATTATTTACAGATATTGACGATTGCAGTCTTACTCTAGTGTTAATTATGGCAAGCGAGCCGACCACAACACAGTAGAACACTTCACCATCTTCACTAGAGAAATATTGTTCAGTATACGTCGATTCATCATATCAGCCGCTGGAAGACCACTTTTGAACACAGGCCTTCAGGAGAAAGGGAGATTTTTGCCCATAATTGCCGCGCTGGGCAAGTCTGTAGCAATAGCAGAGTGCAGCTTTCGCAACGGGGGTGCTGCTGCTCATCCCCGTCCTGTGCATTTCTGTCGGTTTTAGTATCTTAGTCGCCTCTAACGACACTTGGTACAGCGAAAGCTACACCAACACGTTTGTCCAGCGTGGCAATTATGGGCAGAATTCCCCATATCTTGGGGAGGACTATGTCTAGCAGTGGGCTTCCAAAAGTTATAATGAATGATATTGGCATGTACATGCCTAAATAAATTAGATTTAATTATTTTTGACCGCGGGGGTCATCTGTAGCTACGGGCATATTTTTTGCCTAATGCAGGCACCAGATTTTTTTAGAACAAATATGTTATTTGATCGACCTGTGTTACTTATTCTGTTTGCTGTGTTACGAACAACAGAGAAAGCACAAATATATTACTTAAATACGTATTCTCAACACCCAGACACAGAACAAACACAAACATTATCATATAAATATTTGTTCCGGGCGGGATCGAACCCACGACCCTCGGCACATTAGACAGGACCACTGCCACCTGCGCCGTCGGGCCCGCAGCGGGCGCTACCTTGATGGCGACGGGGCGCAGCGTGCGGCGGTGCAGGCCGCCGTACACGATGCCGAACTGGCCCGAGCCCAGCACCTCGTCCGGGAAGATCTGGTACACCTGCGCCATCTCCGCGCTGCGCCGCCCGCCCGCGCCCGCGCCCGCGCCCGCGCCCTCCGCCGCGCCCTCGCCCTCGCCCTCGCCCTCGCCGCCGGAACCTTCCGCGCCGGCTTCGGCTACAATGACAACGACAATACATTTTACTGAATGTTCGTACGCCGCGAATATATAAATATATATATATCCACGAAGGTGGGATGATATATTCACTCGACATCTCACCATTGAGATGAATAGACCTGAATCCAATAAGTTTGTTTAGAGCACTTCGGTGGCGGTGGCCACGGTGAAATTTATTAAAATTTATTTTAATAAATTCCAACATCTCATACATTGATTTAACCCTGAGGTAAGTCGCTTAAAGCACTGTGTTACGAATGCCAGACAACAGAAGAATCGCAAATGTACTACTTTAATGCATTTATTGAAAACCCAGACACAGAACATACATAGATATCATTGTATAAATATTTGTTTTGGATGGGGATCGAACCGGCAATCATTGGCGCTCAAGATAGGATCACTATGAGGACAAATATTTATATAATGATATTTGTTCTGTGTCTGGGTGTTAATTATATGTATTTAAGTAGTATATTTGTGATTCCTCTGTTGTCTGATGTCCGTAACACGCGTGCTTTAAGCGACTTACCACCAAGTTAGGTCAATGTGTAAGATGTTGTGGAAATTTATTTATTAAAAGAGATTAAAACGATAAAAAGTTAACGGTTTAGATATGACTCGACTTTAGAGTACACGAGTGCACAAGATCGTGATGTCGATTATGTACAAGTCGAAACCAAAACGTGGGGTGTGTTTCGGGATCGTTTCGGCAACACAATCAAAACTCACCGGCCGGGTGCGCCACGGTGACGGGCATGAGCGCCTGCCGCAGCGCGGTCTCCCACGAGCGCGCCAGGTACGCGCCCACGCCCGACTCGGGCGGCGGCAGCGGCGCGCCCGCCGCCTGCCACTGCGGGTCCAGGCCCACCATGTAGTCCACGTTGGCCGTGCGCACCTCGAAGCAGTGCATCGCGTCTGCAACACGGAGCGAGACCTGGTATTCGCCCCCCAACAACTCTTCCGATCACCTCCGCTCTATATATTTGTGCAATTCATCCATCCTTTCTACATGTCCACTTCAGCTTCGATACTTACAATCCGGTGGTTTTCATTCTCCTTTGGCTTACTTCTTCGGCAGCACGCGATTGAGCCGCGAGGTATTGGAGTAAAACGGTACTTCCTCCTGTATAAGGTGTCGCAAGAAGCGACTGAGGTACCGGAGTCAACAGACGGCGGTGTGCCCATCCGAAACAGTGTAGCTAAATACAAAGGAATAGGCTACAGCATCTTCGTCGCGAAGTTCCGCTCTGCGATCACTCTCACGTTTATCTAGCGCAGCAACCTACACAGCATACCACAACCCTGGGGCCATAAATATGATACTATAGTCATCATGGTCTTCTGAATTCCTAATCCATTACCACGAGAGCCACCCACTTTCCCCCCTTTTTCCAAAGAGAAACGTGGCAGAAGATTATGGCAAATGGCCACAAACTACCTGAATGCGGTTGTCGGGCCGTGTCGACGGCAAGTATCTCGTTGAGCGGGATCTCCTTGTAGTACTTCGTGCCCTGATCCGATTGGAACAGAGTGATGGATTTGCTGTCCAGGCGCCAGTAGTGTCGTCTTATCTATAAGGCCATTTGTGAATTTTATTTAATATTTGTTTTCTATTTTTCCCACCCAAAGGTTGCTTGGAAGAGATCGCTCTATGCGATAAGGCCGCCCATTGCACTTTTATTTTAAATTCTTAACCAATTAGTTTTGTATCTGTAACAACGCAGATACTCCTATCTTATGCTGGACAATTATTTGTATCATGAAAATTTGTGCTTGTACTATGTCTGGGTGTTAAATATGTATTCAAGTATTATATTCGGCATTTCTGTGTTGTCTGATGTCCATACGACATGTGCTATAAGCGACATATCTCTGCCAGGTCGATGTAAGAAGCGTTTTGTACAATTTATTTCGGAATATTTTTTTTCTTTATTACGACAAATAAGAGACGAGCTGGAAACGCGCGCACTTTCTCTTAATTACAAAGTTTGGCTTAACATATCAAGAAGATGAGATTCACTACTCTTAGAATCCAAGTGTTTGTTTCCTATTCAGGGAAGGAGAACCAAATGACGAGCCGATGGCGCATATAGTGATCGTGGGTTCGATCCCCACACAGGACTAATATTAAATTGACGATATTTGTTTGTCCTGTGTCTAGGTGTTAAAAAATATATGTATTTAAGTATTATATTTGTGATAATATATTTATTTAGATATTTATAAATAAGAAAGTTCATGTAATCACGTACGCGTTGACGTAATTACGAATAGGCATTAACGCGACGCGATTATCTGTGACGCACACGCCGGTCGTTACAGATGATACTACATCCAACTCTAATTTATGTTTCAAAACTAATCGATTTGATTGAGACAAACATTTATTTCTCCCAGTGATGCTGGAACTGACTTCAGAGCCCGCCAGTAGTCACTCGTCAAAGTAAAACAAACATAACTTTGAATAATGGATTTAGTTTAAAAGTGTCATGTCAAACAATCTCTACCCAGAACATATTTGTAAAGAAATAATATTTATTTAATTTTGAATTTTGCCGCGCTTACTACATTACCAATGACATTGACAACTGACAAGCGCTAGAGTCTGGGGATCCTTGGTCTGAGGTCAATAGTCAGTTGAGAGGTTATGGAAAAAATAGCATTGTAAAAGAGATTTATTGTGATAGATTTGTTAATTAAAATAGATAAATAAGAATAATTGATGGAAGAATAGACTTTAATTGTCGTTTCTTCGTTTTCAGGTAAAGTTATAATAATAGGGTAGTTAAATAAGTTACCGTATTTGTAAGAAACTAACGAAATAAAACTTCGTTTTTAGAAGCAACGCATGAGTTTATTTTTAACCTAAAATTGAAGGATAATCGATATATATATATATAGAGATCAAACTCACGATATACGAGATATATATAAAACCCGCCTAAGACGATACCAAAAACACGTATTAAACGAGAAAGCGTATTATGCGGAATAGAGAAAAATAAAACGTACTACATATTATTATGTATTTTGTTGTAATTTCGGTACGTTGGATAGGTATTATTTATACATTGATGAATTGTGTATAATTATATTATTTAAAATAATCATTTATTTTGATTTGACCGAAAGATTTCCAACATAATTTAACATTTGTAGTGCGTCTTCGCTTCGATCCAAAGAAGCTACGTAACGTCTTAAATCATTAACAGCTGATAATGCCTGGGCGTTTAACAAAACCGGAGTTGACTCATCTTCGTCCTCATAATTATCACATAGGGCCTCGTTTGGTGTGTTGTTCACATTTTTAATAAGATCTTCAATTGATTGAATTTCGTAGGGTGCTACTTTGTCGTCAATGGAAGAAAAACCAGTAAAACTCCGCAGTATCTCGGGTTCTTCTTCTTCCAACTTAAGAAATGTATGAAAATATGTCTAAAATTGTCGGGACTGGCGTATTACGCGAGAAAGCGTATTAAGCGTGATCGTCTTAAACTGTAACTTCTACTGTATATACATATGTATATAAATATATAATACGCTTTATTGTACACATAAGTATTACAGACAATAGTATTTATAGTTATACATAGTGAAGTACAATTGGCGGCCTTATCTCCTGGAGCGATTTCTTCCAGGCAACCTTTGCATGGAAAATGTGGAATGCGCGGAATGTGTTCTGTGCTAGTGTTATTAATATTTGTATCGACGTATTTTATTATTAACTCCTGTATAGACAGTCGGAATATCGTCAGTGACATATTCACAGTTAAAACATCTAAGTCGACATAGCAGTACATGGTAGGGGTTCAGGCGAGTGTGGTGTGCGGTGCGGTGTGCAGTGCAGTGTGGTGTGCAGCGTAGAGTGCGGTTCAGTGCGCAGTGCAAAGTGCAGTGCAGTGAAGTTTGCACAGCAGTGTGCAGTGCAATGTGCGGTGTGTAGTGCGGTGTGTAGTGCAGTGTGCAGGCGACTGACCGTCTTGTCCTTGTTGGTGAAGTGCACCAGCCAGCCCTCCTTGAGCCACTGTCCCTCGCGCTTCTTGGTGTGCTTGACGGACTGCACGATGCGCATCAGCGGGATGTTGGCGCTCGGGGACGACGACGAGCTGGCGGCACACGGGCAACGGTACTCTTGTTACCATCAAACTGGCCTCCACACACGGACTCCAATCAGACCATTTACATGCAACTTATAACTCGAGAAGTAAAAGAGTTAGGCTTCGTGCACATCACGGCTCGGGTATACCGAATATCGCGTATACACTATTCCGACACAGTGTGATAATTTTTTCAGGCTTTTCAAGGTTCGCTGCAGTGGTGGTCAATTCAACTCGTAAACTCATGTGTGTACTCACCTGCTCGGTCGACTCGCAGACCTTTCTGGCAGTGTGTCACGTTGTGGCTCGTCAGATTCTTCCTCGTGGTTACTCCTGAGTTGTGCCTGCGCATTGTCAAATAAATCATCATCATTTTAGCCATTGGAAGTCCACTGCAGGACATAGGCCTTTCTAAGAAAGAGAGAATTTCGCCCACAATTGCCGCGCTGGGCCACCGTGTTGGCAATAGCAGAGCGCAGCTTTCGCGACGCAGATGCTGTTGCCCATCCCCGTCCTGGGCATTTGAGCTACACTGTTACGGGTGAATACCCCGCCATCTGTCGGTTCTGGTACCTTAGTCGCCTCTTACGATACCTAGTATAGGGGTAGGTACTATTCTATTCTGCCGGTACCACATCGTAATAAATTACTGTAATAGCCAATATACCTAAAAAAGTTCTAAAACAGAAACGTCACCCTATGTCATTTAATAGGAAATAAAACATAAACTTAAGAAGAAAAAGATAAGATCTACGATTTGTGAAGAGTCATAATAAATGTGTCACGGAGCAACTGAGTTTATATAATTGAACAATAAGAGCGGCGAAGTATTCCGCAGGAGTATCGTGTGTGGGAGTACCTCCCGGTGCGCGCGGTCGCCGTGGCGCAGCGCGAGCGGCGGCGGGCAGTCGCCGTCGTCCGACTCGTCGTCCAGCAGGCGCGCGCTCTCCGACACCTCGCTGCCCGTGCTGCTCTCCGGGTACTCGCCTAAAACACTCGCATAGCTTAGGGCTTCGGACCATTTTCTGCCTCAGTCAGCGGGGACGGAGGAGAACGTATAGTATACCCTCCTCATCCATCCCTGTGTCTGCGCATTCGCAAAGACCAGCTAGCTGTCTGAGATGTCGGGCCAGCCGGAGCAATGGCGATTCCAAATCTCTCTTGTTTTTCGGGGGGTTTTAGAGCGGTATACCACTTGGTGCTTTTTACAAAGTTCTAGGTCACACCCGTCGCAGTGCCCAGCTGCGATATGGCCCCTAGATTACCCCAGGGGAAAGAAAAGGCTTCAGACCTCTTAGGGAGTGTGGACCGACTTGCGACGTGTCAAGTCACGTTATCAATATGCTTTCTCATTTTGTCTAGTTGTTAGCGACATGGAGTAACAACCTAGGGGTTACCCTAGGTTGTAAATTCAACGACTTGTTGAATGTCTAGATAATTTTAGAGATTAAGATTTCAACATCCTATAGAAAGCGACGGAATCTCTAGTATTAACTGTCCGTCGGTTGTAAAAATAGAAAATAAATGTTTGTTCAAAATTGTCTTATATTGCACAATATTTACTACGAAAAAAATCATCTTCTCTCAAGCTTCAGACGGGACTCAAACCTGCATCTTTCCCACGCCGGGGGACTGCAATTTTCTCTAGTAAATATTATCTTAAAAATAAAATTCAGCCTCTGCCAGTGTACAAAGACCTCCGTAATACAGAAGCTATTTTATCTTTATCGATTGCATCAAACTTGTAAAAGTTTGACATTTAAGTGTTTGCAGCCCTTGAATTTTGAGCAATAAAAGAACACTTAGGTCTTGGTTGCACAATGGTAGTGTAGTCCCCCAGTATGGGAAAGGCACTGGTTTGACTTCCGCCTAAAGCCTCAGACAAGTTAAAATTTTTCTTGTAAATATTCTTCAATATATGTAATTCAGTATTTTCCAATGTACAAAACCTCTAAATTTAACATCGCAGATTTTCAGTTATCCTGTATGACTGTTACAATACATTCCAAGCGAGAAGCTTTCGGTCATGTCTTAGGTTCATAAGAATACTTACTGTGAGAATCTCTAATCTCTCCGTTGCAGTCCTTGGGCACGAAGGGCAGGCACTTTCTGTGCGAGTTGTAGTGGCAGTCCTTGCACTGCATGCCCTGCTTGAACAGCCCGCGCAGCAGCTTCTTGCAGTGTCGGCACACGGTGAGCCGCGTGTACGAGTGCACCTCGAACGTGTGCGGGATGCCCAGCGACGTGTGCCCCAGCGTGCCCCAGCCGCCCCCCCCTGCCAGCGCGAGGCCCATCCCGGTCCCCATCCCCAGCAAGGGGCCCGCGCCCCCACTCGGGGATAGTCCCGCGCTGGACGGCGAGCGGCTGCGCTTGTCCGAATTGTTGCCTAATAGGAACTGTGGAATTAACTCATATTAGGTATTTGGAAGTTTGCTATTCTTGCATTGACTGTAGGTCGGATTTTTGAGAATCCCTTAGGGACCTTCGAGGTACCGGCAGAGTAGAATCGTACCACCCTCTGCACCAGCTGTCGTAAGACGCAACTAAGATGCCGGAACCGACAGATGCTCAGTAGCATCCCCGTAGCTAAAGCTGCGCTCTGCGATTGACAACACGCTTGCCCAAAGCGGAAATTGTGGGCAAAAAACCTCCTTTCTTGGAGAGGCCTATGTCCAGCAGTGGACTTTAATGGCTGGTATGATGATTATGAAAAAGCATTTTGTTAAGATTGTTATGGGGCCAGTGGACAGGCTCATTGACTCCCAAGTCATGTGCTACATGATCATCGAAGTTAAGCAACCCGTGTAGAGAGGAGGAAGGCAGTTCCTTGAAGGTGCTCGGCATTGTCATGTCATAAGATTGGGCATATAGACACATTTATATCAGAACACTTGTATCGTACGAGTTATAGACACAATCAGAATAAAATATGAACAATTGCCTACCATCGTCAATAGACTTAATCTCCATCAAGTTTTATCAGACGCGGGTATTTTTTTAAAATATATATTTTGCATTAACAATACTTAGCCCTGAAGTACCGGCAGAGTAGAATAGTACCTACACTGAACCAGGTGCCGTAAGAGGCGACTGAAGCACTGAAACAGCTGACAAACTGACAGATGACGGTATATCTAACTGAAAGAGTGTAGCTTAAATGCACAGCGCGAGGATGGGCAGCAGCATTCCCGTCACGAAAGCTGCACTTTGCGATTGCCACCACGCTTGCCCAGCGCGGCAATCGTGGGTAAGAAATCTCCTTTCTTAGAGACGCGTCTGTCCAGTTATGGACTTCCCAATGGTTGGTATGGTCATGATGATTAAGTTATTAATATCTATTATCATGAGAGAAATATTGTAGCTAGTTTTTTTTATTACCTAACAGAAGATATTAAACTTGTTACATTAAACAACTAAAGTATATCTTGATATGATCTTACAATATGGTCTTAATACACTGCAATATATAACTCAAGTCTAAAGTATGAATTGTTTCTTTTATACGATTTATTTGACGGGCCCGATGGCGCAGATGGTAGTGATCCTGTCTTGTGCACCAAGGGTCGTGGGTTCGATTCCCACCCAGAGCGAATATTTTTATGATGATATTTGTGTTTGCTCTGTGTATGGGTGTAAAATATATGTATTTAAGTAGTATATTTGTGATTCCTCTGTTGTCTGGCGTCCGTAACACAAGTGCTTTAAGCGACTTACCACGGAGTCAGGTCAATGTATGAGATGTTGTGGGAATTTATTATTATTATTATTATTATACTGTTGAAAAGATATTATTAAAACATGTAAAGATGTCAAGATAATGTTGCAATGCTTCATATATATTCCTCATCAGGATCGTTCACAAATAACGGCTTTTGTATATATGGATAATGGTAAAGACCTTTTAATTAATAATGGATAAACTTAGTACGGACACAATGACGCACCCGGTGGTGTTTCTATCTGTGTGCCAAAAGTGGTAGGTTCGTTACCCAGACATGACACACACTTGTGTGATGAACATTTGTGTCTATTCTGTGTCTGGGTGTTATGTATGTATTTTTATATTATATTTGTAATTCTTCTGGCATGTGATGTCTGTCACACAAATACTTGAAGCTAATTATCTCGGACTTAGGTCAATGTACGAGTATGAGATGGTATGTGAAGTTGAATTTAATTTTAAAATTGAAATAAAAATAAATATCTTTGGATGATGGGTACCGAAGGTGTAAAATAAAAACCAAATAATATAAAATAACGTTTATTGCATATAATGCGGTTACATGGAAGCGATATTGTTTTAAATGCCGAGTGCTACCCACCACCCAAAGATCCCTTGTTAGTCGGTTAACCATTAGCTTAAAATATAACTAAACAATAAAAACTTAAAATAACAGATTCATTATACTTTAATCTACTTGGAATACAGATGTAAAAGTTTAAGTATCGAACATGTAGAAATGTATTATCTTAGTGTAAAGTTTATGTCTCGGGAATGTTCCAAGCAAATGGGAAATACCTATGCATCAGTGGAATGATGTAATGAAAACACATAAAACATTTATTCCAAATACCATCGTAATTAACAAAGATCTAAAGTTCATGTAAATTCTATAAAATGGTCGATTGCGTCGATAAATATTAATTTTGATCACAGTTAGAATACTTTTATCGCATATATTTTGATAAATTAATTTTAAATGTCTCGAATGCATATTCCCGAATATAAAAGTAAGCTAACATTTTAGTATTAACCGCAGGAATTCTTCTTCAGAAATATAACTTACCAACTCAGATAGAGTTGTCTAATTTACATATAAAAAATAATATTGTTATAATCACGTATTACTATGTCAGGTGTATAAGAGATTCTTAAAGAATATGGTAGTCCATTAGAATATAATAATATCTAACACTATATTAGAATTGTTAAATGAACGTTCATAGAGTGATGTTGTGATTATTCTGAATGAGATTCAAGAAGACGTCACTGTATATTTTAAGTCACTTCCGCTTATATATTATTGTAATGTATGTTCAGTGACGTGTTGACTTTTAGAGATTGGAATGCAGAATCACTATATAATTATAATGTTACAACTAATTGTGACCATTCTTTTGATATGTCATGTTACATTCACAACCAGCGATATACCCACGAATGACGTCACACGTCAAAGAGGCATCGCTTATGAGCCATGCTTTTAAGCAAAATTAAGTAAATTAGAGAACTATATTTGTTGTATATTTATATAAAAGATAATTGTATATTTATTTTAAAAAAAATTGTTACTTAATATTGCTCCCCAATTTTTCATACTTTTGGATAATTAAGAAATTCATGCACCCAGGATTTGTCATCTTAGCTAATGCCAGTAAAAATGATATTAAATCGAATCTTGCATCATGAAGTATTAAGTGTACGACCTTCGATCTGTCTAAATCTGGGAGATGAACAGGGCCTCAGTTGTTGCCAGTGACCAGGTCCGCGAAGCGCCTTACCAGCGAGTCGTCGTGCGAGGTGTGGCTGTGCGTGGACGACCGCGAGGGGCTGCGCGGCGAGGCGGAGGCGCGCCGCCCGCCCCCCGCGCCCGCGCCCGCGCCCCCGCCC
>JACJUM010002496.1:1542292-1703576 GCA_020976665.1 Heortia vitessoides
AGTTCAGCCCGCAGCCTGAGTGAGTGACCAATGCATTAACCGATCGAAGGCGGCATTTGTCGTCCGACTTGGCGGTTCTACTATGGATCCATTCAATTTCAGTTTTCAACGATACATTAAAATAAGATCTCTATCGCGTATTACATTGAATCGCGCCCTGTACTCTGTCAGCTCAGGGCACGACGACACGATTGACTGTTCCGTGCACCGATTAATAGATAGGATCTCTTTTACTAAGCAGTTAAATGAAAAAGGGGAGGAATAAGGTTTTTCTTGTACACGTTACCTTCGCACTTGAGCCCCTGCCGCACCAGGCCGAAGAGCATCTCCCCGCAGAAGTCGCAGAAGGTGGGCGACTTGTACGAGTGCACGCAGAGCGCGTGCTGGCGCGGCGCCGTGCTGCCCACGCTGCCCGCGCTGCCCGCGCACAGCAGCGCTGCAACGCGCGGGACTCGCTCACGGCACTGCCGGCTCGCGCGCCGACCCGCGCCGACCGCGACGGTGCGGGTCGGCGACGGTCGGTCGACAGTGAGTGTGTCTTGTTACAGCAGATTTTTGTTCGTAATGGTGAGCAAAAATCTGCTAGAATCAATGGGTTCGGTTGTCTGGTTAGAATATTTTAGGGATACGTCCTTTAACAGAAAACACGGCTCTCTCATAGGATCACCGTGCCGAGGCCGATCTTTGGAAGAACCGTGGAGGTACCAGTTTGAAATTCAATACCAATGCTTGTGTCTGCGGTTTCTTGAAGTTGTAAAAAAACAGGCTACTAAATCAATGCAATCCGACGATACGGCTATTTCAGCCTTATTCATACCGTAGAGAAACCAAAACCTACCTAACCTATAGGTAATTCCTATAGATCTAGAACTATGAAATTAGAAGAAAAGAAAAGTCTTGCAGCACAACCGAAAAAAAAATCTATTAGTCCATAAAAAAAAATTGTTCGTACGCAAACTTGTTCGTACGAAACCCTTGGTCCGCGACTTGCACTTTTAGGTTAAAATAGTTCGTAATTATAAATTTTATTCTATAAATTCTAAGTCGATTTAGAAATTCAGTAAAAACAGATCAACGTGTGTCGGTGCAAGTGCGCAATTAAGGAATAAAGCAGGCGCACACTCACGATTGGCGGTGAGCACGATCTCGACGAGGGTCTCGTCTATGATGTCGGTGGCGGAGTTCACCAACTGCAGCACGTTCGGCGAGCAGTAGTCATGCCGGAACAGCAGGATGCGGTCTGACAACCGGTTTAGGCCGTTATCCGGAATCTGGAAAAAAGTATTTATTTCACGTTAATTTTTAACATATAAAATCTTCAAACCTATTCTACCAGAGCTATAAAAAAGCCATATGCTGTGGAATACCGGCGGGGTAGAATATCACTTTCCTCCAGGTGTCGTAAGAGGTAACTAAGGCATCGAAACCGATGGCGGTATGTACATTGAAGGGTAGGCATCAGCATCTTCACCGCAAATCTACGACCATCGATTGCCGCGACTGCCCATCTTAGCAATCATGGGCAAATATCTCCTTTTCTTGGCAATTCAAAGTCGAAATGAGTATCATAATCATACTCATTCTTGATGATGAACCATCTTGAGGCGCGAACCTCAAAAATGATCACGACACAAACTACAATCTACACAATGTATTTAAATGAAGACAAAACAGTAATTGTCTACCGGCTTCAGTGATTATATTCTCTTTGGTCTTATTAAAATAGGTTTGTATTCAATAAATATTTTTTTAAAGTATAAGTTCCTCTGTAAACGTAGTTTCGAACTGGTTTAATTTTGTTAATGCTTTTATTAGTTTAAGTTTCTCGCCACTAGAGTCGCTCTTATCTTGCTTGTGAACGCTGTCTTTTGTTGTTTATAACAAAAAATATGTTATTTTCCTAAAATAGAAGTCTAAATTGAGTTTGTTTGATTAAAAATACTGCCTATTCTGAACAGTTTGGCCTTTGATAAAAATAAATAATTGATACCTATAAACAAAAATGGTAAATTTCGACCACAGGGCGACCGTTAGTCTCTATTAAAGATATTTAATAAAAACTAGCTTTCTGTCTTTGTTCACGAGATCTTTACTTTACCTCATCCTTGAGGATTTTTTGTTGTTCCAATCAGAAGTGACAGCTAATCTTTCACAAAGACTTACGATTGTATTATGCCAGAAGAAATATTCAATAGAAGTTACGGTGGCAGATTGTGTCGGACCATAAGTCAATCATTATTGTTTTTATTTACCGCGTTCGAGCATAAAAACTTCGGTAAAGTACATTGACGCAGGTAGAGACGAGTGGGACTTCGCTAAAGTGGAGAATTGTCATTGGTCAAAGAGAATCTTGGAGTAGACTCGTACGAGAGGCAGACCACCTCGCAAGTGGGCGGATGACAGTTGACATCAGGTCGATATCAACTGTACGTTAGAGGTGGTAGTATTCAAAAGGGAATTAAAGAAAGAGGCTGCTATATATAGATATAATACTCAGACACAGAACAAAACAGCGAATAAAATAGAGACACCACCGAACGCGTCATAGAGATAGGTGAGAACGGATACAAAAACAGCTGTTACTGGTGTATGATGGTACCTTGTCGTGCACGAACTTGACGGCCAGGTCCTTGAGGTAGGCCAGCGTGAGCAGGTGCGCGGGCGCAGACACCGCGTCCCGCATCACGCCCAGCTGGAACAGGAACGTGACTTCGTCCTCCATGGGCCTCCGCGACCCGCGCCGCCCTCGACCGCGCCAACCCTGCGCAAACACATTTCATTAATAATATATTAATGCTTGAAATCACGACTCAATGTCAAATTAAAACGTACATAACCTGTATTAAACTGTAATCTTTTTACAAACAATTTTTAATTATATGTTGTCGTTTTCAGGGTTTAATATAAATCTTCAATGTTGACAAATTTGTATCGCTTTAAGCATAAAGGTATTATACCATACGTTTAGGCATCGCTGTCTTTACACACAATTCGCTGTCTGTTACAGCAACATGTGAGCTCGCGACTTGGCCTGCACTTTAATCACTTTGCTCAATAATTATATTTGCGTAACTTTAACCATACATTTTTGAGTAATGCTCCGTGCCTTTTAGTCGTAACGTGATGTTATATAGACTAAGTTACTCTTTATTGAGCCATCTATTGCCCAGTGAAAGTCCTATCAAAGTCGGTCCAGCCGCTTTAAAGATTACCTCAAACATTTACCATAGGCATTTAGTAAAAAGCAGTTATTTAATATAACTAACAGACATTCTAATTTTAATTCTATACATTGATAATAATGTGTATAATATGTACAAATATATTAATGAGTCTCGCAAGTCAATCCTGAAGCGCATAGGTCGGGGTCAATGCCACTGTAATATCGAGGTAAACAATCCTTAATTTACAAATGCAAAAATTAGTTAAACATAAATATGGATAACTAAAACGATATAAAAACACTAATACTGAGATTTTGTCTAAAAAAATAATATATAAAATATATAAATAGTTTAAAAAACAAAAAATAACGCTTTTTTACTCACTAAAAATATAGTTCAAAAAATTAAAAATTGATTTTAATGATGAAAGAAACTAAAAAGTAGTGGTAGTAAAGAAAACAGAAAACCCACTATGTTGAAGGTAAACATATATTTTTGTGATTAATTATACTTATTGTCATATCAGTATTCATAGTAAAAACAGAACAACTTCTCTCAGGTCAGCGAGTAGTGCGAGATAGTACGTTTAATCTATGCACTATAAAACACGTTTAATTTTTAAACCAGCTTTTCGCCCGCGACTTTGTTTGTGAGGGACTTATCGCATCCCTTAAGATTCTGACTGAAGAAATAAAAAGCTTCCCCACGGGAACATCTTTTCGTGATAAAAACTAGCCTATTCGTGACTACAGACTACCAATAATCTCTGCATTAATTTTATGCAGTCACGCCGTTACATTTTAAGACAACGATTTGTCACCACCATTTTTCATTATAGGTTCCTATCTGGTGACCTGTGTAATGAACCTGCATTAAAGTTTTAAGACCTGTCTGGTGCCGACAGACTAGTATAAGGTAGGATAGTATTACATTGACTTATGATCCCGTAGTGTCATAAGTCAATGTAATACTACACTTAGTATTTCAAATATCTGAATTAAAATTACCTATTTATTTATTATTTTTAATCATTTGAAAATGCCTGTAATGAGCCTAACTGAATGAAGAATATTGTGATTTGATTCATTCCTAGGCCTATTTCCAACAGTGAACTCTCCATGGCTGATAAGATGAATATTATTAAATATCTAATACCTGCCAAAACTCTGATTGCTAATGTTCGACTGGCAAGGATAACCCGAAACAATTATTTTTATCGCAGGAGGCTATCGTTGGCCGTGTGTGTAGCGAGCGGCAACGTTGTTTGGTTCCCAGAAGGATCTTGGGGATTTTATAATAGGGCACTTCTGTATCGTCCACATTCAATTAACTGGCGTGTTAGTGAGAGGAAATGACATGTTGTATTTATGTTTGATTACATGCGATAGTTTATTTTTTTTGATATGGTTTGTGCTTATTTTATTATATATTCTTTTATTAGGTACAAAAAACAAAATCACAGTACAACAAGGCAATCAAAGTAGAAGTTGGGGTTTTTGGCAAGCTGTGACTCCATAGGATGGGTGATAGGGATGTATAAGCTTAACTATCAAACACTTAATTTAAAGAAGTGAAATAAAAATATAGTAAAAACAAAATACTAACATAATAATTGAGATTTTAAGGACGGCTTGGATGGCTACTTTCCACTTATTTAGTGTAAACCATGTAGTGAGTTCAACTCTTGGCACATTCTGAAGACGGGGTTATGAGAAGGCGCGTTGTTATTTCATAACGGGGTTAAAAATGGACAATAACGGCTAGTAGATTTTTTGTGATTTTTAATGCTAGTATCAGGTAGCAGTACCAGTAGTCTGGAGAATATTAAACCATTGCGTAGCTTATTTTAGCAATATGGCGGCCTCCCCAAGATGGCGATATGGCTGTTTGAAATGCACTTATAGGTATCAAATGAAAGGGTTTGCTGTCAGGAATACGAAAAAAAGTCAGAGGCGACTAAGGTATCAGAACCAACAGATAGCGGTATATCCATCATAAAGCCGTGCTCTGCGATTTTCAACACGCTTGCCCAGCGCGGCAAATATGGACAACATTTCTCTTTTCTTGGAGAGGCCTATTTCCAGCAGTGGACTTTCAATGACTGGTACGATGATGATACAAGTTATCGGAACCGATAGACAGTGGAGTATTTATTCGAGACAGCGTACCTGAAATGCTCAAATAAGGCGTGAGTAGGCGTAGCATACCCGTCACTAAGCTGCACTCCGTGGTTGTCCCGCGTGCTGATAATGATCCCAAAACTACCTTATATTGTTTTAAATATGATGATGACTTAACCAAGATGTAGTGACCAACACACTAAATGGAAGAGGAGGCACCTAGTAGAACTTAGAGAGACATCTTTAACCAGAGATGTAAAACATGGACGCAAGAGGCGCCTGTAAGAGATGTGTAGAAAGGTTTCATCATCATAGCTGGAGTGAGACGTCCACTGCGGGAAATAGGCCTCCCCAACAAGGAGAAGGAAGGAATGCTGCCCATCGCCGTCCTGTGGCATTTGTGCTACACTATTTCGGATTGCAAATCGCCATCTGTCGGTTCTGGTACCTCAATCGTCTCGTATGACCTGATGGCGCTATTCTACTGTCGATATTTACTCAAATGTAAATTCTCGCACCACCGGAGGCGTAGGCTAGTTTGCTCATTAATGAGCGATCCTTTATATTAATTTGTTTTAGATATAAAGGTGAGCTAGGTAACACTGAGCCTCGTAAATCCTTTACGAATTATCTTGGCATTTTTCAGTCATGGGTCGTGAGTTCCGAGCGAATGCGTTTATCTGGTGTTGTATAGCGTGTCGAGATGACATTGGAGTCCGGGCGGCCAGCGGTCACTGGTATCGCTGCCCGATACCTCTGGTAAATATTTTCGGCGGTTAAGATTACAGACTAGTAGTTTTTGCGCAACTATTTTCCTCACGAATACATTGTTACTATATATATATATATTGTGTGTACAGACAGAGTAAGCATTTTAGACATTATTATTTACATAAGGTAGAATACAAAAGGTCGTCGGCATTGGTATCTCACTCTCACTTATTTCTACCGTCAAATAGCAGTTTTCGCATTGCTGTGTTCCGGGCTAAATTGTGAGAGTCAGTGGAATTTACTGCGTAAAGTGGCATAATATCTTAAGTCACACGGTTGGCAACGCGCTAGTGATATCCTTTGTGATATTACGAGCGTCTACAGGCTGCAGTGACGCTCACTATCACGCGAATTGTATGCTTGTTTGTCTACCTGACCCAATAATTATATACATATATAAATTATTATTAAATAATTTCTTTAACTCATTTCTCTTCCTAATATCACTCAGCAAGTCGAAGCTGCGGTGACCCATGGCAAAAGCCACGGTGGTAGGCGCTTATGTAGTTTTATTTTGTGGATTCATAGCCGTGAGGTACCGCTAGTGTAGAATAGTACTTCCCCCTGTACCAGGTGTAGTAGGAGGCGACTAAGGTACCGGAACGAAAGATGGCTGTATGTCCATCCGAATCAGTGTTGCTCAAATGTATAGGGCGGGGATGGGCAGCAGCATTCACGTCGCGAAAGCTGCGCTCTGCGATTGCCAACACGCTTAACCAACGCGGCAATTATGGGCAAAATCCCCCTTTTTTGGGGAGGCCTATGTCCAGCAATGGACTTCCAATGGCTGGTATGATGATGATCGATTGTAATATTGGTGCATGTTTTTGCGTATTGTATTCAAAGATCATACGAAGGATATTTGGACACGTAATGATTCTGAAAAGAAATATGAGACCTAAAATGATGCATAAAATAATCATGAGACAAAACAGATAGAAATGTATTATCAAATGATTTATCATGGTGACGTCTATCGGCGTGATTGGTTGATCGTTACGCAAGATAAAACATAGTCCTCAGCTGTGTCTGCTGTCTGAACGTCTATCAATTAATCGCATATTTATTTTCTATTTATTAATGTTTATATTTATATTTTTATCACCGCACCGCTCGCCATCCACAGGGTTTACTCACACACTTTGGCAAAAAAAAAATCGCGTACCCAATGGTTTCAGAATTCCTGCCTTACAGTAAGGTTGTGGTATGAGCTCCCGGCTTTCCTAGAGGACTACAGAGTTTGGGGTTCTTTAAAAAAAGGACTAGTGGTTTTTACCGGGTTGGCAACGCGTGTATGATGCCCCTGCGTTGTAAAGTTCCATAGGCGGCGGTAAACGCCAAACCATCATGCGGGCAAGGAGGGTGTATGGCACCTTTATTGTTTAAAAAAGTATAAATCATCAATGTTCTGTGTCAACAATAGTGATGTTGCATGACGCAAACCAACCTCACTGATATGAATTAATAATAGTAGCAATTTTAATAAACTCGATTTAAAAAGTTTTTTTAGTTAATTATTATATCTGACTGGCTCAATGACGCAGATGGTTGTGATCCTATCTTATGTGCCAAGGGTCGTGGGTTTGATTCCCACCCAGGGCAAATGTTTGTTCTTTGGGGTGTTAAATATATGTATTCAAGAAGTATATTTGTGATTCCTCTGTTGTCTGGCGTCCGTAACACAAGTGATTTAAGCGATTTACCACGGACAGGACAATGAATGAACTGTTGTAGGAATTTATTATTATTATTATATAAAAAAAGGAACGGATTCTTAATTAATTTAATTTAGTATTCTTCTTCATCGTCAAATTAAGTCATTTTATCAAAATCCTGATATCCCCGATAAAAACTAAGCTGGTATTAATTTTCATGAATGCCCGCCATATTGGAAGAATATAAAAATAAACATAGGATACCGAACACTGCAAAAGGATTAACTCGTAGGGTTTCGCCCGCAAGCCCTATCATCCACAAAGTTCTCAGAACTTCGTCACTTTCAGACCGAAATTATCGGGGCTTCTTTAATACAATATTTGAAACAAGAAAGCTCCACAAGTATAGTTAGTTTGAAAGCCTGGACGCCGAATTAAGGAAACAGAATTACCAGCGAGGGTTTTCAACTACAAAATTCCTGATATAATTGACATGTTTTATACAGCAATATTATCCCGGGGAACAAAATTATTTTCTGGCCAAAAATGTCTTCATCATATATATCATACTAGCTACTGGAAGTCCACCGCTGGACATAGGACTCCTCAAAAAAGGGGAATTTTGCCTATAATTGCCGCGCTGTTCAAGCGTGTTGGCAATCGCAAAGCGTAGCTTCGCGACGGGAATGCTGCTGCTCATCCTCCTTCCGGTACTTTAGTCGCATCTTACGACACCACGATATTTGAAAATGAACTGATAAATACGTAAATTGAATTAAATCGAGACAATAGACAATTTGGTTACGTCACAGATTCTTTAAAGCCTTTACATTTATAGATCGTTGCTTCATACCAATACGGACGAATCCACCCAAACTTGTCAAGCTTTGCAGACGACAATTAACTCTACTGTGCAATTTTGACCGATTTGATTGGGATGATCTGACGTGTTTGTATAGTTTCTGAACATTTCACGTTTTTATGATCACATGTACCGCTTACTTCATTATATTGTTATTAATAAACATAAATAGTTTCAAGTCACTCTAACGATTGTTCATTTGCGACTCCTGATTATCACTAGTAAATTAATTGATGTAGAGGTCAAAGGTGTAGTTTGCTATGAATGCGCGTGCGCACCACCACGTGGCGACCACAGCTGTCATAGTAGCGACCTTAAAACATCGGCCCACAGTGATAACAAGCTAATATATAGCTATATGATAAAACAATATTTCCGTGAAAGTAACTGCTTCCGACTATGCGAGTCCATTTTCTGTTACCTATAACAACTGTGGATTCACACTGGTATGCATAGACAAAAATATCGTTTTTGTTTTTAAATTCAACAGTCTATATACTTCTTATAATTCTAATTTTATTTATTGCCCCTGTACTCACGAGAGCAAGCAGATTATTCATTATAATTAACTTGTATCACAATACTTTCTATGCTTTTTCGACATTCATCAAACTTATCATTCCTGAGTGCAGTTGAGGGTTGATTGCTAGAGATCTATTCTTTGAGACTTAGTCATCGCTTGTCCTTCAAAATCAAGTTGAGTCTCAAGGCGATTTAAATTGAAATTCACTATGAGACCAAATGTATTGTTTTTTTTTCGAGACCACTGGCGCTTACATATCCCAAAATCGCAAGCAGATAATTAGCTTAATCTTGAAACCTTTTACACGAGGGAGACTTCATACAAAGGTCGCCTGCATTGGTACCTCATCTATTTCTATCGCCAAACAGCTGTGTTCGCATTGTTGTTTTCCGGTTTGTAGGGGGCGAGAGGCAGTGAAATTACCGGGTGGTGTAGCATAATATCTTTAAGTTACAAGATTGGCAATGCGTCAGTGATATCCTTGTGATATTACCAGCGTCTATAGGCTGCGGTGACGCTCACTATCACGTGGACTGTATGTCTGTATGTTTGTTTGTCGACCTGGAGTAATTAAAAAAGAATCCTTATATTATGTCAACTTACACAATAGTTCCGTTTGTCATCACGTTGCTTTAAGTTTATCAGGGTTCCTATAGCGTTTAGTGCCCAAGTAAAACCTATTTTTGTAAATAATTTCTGGAATAGGAATTTCATTTCTGGAATATTCTTCGCACATCTTATGTACGCTCTCTTTACCTATTTTTTGGATTATAATATACCTTTATGCGAATGCACATTCTAATATAATTACAATTTTTATTATTGTTACTAATAAATAAAGCTTCTATGAATATAGGTTTGTTCCTCTTTCAACCAAAGACTAGGTACTGAATGATACTGGATGAAATTTTACAATAAAATATATATACATCGGAACAACACATCGGCTATAATTAAAAAATATTTGTCCAAAATGTAATGTTAAGTGTAACCCCAAACGCCAGCCAAGTTCTATCTGAAAATCTCTATCATCGTGCTGTGTTTAAAGAGCAATCAGGAACGATAAATGTTCTATATTTGCATTTAAACAAAGTTACTGTCTGTTTGTAATAACAAAATAACAGCCTTTAAAAATAGACTTATAAAAGTATCAACGATACTTGTAAAATAAGTTTTAAAATTTTTGTCTGTCTGTTTGAGGTAAACTCCGGAAAGGCTGGATTTTAACGGGAATTTCATTGGATAATGTAATGTAATTGGCACGGGGACGCAAACTACGCGAGAATAACCGCGGGGCGCCGCTGGCAATAAATATTAAAAGTTGCCAAAGTTACTTCTTGGGTTCTTCTTGTGTGTACCACCAACACAACACGATGTTACACAGATCTACTGATATCAGAATAAAACATAAGCTATAATTCAAAAGATCAATATAAGTTTCATTAAAATCCATTTATTAGTCATTGCGTGAAAAACTAATAAACCTGCATTTATTTATCCATACATCCACACACTCTTACAAACTTTATTTATTAGTGGGATCGGATTATATCAAAATTCACACACTTAAACAAAATTTAAAGCCACATACGTACTAACCACCTAAGACGCCCGGCTATTTTAAATGATTTTTTAAATTCCTACAAAATCTCATACGATGACCTGATTCTGTGATATTTATGAAGGAAGCGTCGCGTTGTTTTCTCGACGAGGCATCGAAACATTCAAGTCCGTTAATAGCTAAATCCGCGACGTACGTCGCAAAGAAAAACGTCCACGTCCGACATCGTAGACCTCGTCACATCTTAGGCGATAGATAGCGATATATCCTCCGAACATTGTAAGTCAAATGCAGAGGGTGGGGATGGGCGGCAAAAGCTGCGCTCTGCTATTGCCACCATAAGTTCCCCCTTTCTTGGGGAGGCATATGTCCAGCAGTGGACTTGTGATGGCTGTAATGATGATGATATTTATCTTATTTTAATTCAAGTACACCATAGGCAATATGATGCCTCAGTAATTTTTAGTTTTTTTATCCAAAAGTTTTCGAGTAGAAATGACTATGTGATAAGTGCAATATCCAGATATTATTATTTGATCATTTTATGGCTACACAAAATTTCTTTTATAATTAAAACAAACTTATTTATTTCTTTTTTTTATATTAAGCTGTACTAGTCATGCTTCTAATTGCATGTTTTTTGGTATTAGTTTCACGTGGGAAAATTATTTATCCATGTGAAATTGTTTCTAGAGTGTTTTATTTATGGTGCTCTAGATTTTGAGTTTCGCCTGACGCCGGAGACAAGTTGAAAATTGATTTATCTTTTACATCACACAGCCGTGGGGTACCCACAGAGGAGAACAATATCTCCTGATGAAATTATGAAATAAAAGCAGATTGAGTTTAACGAACGTGTTTTATTTTGGAGTAGTAGATTATTATCACAAACAAAGACACATTAGAACTAGTGATGTGAACACACAACAAGTAGTGTTGTGTCAACCGATAAAGAAGGGATAAGAATTTTAAATACAACACCTCCCCCTGTATCAGGTGTCGTAAGAGGCGACTGAAGTACCAGAAACGACGATAGCGGTATACCCATCCGAAACAGTGCAGGGCAGCAGCATCTCTGTCGGGAAAGCTGCGCTCCGCGATTGCCAACACGCTTGCCCAGCGCGGCAATTTTGGGTAAATTACCCCATTCTTGGGGAGGCCTATGTCCAGCAGTGGACTTCCAATAGCTGTTGTGATATCTAAAAACAAGTGTGTACAGTCGCGGGTGTTAAGCGCTAGGTAAGTATCAATCTTAGGCAACTGCCTCACATCCGTATTTATGCTTTCTGCTTAAATGATATACCCAAAAACAATACGCTGCAGATAACATTGTGTAACACTGCTGGTGTCAGGTGTCACCGATTAATATATTCAACTAAATAAAAGGTTTAACGCGCATTAAGATAATGTCGTGCACGGAATGATTACAGCGGTTCGTTGCTAGCCGATATTCTGTATCGTGAAAAAAAAATCGCAATGGCTAGTCCATTTGATTATAATAAATAATAAAAACATACGCGGGGCGGTTTTGAATGCATTTTGGGACAATAACATGGGACTGCAGTGGGTTTATCTATTAAGATATCCTCTTGTGCTTGAAAAATGTCAACGCAAAAGTAAATTCCTACAACAACTCAAACATTGACGTGACTCTGTGATAAATCGCTCAAAGCACTTGTGTCACGGACATCAGACAAACAGAGCAATTGCAAATATAATACTTAAATAGATATATTTAACACTCAGACACAGGACAAACTCTAATATAAATATTTGTATTAGGTGGGGATTGAACCCATGACCTTTGGCGCACAAGATAGGATTACTACCTTATGCGCCATCGGGCCCGTCAAAGTTTCGTTCCTTGCAATTTTTTGCATAAGCACAAAATGACCGACCTCACGGCCGAAGCCTGGACACGGAAAGCATTTAACAAAGTTGAAAGATAAGGAAATTATCAAGAACAGTTAAAAATTAATTAAACATTAAAGACCAAGAGGAAAATAAGAGTTGAAATTTAGCAGATGTGTGTAATTAGAATTAAATAATAATTAATATGATAATTAATGAAGCGGATGTTAAATGCAGACCACGAGGGATGTACGCCGACCGAGTATGGTGCGGTCCGGTTGAAAGTACTAACTGGCGCAAGTACGTGAGACGGGTCTAGATTTTGCCCGAGACTTCGTTCGCGTTAAAGTTCAAAACATTTGTAATGTGTAAATACATTTAGTTATTATTGCTGATAAGTACCGGCAGAGTAGAATAGTACTTCCCTGAACCAGGTGTCGTAAGAGGCGATTGAGGTACCATAACCGACAGATGGCGGTATATCTATCGGAGACAGTGTAGTTCAAACGCATAAGGTGGGGATGGGCAGCAGCATCCCCGTCGCGAAAGCTGCGCTCTGCAATTGTCAACACGCTTGCCCAGCGTGGCAACTAAGGGCAAAACTCCCCCTTTCTTGGGAAGACTTATGGCCAGCAGTGGACTTCTAATGGTTGTAATAATGAGAATTCAAAATGAGTAAACCTCTTACGAATTCGTCCTACCAAACAACAGCAGAGTTCGCATTGTTGTGTTCCTGTCAATTTACAAAGTATTTCTAAATTTCTCTGTCTCATAAAGTCTGTTGATGTTTTACATTAAGTTTACTGTATCCATTTCGATGTTTTTTATTATATGAGATTACTTTAACTGTAAGAACAGTTATCTTTTAAATTATATTATTGTAATGTGTTTATTATTTAATTACTCTTACTCGTGTTGGTAATCCGAAATAAATAAACAAACAAGTTATAGCAATAATATTTTCCATGATAAACATATATAATAAAGACAGAACACCGTCTGTCGGGTTAGCTAGTGATGAAGTAAAAGGTACCGGAAGCCACCCGAGGCTGCGAACCAAGTTGACATTTTTCAATTAAAGTTTTACTGAATGTTTTTCTGGATAACCTTCATTCGGTATCTTGTTTATTCCCCGGTGCTATAATAAGGCGTGGATGACATAATTACATTCAGTGCACCGATAGCACTTGATCCCGTCAAGAGTCAGTCCGATTTAATTTACTGGTGTTATTGGGTGACGCTGATAGCCGATAAACAACATTTGCCTTGAATGGTATTTCGGATGTAAGCTCATGTTACGAGTCAATCAGCTGACTGACTCATATGGTGGCTCGGGAACGTTCCATTTAAGTTGCATTTTCTTCAAACACGCTGCAATACACGTTTTAGTGTTAGTTCAAACGATAGAATCGTAATAGAACCATGTGTATTAAACTGATTTATTTATATTTTCATATTAGATTTAGGTATACATAACGGTGTATTTAGGTACAGATTCACAATATACATGTTTTTCTAGGTCGTTTGTTGAATCAAACTGCCTGAGAGTTTTCGATAACGGTGCCTTGTCGGTTTCCGTTACAGAAAAATAAGGTGTTGTATTTCTCTTTTATGGGTCGACAAATGAAGATAAGACATATTACCATCAATCACTTTTCTTTTACATAAGACTAAAAGCGAATTACATATATAACAATACTCGAAGACATATTTATCACCCAGACACAGGACAAACACAAGTATTCGTTTGCTGTGAGATACCCGCAGCGTAAAATAGTATCTTCCCATGCATCAGATGTCGTAACAGGCGACTAATGTACCGGAACCGACAGATGGCGGTATATCCACCCAAAACAATGTAGCTGAAATGTGATAGCGCGAGAATGGGTAGCAGTATTTTCGTCACGAAGCTATGTATGCTCTCATTTCTAGGCAAATTTATCCCTTTATCGGGGATGTCTATGTCCATCAGTGGACATCCTACGACCGCTATGATGATAATAATCAACTAGGCTGAAAAAAAGCATAGTTAATATAGTTTCAGTTAGAAATATAAAGACAGTAAGAATTATATATTTGTGTGCTCATATCAGAGGATACCTGGATTTATTAGATAACTCGTCAGTTTAACAAACAAGCATACAGTCCGCGTGATAGTAAGCGTCACTACAGCCTGTAGACGTTCGTAATATCACAAGAATATCACTAGCGCGTTGCCAACTTTGTTACTTGAGAATATTATGCCACATTATCCAGTAAATTCCACTGCCTCTCACAATTCAGCCCGGAACACAGCAATGCGAACACTGTTATTTAGAAATAGGTAAGACTGAGGTACCATAGCCGACGAAATGTTGTATGAGGTAAATAAAAATCAATGAAATCAAAGATCATTCTGTATAATAATGGTACTAAGTCTAACAAGGCTTTATTCACTTTTTATGATGCAATAAACAATAGTAAATAATTAATATATAAAACATGAAAGGAATTTCTATTTCAGATTACATTCTGCCAACTAAATGAAAAAAAATCTATACGAATAACGATGTTTTAAAAAGACAAGATTACTTGTCTGCAATGAATAGGCTTTAAAGTTACAGAACCGATTGAGGAAACTTCTTTATTACAGAAAGATTTTTTTTTCTCAAGCAACATATCTGTAATGGAAATATGTCGACGGCATTATTATATGTTCGAAAAAAAAAAATTGCCACGTGGCACCGGCAGTGTAGAATAGTACCTCCCTCTGTACCCGTCATAAGAAGCGACTAAAATACCAGAACTGACAGATGGCGGTACACCCATCCGAGATAGTGCAGCACAAATGCACGGTGATGGGCAGCGCATATCCGTTTGGAAAGCTGCGCTCTGCGATTGCCAACACGCTTGCCCAGCGCGGCAATTATGGGCAAAGTTCTCCCTTCCTCGGGAAGGCTTATATCTAGCAGTGGACTTCCAATGGCTGATATGATGATGATTTCAAACACTTTTTCACTATTAAATAGCTATATTCAGCGAATAACATGAGCTATATTATATTCTACTGCTACTGAAATGAATGATCCAAAAGCTTATAATCTGAATTAGTTAGTAATGTCAAACTATATGATATTTGTTTGTTAGCGGTACAATAGAATTCGCAAGCATTTATTAATATACAGGTGAATGCGTTCCATATAGTCGATCGAAAATTGACGAGATGCATGCACTTCAAACGACCCTCCGCCGTGGACGTGTCACCCGGGTTATCAGTTGATACATTATGTACATGCAACTGGATTTTTACCTATATTATATTTATATATTTTGGTGACAATAAAGTAATTTCGATGACTTTGAAACATCTGAAATGAGCTATTGGTTATAACTTTTCTTACAACTTTTTTAAAGAAGAAACTAACATGGTATGTGACGCTCATCACCACAACAACCCAAAAAGAGGGAAATTGGGCCATAATTGCCGCCTCGGGCTATTATTATTACTGCTCTATCCCTGCCCTGTTATTGCGCTAGGCTCAGTCGCCACTTACGCCAACGAGTTCAGGAAGAGGTACATCTGTCTTGTCTGTCGGTTTCGTAAGGAAAGTGAAATGAGATAAGATGCATTTATGAAATTAGATTGCTTTTTTTAGTATTCCGCAGGAGATAGGGGGACATTATTTATTTTATTTTATTGAACTATATTGCACAAAATATTACAGAGTGTACAAATGGCGGACTTAATGTATTACCTCCGAGTCAACCATTTTAAAAAACAAAAAATACATATAGCGGTGCAGACAATATATACACAAAAAAGACAAACGTTACATACACATTTGTATAAATAAACGCAATAAACACATATGATATAAAACAATATAATATATAAAAAGAAATAGGTTTATAAAGTTAGAGAAGCAGCATCAGTAAATAAAGTACGGGGAAAGCGTATGTATGTAGTAAGAAATTTATTATAAAATAATACAGAAGGAGGTGTTATTCTCGGCCGGTACCCCATTGCAAATCCGCAGGCGTTTCGTATGGCTGAATGAGAACCGAAGGCAATGACCACCACGCGGATCCAATGCGCATTACCGCTGTTTTAAGGGTTGCTAATTGCTGGTGGAACAAATCGGGGTCGGGAGTTTGAAATAATTTTTTTGGATCACCCATCTCTATGCCAGCCGTTTCAAAAGATCGCGCTGTAGAGGCGGCAACCACCAAGCCTCAAGATTTTCAACGGCTTGCTTGTTTGAACGCGCTAAGTTAAGGAACTGGAAGGAGGATTTCAAACAAATTTTAAATATAGTTTATTCTAGTAGGCTCATTACAAGCACATTTGAATTGTTCTAATTGCATTTGATAGCTTTAATGTTAGGGAAGGTTGTACATAATATACCATCTCGCTAAGACCCTCAACAAAATCCCTACTAATATTATAAATGCGAAAGTAACTCTGTCTGTCTGTCTGTCTGTCTGTTACGCTTTCCCGGTTAAACCTCTTAACCGATTTTGATGAAATCTGGCATAGACAATCTTTAGACCTTGAGAAAGGACATAGGCTATTTTTGAACTCGAAATAAGGGTTGTCAGGGGTTGCAAGGGGGGATGAAAAGTTGTTTGCATGGATCGCTATTTTTAGAGCTAGAAACTTAAAACTTATTTTTCAGGCCATTGATTCGATATAAATAAACGTGACATTCAAAGTTTATATAATTTGAAGTAAATAGGTATGGTACCCAAAAAACTATTCCACGCGGACGAAGTCGCGGGCACAGCTAGTGAAAAATAATTCTATGAGTTAACACCTAAAACTCGCCAAACAATAATAAAAATACACGAATCTTTGAATCGGTGATGAATTATAGAAAAACCTTATAAATGATCTCGGCTAAGACGTATCATTCCGAACTTATCACATATATTTTTCAAAAGTAATATCTCTCGTGGGCCTGTCTTTTTGACCAACAGGGTTCGTCTAATCTGCATCTATCATATAATTTATTTCGTTATACTGTTATCAGATATATTCATAGCAGCTGAAGAATCTCCCTAAGAGATTTCTATCCTTACTTGAGCTCCTTAAATAATATATCCTAAGCTGCTCTTGCGAGTACAAAAAGCATGCGTGGTCTACATTCGTGACTGTGGGTTCACTAATAAAAATATTGAGAAGAAATTATGTATAAAAATGTTAGAGTAAGACGGTAGATAAGCGCGTGTTATGAAGCACTTACCACCCCTTCATCCCGACTAAGTTTTATTTATCCTTTTCAGCCGATTTAATTTTAGCAAAAATCTGTTTGCATAAATATTTATATCATCATCATACCAGCCATTGAAAGTCCACTGCTGAACACAGGCCTCCCCAAGGAAGGGGGAATTTTGCCCATAATTGCCGCGCTGGGCTTTAACCAATAAAGAAGGTTTCAATGTTATTTATTTAGTTTAGACGGACCTTATTTCTTGCAGTATTATACAGATAAAGTTTATTGAGCTATTTTTGTAGACGAAATTATACAAAAATCATTAAGAACATCCCACAGATATTTCACACAATTCCCACAAATTCTACACATTGATCTGCCTTCGAGATAAGTTGCTTAAAGCAATTGTGTCACGGACGTCAGACAACAGAGGAATTAGAAATATCAGAACAAACAGAAATATCATCATATAAATATTTGCCCTGGGATCAAACCTTCGGCGCACAAGATAGGATCCCTACCATCGGCGCCATCGGGCCCGTCAATATTTGTTTAAGAGCTACAAATTTTATTGCATAGTGGAGATGTATGTATTGAAGCATTGGTGTTTAACAAAAAAAAAAACATTACGTCGAAAAATAAGATCACAACCTCCAATAGGTCAATTTGACAAAAATCTCGTTACGTTACATAAAGTTATAATGATTATGATTAATTATCTTGGGGTCGTAGGTTCTATTCCCATCCAAGTCAAATATTTAAAGCATGATATTTGTGTTGTACTATTAAATATATGTATATAAGTAGTATATATATGATTCCTCTGTTGTTTGGCGTCCGTAACACAAGTGCTTTAGGCGACTCTCTTCAAGGACTCGTGGGTTATCTGAGAGCTTACACGCGACACCGATAAAGGTTTTATTACTAGTTTTCGTACAATAACGACACCACGTGTACACTATTATTGACTACACAAACAACACCCGGTCATGATAAAAATATTTGTACATATATCCATATAGTCGGTACATCTTAATTTATATCATCTTACAACACTAGTCAATTTGTTGGAAAAAAATACAACAAACTACGACACACAAATTTTGTCTCGGGTGCATCACAAAGGTATATTGTTTGACAGCGTTATAAGATTACTTTGAGAGGTTTTATGTATAGAAAATGCTGAATTGTATTGAAGGTCTATGGAAAAGATGCAGGTTTGAGTCCCGCCTGACACCTAAGACTTCTAGTAAATATCATGGGAGCTATATACAATTTTAGGTTTAAGAATTGATTTCAACACTAATTGAATATGTTAGTTTTGGGTTTTGCTTTTTTGTCAGTGTCTTATGCATTGTTTGTTAAAATTTTTCTTCCTTTCAAATATAAAGTCTAATATTTCCAATGTATATAACTCAACATAATGACACACAAAAATAATTGATTTTCGTCAAAGTCAAATACCTAGACATTGTTAGACATGATATATGAGCTAATTGTGATAGGCAACCACATAATACATATGTATAAACGTTTAAATGAGGTATACCTCAATAAAAGGTCGTCTACATTGATACCTCACTCTCAACTATTTCTACCGCCAAATAGCAGTGTTGGCACTGCTGTGTTCCGGTTTGAAGAGTGAGAGAGGCAGTGAAATTACTGGTGAATGTGGCATTATATCTTCAAGTCCCAAGGTTGGCAACGTATTAATGATATCCTTGTGTATTACGAGCATCATCTATAAGTTACAGTGACGCTTGCTATCAAACGGACTGTACGCTTGTTTGTCGACCTGGTTTATTAAAAATACAAGAAAAAGTAATATTAATTGCGTGTTATCTGCAGATTACAAGAGTGAGTGCCTCCATCTGTATCGATTTATCTCAAGATATAACCGAACAAACAGATATATCGATCCGAAACAGCACAGAATAAATGCAACTGGGTGGAAATAGGCAGCACAATCACCGTCACCTACGCATTGTGGTCACCACCACATCTTTGGTAGGGGGATTTTTGTCTATAAAACCACGCTGGACAAGCGTTTTGGCAATTGCTCGACGTAATGGGCTGCAACCCATCTCCGTCCTGTGATTTAGAGTTACACTGTTTCAGATGGATATACCGCCAACTGTCGGCTGTAACCTCATTCACCTCTTACGACACCTGGTACAATAAAATAATTTTAATATTAATATAGACATTTAAACATGTCTGCATCATGTGACAATGGACCGGCGAAAATCACTCGCTTCTTACTTCATAGCAGATAATTATGCAAGTGTCTGTACATGCATAAGATAATAATATGACGTCACCGGCTGTTCCGCATAGCGGCGCCGGCGCACTTATCTGCCAAATCATATCGCTTGCACGGGTCCGCGCGCCCGATTGTATCGATGCGCTCTTTGACCTTGCGGCTCGGGTCTTACATCGCGGCATATTATAATGCACAAATTGAATTCATTCAATCTTCGGCATTTTTTAATAACCACTACATGGAAGTCTTGCGAGGGGCTAATTTGTAAATAATGAAGTAATGGGTCAACAAATGGTATTAAATACATACAGGTGTTCACAGAGAGAAAGTTAGTCATCATATCAGCCATATTGGAAGTTTACTGCTGGACACAGGCCTTCCTGAAATGCTGGCCAAGCGTTTTGCCAAGCTTAGAGCGCAGCTTTTGCGACGGGTGTGCTGCTGCTCATTTCCGCCCTGTGCATTTGAGCTACACGTAAAAGTGTGCACTGTTAAATGCATGTGAAATAAATAAATAATTATTTTTGCTTGTAATGTAACATACAGTTTAAATCTTGGTTATATGCCAGAATCCTTCCTCATGAAGGTGTAGGCCTCCTCCAAGGAATTCCATTTATCTCTATCTTGAGTTGTTTGCTTCGCTTATAGCACCGTGAAGGTGTATATAAAATTTAAAAATGAAAAGAAAAATTTTAAGGGTCAATTTTTGATAGAGCTTTTGCTTACGTTTGTAACAAATGTGAAAGGTCACTAACTCATCATGTAATCTCAAAAACTGCAAGTCGACGACTCTTAAATTTTGCTTAAAGAACACTTATTATAGAACATAGGTGTTCACTACCGATTTTGAAAAGTTCAACCTTTAGCGTGATAATACAGGGTGTCAATGTTTGTATAAAATGTCTATGGTGTAACAGTTGTTTTTTTTTTTAAATTTCAATAAAATACCCAAATATACAATAAAATAGCAATCATAAATCAATTAAATACAAATTAAATCTGCAAATATAAAGTAGCCATATACAAATACGCCGACCGCTTCACTTACAATACAGGAGTCAAGCGCCTTTGGCCTCCAGAATTTTCCTGTTCTCCCGACAAAGCAGATTTAGATTACCTGGAACAACATAATAGCGGGTTAGCCTTTAACACGAGTGACTGCGTCCTGATACCAAAAACAACACAAAGGCAAGCGTTCGGGTGAGGATATCAGATCAAAATATTACAAGAAGAAGACTTAAACGCAGACTGGATGTGATGAAAGCGTACGATGAGAAAATCTGGAAATCCTAACGATGGTATTGTCCTGTCCGCAGTGTCCGGCTACGAGAGAACTTTGTCTATAAATGCTAATTGCATAAATATAAGACATCAACGCGCTCTTGTTTAGTTACATCTAGGCGTCACCAGAATATATTGTATGTACGTACATACATATATATGTACAGATCTTTAATATAAAAATTACGAGTCACGTACGAGGTGTTTATCTAGGAGGAACTTCTCAACTATTGAACTTAGGTAGACCTCTTAAAAACTTCGTCTGCAATGGTAACTCAATCTCACCTATTTCTACCGCCAAATAGCAGAGTCCGCATTGCTGTGTTCCGGTTGGAAGGGTGAGGCAGGGGGAGAAATTACTGTATAAATGTGTCATTGTAACTTTAGTTCACAAGGTTGGCGACACACTAGTGATATCTTTGTGATGATACGAGCGTCTATAGGCTGTCGTCACGTTTATCATCAAGCGGGCCGTATGCTCGTTTGGAGATTTTATAAAGTAAAAAAAAACTTTTTCTTACTGTATACAGTTTGTTTCAACTTGAGAGACAGGATAGTTTATATCTCAAATCCTTACTAATATTATAAATTTTAAAGTAACTCTGTCTGCCCGTTACGTTTACCCGCTTAACCTCTCAACCGATCTTAATGAAATTTGGCACAGACAATCTTTAGACCCTGAGTCTATTTTTTAATACGAAATAAGGGTTGTAAGTGATCGAAAAGGAGGATGAAAAGTTGTATGGAAGTATCGCTATTTTTAGAGCTAGAAACTTGAAACTTATTTTGTAGGCCATTGAATCTATATAAATAAACATGACATTCAACGTTTATATAAGTTAGGGTAAAGAGATATGGTACCCAAAGAATCTATTCCACGCGGAAGAAGCATAGCTAGTTATTATATATATCATATTTTCTATTAAACATAGGTTAAGATTTTAGAAGTTAGGTTAGAACAACGTCTGTCATGTCAGCGAGTTTGTAAATATGCAATGAATTCTGTATGTACAAATTTCGCAAATTTTGATGAGCCTAATGGCGCAGATGGTAGTGATCTTGTGCACCAGATGTCGTGGATTCCATTTCCACCTCGGGAAAATAATAATGTAATGATATTTATGTTTGTTCTATGTATATCTGGGTGTTAAATATTTGTATTTAAGTAATACTTGTGAGTCCTCTGTTGTCTGGCGTCCGTAACACGCGTGCTTTAAGCAACTCACGCGGAGTCAGGTCAATGTATGAGATGTTGTGGGAAGTTATTATATGTTGTATTTGTTATGTAACCTTATGACATTTGACACAACTGTCAGCCGGTGGACAGCTAGCGCGATTGACAACATGCCCGCTACTTTTATAGCAATAGAATAATTAACACTATTATTTATTATTATGTGTATATACCACTTCAAATTTAATAATATTTAAAGATAATACAAAAAAGGGAATATTTAAAAAGATTTACGAGTTACCTCTTCGACGGCTTTGAAATATGAAAACTAAATTAAAGATGTAAAAACTTAAGCCGCGTTTTAAAGCCGTGAACATTTAATTCATCATCATCATTACAGCCATTGGAAGTCCACTGAGGCCTCCCCAACAGAGAGGTTTCGCTGATCTGATCTGACTGAATTGCTGTGACGCAGGATGCTGCTCCCCACCCTATGCATTTGAGCTGCACAGTTTTGGATAGATATACCGCTATCCTATCTGTCGGTTGCGGTACCTTTTCTACTCTGCCGGTTACTGCTAATTAATTACTGAGTTAATTAATTTGCAAAAGTCCATTTCGCCGTACATGTGTCGGTACAAAAAAAATTATACATGTTATTCTAGATTACAAGCTATCTCTGTGCCGAATTTCTTGAAGATATTTTTAGCCGCTGGGAAGTGAAAGAGTAACAAATATCCATACATTCATCTATAATAATATTTAGAATATATTCCGAACGAGTGCGATGGCGCAGACGGTAATGATCCTATCTTGTGTGCTGAGGGTTCGATCCCCGTCCTAGGTAAACATTTAAATATTTACGTGTGTTCTTCGTCTGAGTGTTAAATATGTATTTAAATTTTGTTTTTTTTTTTGTTATCTGATGTCCGTAACACGAGTGCGTTAAGCGACTAAACTCGGTGTGGGGTCCATGTATGAAATGATGTTGGAAATAATTTATTTTTATTACTTAGGTTTATAATCCTAGCATGATTTGGTTTACTCCTAGCTTTTATAGTAGTAGTAAATACAAATATATAGGTAGGTAGATACGCAGATACCTCACATACATATATGTGAGGTACCTGCGAAGTAGAATAGTACCCTCTGTATCGTAAGAGGCGATTACGAACGTAAGATGGTGGTATATCTGTACGATATAATAATTATAATAAAACTTTACTACTGAATACTAAACATATGTACATGTTAACTATATATATATATATATATTACACATCGGTTCCCTGGTTAAGTGCTCAGCATGTCTTGTGACACACAGACCTCTCTTCCAGCTACTTCCATTCATATCTATCCTCCGCTTGTCTTGTCCATGTAGCTACTCAACCCTTTTTGATGTCACCTGACCATCTTCGTACCTGTCTCCCTCTTTTTCTTTTCTCTTCTTGTGGTTGCCATTCTATTGAAATAGATTTTAAAAGAAACCTGCCCGATATTGCTCAGATCAAATACAACAGGACCGGGATGAGCAGCAAACTACGTTACACTATGCGACTGCCACCACGCCTGCTCAGCGTGGCACTTATGGCCCCTTCTTTGGAGAGGCCTATGTCCAGCAGTGGACATCTTACGGCTGATATGACGACAATTATGACTTGCACATCGTACAAACATGCAAGTCATTAGACGTAAACAGAACACTTGTATACTTCAGTTACGAGTTTCATAGCATCAGTAAAAACTTATATTGTTGTAACACAAACACCTGGTTACTGTCGCTAGAGCTGAGTAGTGTTGAGTAGCTTCAACAGTTTTTGTGACGTTTAGATGTTGTTTGTGTGAATGTGTGCATTGGAACATACTTTTGTAAATATCATTAGTATAGTTATATGTAAAGAAAACTTCTTTGATTTAAGATCATTTTTCTAAGTTTGTCTTTGTCGTTTTATTGACAGGGGCACTAGATGTCAAGACTGACAGTTGTGACATTTTCTGGAAATATGTCATTGGATATAGGATTTGTTTGGATTTAATTGTGAAAATACCAGAAGTAAAGGCTTTAAATGTTGTTTCTTTCACTATTACAGGTAAAATTATATTTTGTTAAATATGTATAAGAACTTTATATAATTGTTAAAAAGTAAAGCAAATGCATTTTGTAAATATTTCTTTCACTATTACAGAGCAACTCAATTACGTCTTTATTTGATTTATCCCAATTATTGGAATAATACCATGATACATATTCTAACCGACGTCAGCGAAGCCAATTCCCATTTTCCTATGTAAGCTTACAACTTAAATCTTTATGTATATTTATCGCCGCAACCAACACGCGTCGATATATTTTGGACAAATCTTTATAAATTAAATCTATTGTGTTACTATGATATATATACCAGGAACCAAACAACTGCATGCATTTCTTCCAACCAACGAGGGCTTATGTGTGACGAGAATAAGTGCTAGTGCAAATAGTAAAATAGGAAAAATTACGAAATAAAAATGTTTATTTTTACTAATACTGTTTCAATCTCAATACATAAAACTCCTTAAGTCAAACTATTGTCTATTTTTATATTTTTGCATAGGAAAAATGTATTAATAGCGTAGTATTTCAGCATGTAAGCGTATAAGCCTGATTGCTTAGAAAGTGCTCATGGCTACGTATATGTACTCTATTGCTTAAGTCTTAAACTATTGGAGATCACGTTTTCATTTTTTTGTGAAGAATGAAGACACTTTTAGCTTTGATTTAAGTCAAAATTAAAAAAGAAGTATTGAAGTTACTTAACCATCGATTTGAAATTTTCACTTCCGGTTTTCTAAAAGCTCATAATTCAGCAAATAACCATTGCACGAAAAAAATATCGTGAGTACACATCCACGTCTACTAGAAGTATAACTGACCAGAGTATTAACAAAATTCACGACCTTAATTTTTTTTTGTTGTCCGCTTGACGTGAAATGCTCCATATATCCTTTATTATTGTACAGTTTCGTTAAAATCCATTCAGTAGACTTTGCGTGGAAGAGTATGAAACATGATCATACCAGCCCTTGGAAATCTGGACATAAGCCTCTCCAAGAAAAGAGGTGTTTTGTCCATAATTGCCGCGCTGGGCAAGCGTGTTGGCCATCGCAGAGCGCAGCTTACAGCTTGCCTGTGGAGACAACCGCAGTTTGCACTGTTTCGGATGGATATACCGCAAAGTGCCGGTTCTGGTACTTTAGTCGCCTCTTACGTGCCTGGGGGCACCTGGTGCAGTGGGAGGTAAGAAGTAGTTGGGAGTGGAGATGCCGTTTTGAGAAAATGGAACGTTAATATATTTTTTTGTTCATTTATACGTCAATAATTTAAGAACTATAATAGTCTGAATGTTGGAATGTCATTTGTAAATATATTATAGCTTATTTATTTGGTTTTGTTATGTCATTTGTAACTATTTAGCTTATTCAATTAATGAGCGCAATATTAAACAACAAAATTGCATTTTTTTTGTGATTATGTCATTTCGTACCTAACATGTGTAGCGACACTTTTCTTGCTGTGAAGCGATATTACAACATTAATTACACATTTATCATACCTGAAAATACAAAGACACGTCACATATATAGCCTGCGCAATTATACCCTTTATTTTAAGATTGAAATCCACCATTAAAACACGTGATGCTCTCCGACGCGACCCCTATCGACTTTCATTCTAAGTTTTTTGCTAGAGTCACTTAAAGGTGTTAAAAGCCCTTCGTTTTACGGACACGATAAAAACAAAGTAGGTAATATACTTTTGCACATACACAAACACCCTATGTAAAAGATTTGCTCGAAGATATATATATATTTTCTATTAAAAATAATTTAAAGACATTTCTCTGCATTGGCAACCAGCTGAACACCACTACGATTTTAATACTATTTAACTATCCAGAAATAATAATCGAAAGCTACCTTATTTAGTATAACTAGTACCGTCCCGTATCATATCATAAACGAGACACAACAACCGCCTAGACGCAACACAAACGCATCGCTCGTCCGGAAGCCGAGCCGCCGCGTCTCAGGCGGCGCACTCCGGCGCGGGTCGTGTTTTGATAGCGGTTATCGCGGCCGGCCGCCGCGAGCGGACATATACATAAGCGCGCGGAGACGGGCGGGCACGCCAGTCGACGCCTGTCCCCCGCCGCGCCGCCAGCATGCTCGCAGTCGCTTGCCTCACGCACCTGCTCGCCGCGGCGCTGTGCCCCGGTGAGTACCGCAGTGACTACCGCACCTGGAAGGTGCACGCTGGAAGATGTTGGTCCCGGACCGGGTGAGTACAGGGGCCGTCCTCATGCAGAGGTGCGGGTGTCTGGTGTCTCGATTCACACGATCCGTGCAGCTTTTAGGGGTCCAATAACATTTAAATTGCTCGTATATGTAACCAGCGACCCGCGCCGGGTTCATCCGCTTGCTGTGAGAAATTAAAAATGGTTATTGTCTTTTGCCTTTCTATATCTTAGAGATGGCGGACTTTGTTGTAAGGTATACAATACTGTAGTGCATTATTTTGATCTATCTCGTTGGCCAGCCAGCGTTTGCAATGTAATCGAAAAATTGTGTTTTTAAGACATCACATTCGCAACCTCTAAAATTATCAGTGTCTTTGCTATATATATCACGCATGTATTATACATAAAAACGTTTCTTTGGAATCACTCTATTTATTGAAAAAACCGCGATGGTGATTTGTAATTTCTTCCTGTTCCGACCTGGTGAGCCACAACGAGCTCCACGTAGAAGTTCCGCAGTTCCGACCATGGTCGACCTGGCAAGCTGCTCTAGAGGTGCTCTTTGACGTCGAGTAGTCCAGCAATACGTTTGTATGAATATTGTGTGAGAGATTCATTTTGCTATTAAATTATCATACACTGTCTAACACACACGTGAAACAAATGTGCGAGTGTACCTAAAATATGTGTTACATACGGTGTCGTTTTTAACAAAATAAGCTGTCCCTATTTCAATTATATAATTCTTATTTACTAGAGGTAGACCACTTACAAAGATTGTCTGCAAATGATACCCCACTCTCACCTATTTCTACCGCCAAATAGCAGTGTTCCCATTGCTGTGTTCCGATTTAAAGGGTAAGAGCCAGTAAAATTACTGCTTAATGTTTGCTAAATACTTAATGTGATATAGTATCTTCAGTTCGCAAGGTTGGCGACACGCTAGTGATATTTTTGTGTTGACACGTACTATATGCTTGTTTGGTGTCTTCACATAATAAAAAAAGGAAAAACAAATCCGACCCCAAACTTAGTACAAATTAGAATACTCTGTTGTCTGATGTCCGTAACACAAGTAAGTTAAACGATTTATCGCGGAGTCAAGTCAAAAAACAAATAAAAATGAGAATATTATTATATCCACAAAAAATCACCATCTGATACATGAACCTGACTCCGTGATAAGGCGCTTAAAGCACTTGTGTCACGGCCATCACACAATAGAGGAATCAGAAATACATACACACATAACGCCCGCGTCCCACCGCGGCAGGCAGAGACTATGGATCTCCACTTGCTACGATCTTGGCAAACCTCTCTCGCTTCTCTTACTCGTGTTAGTCTATTAATACACGCTCGTTCATTTTTGGTACTTCTGACTCAGCCTTCTCTTATGCCTGGTTAAGATATGTTCGCCTCGGTTGTCTTATACAAACCCTTCCATTCACTTCCGCTCTATATACACTCATTTGCAAAAAAAAACGGGCCTGAGCATTGAACCATTTCAAATGTTACTATTGGTTTGTTTGATTATTATAGGTAGTTTTACTTTCACAATTTTGTAAATAAAAAAGCTAATAATCGTTTTCGTCAGTATTATTATAAAAATTTGATAAAGTTTATGGGTTTTAATGCTAAAGTTCACTAGTAGTGTATGCTCGCTAGTAGTGCATATGCTCGTGAAGTAAAAGTTAACAAAGATTTTTGATAAGTTTTTTCTTTAATAAAGTAAAATCAGATAAATGTTTGGTATCGAGTGTGACCCCCTCTAGCTGAAATCACAGCTTTAATTCGTCTGGGTATGCTAGTGAGGATATCCCGGATACTTGCTTGCGGAATACGTTCCCACTCCGCGGTAATAACATTCTATAGCTCTCTGATGGTCTGCGGAGCCGGTTGTACTGATCTCGCGCATCGTTTCGGAACGTCCCAGACATGCTCTATAGGATTGAGGTCGGGACTTCGAGGTGGCCAATCCAAACGACGAATGCCGACTTCTTGCACATACGCTTCCACATCGCCAGACCGATGGGCGCGAGCGTAAAAATTGAGTTTTCGCCTAAAGCAGCCAATGCGGGTTGTGCATGAGGAATTAGAACTTCCGTTATGTATCGATGTCCAGCCAGCCAGTGAGCCGTTTTTAATGAAGACTACCTCTGTACGATCCATTGAATTTATTCCTGCCCAAAACAACAGAGCCCCTACCATAAGGTGTGATTCCTACAAAATAAGCCTCTGCAAAGCGTTTTCCTCGTCTTCGTAGCACTCGCCGACGTCGATCTACACCGAACAGAGACATCCTGACTTCATCGGAGAACAATACCCTATTCCAGTCTTCTTGAGTCCATGACTCACAATTTCGAGCAAACCTAAGCCTGGCAACCCTGTGCTCACGGAGCAACTTAATGCCGCGGCCCGGGCGATGACTGCGTATATTGGCCGCGAGAAGCCTCTTCCTGACCGTTTCTTAGACTAATATGCACATTTCTTACTTCTTCGAGGTTGTTCTTAAGGTCCACATACGAAGACTTGCGAATTCTCAATGCGCGACTCCCAAGAAAGTGATCATCCCGTGGTTGGGTACATGGATTTCTTCCAGAACCAGGCTTTCTCTTGACGGAACCGATGTCTTGATACCGCTGCCTGGTCCTTTGAATCGTCGAGCGACTTACACTTAGCCTCTGAGCCATGAAGCATTGCCTGCAACCTTCTTCGAGCAGCGCAATAATTTTGGTAGCTATTACCACTTTCTTTAACATTATTGAGACAGCTAAACAGCAACATAAATAAAGGTTTGACAATAAAGAATATGAAATAAATTCATAAAAATTGACTAAAAATTATGAAAACCGATATTATCTTATGGAACTTCGCACCAAAAATTTGAATTTAGAACGTACTGTTTTAAACACCACGGCATTCTTAAAACCGGCCAGTAACATGTACAAATGATTGAAATCATTTTGGTACTGTATTTTTTTAAAGAAGAATTAAAATCATAACCGTCCGTGATCATACATGTCCAATCCATCTAAACATTCTTCTCTCTTGTGTTATCACAAATATACAACTTAAATACACATATTTAACATCCAGACACTTAAGTGTCTCCCTCCCTCATGAGCTGCCATTAGCCAGAGTAGAATAATACCTCCCTCTGTGTCGTAAGAGGCGAATAAGGTACCAGAACCGACAGGTGGCGGTATATACACGCTTGCCCAGCGCAGCAATTATGGGCAAAATTCCCCCTTTCTTGGAGAGGCCTGTGTCCAGCAGTGGACTTCCAATGGCTGTAATGATGAACGTGTATGTCTGTATGCTCGCGATAGACTTATTTGATTTTCATACGGTATAATTCACGAGTGCTACACGACGGTGTAGTTAAGTTTAATAATAATAAATTCTCACAACATCTCATACATAGATCTTACTCCGTGATAAGTCGCTTAAAGCACGCGTGTTACGGACGGCAGACAACAGAGGAATCACAAATATAATACTTAAATATATGTATTTAACACCTAAATGCAGAACAAACACAAATATCATCATATAAATATTTGTGCTGCGTGAGACGATCGAACCCATGGCCTTCGGCACAAAAGATAGGCTCACTACCATCTGCGCCATCGGGCCCGTCATGTATATAAATGTTTTGTTGAAGTTGATTGAAATATAATTGGTAGAACAATGTACACAACATTTGAAACTGGAGTAGGTATCCTACTCACTAGATCGTCGGCATAATAATTTTGAAGTAGGTAATTGTAATATCAAAAAAAGGCTAAATTGCGAATGGAGAATCGATCGATCTCTAATGGAGCAATTGGTACAGGAAGACCTTGCACAAAGGTTTCTTTTATAACGTAAGTACTAAGAAAGGATTTTGGCTTCATCCCTTAAAGGGGTAAAACGGGGGTGCAAAGTTAGTATGATACTTCTGTTTTTGAAATTATTCGAACGAAGTGTAGATTGTTCATTGAAAGTCGTGAAACACATGTAAAATATTTTTTCAATAATTATCCCTTACGCGAGTGAAACCGCGAGTCGAAGATATTCTCAGAAAACGTAGAAGCTGCGCTCCCTGGCGAAGACGTTAATATGTGGAGGAATCATGGAAAGATTTTGCGGGTCCGAAGCAAATGGATGTAGATTTACGATTAAATGAAACTGTTTTGTTTTTAAATCAGGTGCGTGAGTAATTATTAATATATTCAAAGATAATATTAGACATTTGCAAATTAATCAACATATTCAAACAGAAAAAATATTATCAATTTGCCGCCAAACCGGTATTCGTTTAGGTGGTTATATCATACTAGCGACCCGCCCCGGCTTCGCGCGGATGCAAGACGGATAAAAAATTATTATTGTGGGCTATCCCTAAGAGATAGATAATATAACACCGTAGATTTTTTAGACCTTTACAATGTGTACAATACTTGGTACATTATTTTGAAATCTCTATCTGCGTTTGCAATGTAAGCGGAAAAAATGTATTTATGTACGACATCACAATAGAGACCTCAAAAATAACAGTATTTCTCCACTATTTAATGGATGCTATTATACATATAAACCTTTTCTTTCAATCACTTTCATCATACCAACTATTGAAGGTGCACAACTGGACATATGCCTCCCCAAGAAAGGAGGTTTTTTGCCTATAATTGCCGCGCTGGGCAAGCGTGTTGGCAATCGCAGAGCGACGGGGATGCTGCTGCCCATCCCCACCCTGTGCATTTGCCCATATATATCAGCATGTATCATTTATATAAACCTTCGTCTTGAATTCATTTATCTATTGAAAAATACCGCGAAATACCCATTGGATAGTTTTCAAGATCTAAGCATAGTGATTTTACGTGCAAATTAATGATTTCACCAATCTGTTCAAGCTATTTCTAAGATAATCCAGGAGACACAAAGAGATAGGCTTATATTATTTTCATACAGAGTCTTATAATAAAAAGTAACTGAAAAAGCCGCTTTATTTTTAGGCACAGTACTTAAGAAATCTAAACCTATGTCTATAACGATAAATAAGGATCTTCAAATTGGTCAAATTTGGTTCATAAATTTCGATTTATAGTCTAAAATATAAAAAGATCCAAAATTTACATGATATACGACAAAGATAACAAAAGTCGTGCACATTATAGTAATGAGTAATGATATCGAAGGGCCCGGTGGCGCAAATGGTAGTGAAACTGTCTTTTGCGCGAAGAGTCGTGGGTTCGATTCCCACTCAGAACAAATATGATGAATATTTGTTTTTGTTCTATCTATAAGTGCTATTTATGTGTATCAAAGTACTACATTTGTGATTTGTTGCCTGGTGTCTATAATACAAGTGCTTTAAGCGACTTACTTCGGATTCAGGTCAATGTATGAGATGTCGTTTAAATTTATTGTTGTTATGCGTACTGATTTTGCTTCCGTATGCGACTCCGGTTGTGTCGACTTTTGTATCGCGACACATTCCTCAAGATATACACGTGCCAATTATTTGGCGACGGCTTGAGCACGTCCCGCGGCTGATATGAGAACGATAAATTACCTATACATTTAATTTTTGTTTGTCACCGTTGGTAAGTTATTAGAAATGTTCAATATTCATAAGGTTCTACTTCTAAACTATCTTATTTAGAGTAAATATGTTTGGATGACACCGTCGGGTCATCAGTTTTACGAATATGATATAATTTAGTACTTCATATTACTGAATTAAAATAGTTTTATTTACCACTAGCTGTGCCCGCGACTTCGTCTGCGTGGAATAGCTTTTTTTGGGTACCATACCTCTTTGCTTTAACTTATATAAACTTTGAATGTCATGTTTATTTATATTGAATCAATGGCCTGCAAAGTAAGTTTCAAGTTTCTAGCTCGAAAAATAGCGATAATTTCATACAACTTTTAATCCTCTCTTTCGACCCCTTACAACCATTGTTTCGAATAAAAAAAAGTCTAGAGATTGTCTGTGCCAAATTTCATTAAAATCGTTAGAGAGGTTTAAGCGGGAAAGCGTAACAGACAGAAAGAGTTACTTTCGCATTTATATTATTAGTAGGGATTTTTGTCGATTCGAAAGTGCCTGTAATCGGCCTGCTTGAGTAAAGAGAATTTTGATTTGATATTAATTCAGCAAAGATGTCTGTATCTTATAGTAACAAATAAATAAGCAGTTTTTTTACAAACAGCTAATAATCACCATCATATCAGCCTTTGGAAGTCCACCGCTGAACACAGGCCTCCCTAAGATAAAGGGAATTCTGCCCATAATTGCCGCGCTGGGCAAGCGCGGTGGCAATCGCATATTGCAGATTCCGCAACGGGAATGCTGCTGCCAATCCCCGTCCTATACATTTTAACTACACCTTTTCGGATGGATATACCGCCATCCGTCGGTTTTGATACCTTTTTGAACAGGACAATAATTACTCTTCCAGACTTTCCAAATTATCATAACCTAGCTTTTACTTCTAGCAATAATCCAAATTACACAGCCGGTGACACGTAAAGAGGTTGAAAGACAATAGTAGTGATACTCTTTACACCTTGTTACTAGCAATCCAGCCCGGCGTCGCACGGTGGCAACGGGAATAACAAATGGTTAATGTGAGTTATCCCTTAGAGATAGACACATGCCATCCCGAACTTTTATGTAGACATTTCCATTTACGTTGCTGTATTACCTACATTATTTTAATCTATTTCGTCGGATTCAGCGAGCGTTTGCAATATAAGTACTATACGTACAATATAAGTAATACAATATAAAAATGTGTTTATCTATAACATCACAATAGAAATCTCCAAAATTATTAGTGTTTTTCTACTATATTATGTATGTATTATACATATAAACCTTCCTCTTGAATCACTCTCAATTTAAAAATAAACCTCATCCAAATCCGTTATGTAGTCTTAAAGAACTAAGCATTCAAACGGACAGACAGACAGACAGACAGGTAAACAGAAGCGGAATACGGTAGGCAGGGCAATCAAGGTAGAATGAATACTGGATAATTGTTAAATATACATAAAGTAACAAACGTATGCAAAATTCACATGTAGATTTAAAAAAAAATGCTGACGTAAAATCTTGCCATCAATACTGCCTTCATTTTTGAAGTCGATGAACTGCACAAATGAGAGTTGTATGTAAATAAAAATATTTATGTAATAAATACGTTGACCTCACCCTATATAAGTAGCCACTATTGTACCTTTTACCGACAGTTGCAATATTTATTAAGTCTGCAAGGTACCGGCAGAATAGAATAGTACCCTGTCCCTATACCAGGTGTCGTAACAGGCGGCTAAGGTACTAAAATTGACAGATGGCGGTATATCCATTCTAAAACCGTCTAGCTTAAATAAACAGGGCATGACGCTCTGCGATTGCTAACACGCTTGCCGAACGCGGAAATTATGGGCTAAATTCCCACTTTCTTGTGAAGGCCTATGTCCAGCAGTGGACTTCCAATAGCTGACATGATGATGATAATTAGGAGCATCCCAGAAGTTAAATGCGAACGGGAACGCTATTTTTTCTAAGATCTAAATTAGCCTATAGAATTTAGGTTTTGCCCTTGGATTAAATTTTTTACATGCCAAATATAAATTAAATAAATTATCATAATTCCCACAACATCTCATACATTGACCTAACTCCTTGGTAAGACGCTTAAAGTGTTACGGACGCCAGACAACAGAGGAATCATAAATATACTACTTAAATACATATGTTTAACACCCAGACACAGAACAAACACAAACATCATCATATAAATATTTGCGCTGGGTGGGAATCGAACCCACGACCCCTGGCACTCAAGATAGGATCACTACCATCTGCGCCAGTTTGCTTTGACTATCTGGCCCACTCTAACGCCTTGTGTGTTTTTGAATTTATATATATATTTTATTCGTTTAACTATATCATTAGTATGAAGTCTCTTGGCAAGGCCTACGTCTATCAGTCCGGCAGTGGCGAAGCAGTCGCAATTATTACTTGAATTAAAAAAAAACATTTCTGAATGAGCGTCGTAAAATATTTAATCTTCGTTACAACTTCTGTAATGAAACCTAAACTTAAAACACATAAGTCATAAAATACATAATGCTTTGCATGCATTACTCTAAAAATAGCAATGACGTAACAACAATCTGAACAAAAACAAATCCGTATCATAAAAAAAATTAGTTACACGTGCACTATTTCTACAACGACTTCTCTATAATACAGCTTAACTGGCGACCCGCCCGGCTTGCGCGGGCGCAATGAGGATTAAAAATGGTTATTGTAGGTTGTCCATAAGAGATAGACATGTCACATTTTGTAAACCTTTTTTTGAATGTACAATTCTGTAGTACATTATTTTAATCTATCTATGGATTCAGCCAGCGTTTTACAATGTAAACGCAAAAAATGTGTTTATTTACGACATTACATTGGAAACCTCTACAAAGATCAGTGTTTCTTTTCTATATCATGCATGTATTATACATATAAACCATCCTTCCAAAAAAAGCGCATCGAAATCCGTTGCGTTGTTTTGTAGATCTAAGCATACATACGGACAGACAGATAGTTGGAAGTGACATTGTGTTATACTATGCAGCAACAAGCTGAGGGGTACCGGCTGTATAGAATAGTACCTCCCACTGTTCCAGGTCTCGTAAGAGCTGTTCCAGCTATTCCGGTGTGAATAATATAACAAACATTCATTTATAAAACCTTTTGCGTTTATATAATATTAGTATTAGCATATTACTTTACCTATTAATAAAGAAAAATTGATATTTTTATTTTTGTAACGAATGAGCACTAAATTCCATTACTAATATCAAGAAGAAATTCTTCTAAAGTATCAGCGTAAGACTAGAGAAGATATTATTACAATATTAGAAATTCTAAAGTTAGATAATTAAAAACAAATTATGTACATGATTTGTTTTTTTGGACAAGTGCAACAAAAAAATGTAAATACTACTTGGCCAAATGAATAAACATGTTTACTAATAAATTGTCACATTATCAGCGAGGACTGTAGACCATATTGTATCCTGATATTCTCACGGGACATACGCGGGTAAAACTGCGAGCTTTGCCAGTCCTAAAAAAAATCCTGGAAGTTGCTTCTTATAAAATAAGTTGTTAATCTACCATGTTATTTTTATAAAATGTCTTAAAAATCTTAACTGTGACCACAACTGAATAATACTGGATAACTTTCGACTAGCTCGACAAACATGCATATACTGTCCTCGTGATAGTAAGCGTCATTGTTGCCTATAGACGCTCGTAATATCACAAGGATATCACTAGCGCGTTGCCAACCGTGACTGAATATATTATGTCACATTACCAGTAAAAATTACTGCCTCTCTCACCATCTAGACCGGAACACAGCAATGCGAACACTGCTAGTTGGCGGTAGAAATAGGTGAGAGTAAGGTACCAATGCAGACGATCTTATTAGGCTACAATATAATGGGGCCTGATGATGCATTCGTTAGTGTTCTTATCTTGTGCGCCGAGGGTCGTGGCTTCGATCCTCGCCCTTTATATATTGTGTATAATATTTGTGTTTTTCCTGTGCCTGAGTGCTAAATCTGTAATTCCGTTTAAAGTTGTTTGTGATTCCTCTGTTGTTTCATACACATAATGCAAATGCAAAGTACAAGTCTAATTTGTCTTTATTCAAATATGTATGATAGGCACTTATAAATCGTCAAACGAAACAAAAAGTCTATAAATATAGATTTTCTAATTACAATTTTACCCAACCTGACAACCAGTGGTACAAGAGTCATTTAAACAAATAGGTCATCAAGTGTCCAACTTTAATACCAGTCTGTCGGCACCAGGCGGGTCTGATAGCTAAGTTTATAGCAGGTTTATTACGGGAACCACCAGAAAAGCACCTGCAAGAAAAACTGATGGTGATATTGGTGCCAATAAAATCTAATAGCAGGTGTTATTGGATTATAAGTAGATGTTAGAGCCTTTTAATTAAATGCTTAGCAGTTTCATCATTAATATAATCTTTCAAGCAGTTATAAGTTATTGGTAATAAGTTTGTCTTTTACGCAATTCTTGAATTTATTGAAATATTTAGCAATTCTACTTGGGATTTTATTATAAAATCTTACACTATTGCCCCGAACCTATTGGAGGCAATATATTTTGGAGCCCAGCAATGAGGACTGCTACTTATACTTATTTCTAGTATTAATATTTTTTATGTCACTATTTTTGTGAACATAAATAATATTTTCATAGACATTTGACTGTGTAGTCATTTGCTTAAACTTTTAATCTCGGAGTCCGGTCAATGCATGGGATGTTGTGTGAATTAATTTTTTATTGCTATATACTGCTGATATAATTAACACCCTCAGACACACAAATCATATTATTAGATATTAGTCGATCGCTAAAAATTGTATTTCTGTCACGTCAGCCAACACGGTACAAATCAGGCGAGCACGGCCGCACACACGACTGCACGTTAAAAAATGCCTTATAAACCTTTGTTTTAGACACATTTTGCTACGTACTTGTGTGTTAGGCGAAAAAATTTACAAGTTCTGTATATATTTATGTTTTATATGGGTTTACATATACCTAAACTTTATAAAAAAATGTCTCTGCGGTTCGAAGCAAACCACTTTCAGGATGTGCGTGTTAATCGTAATAATTTTTGCGATCATGATGACACGTAGTCATGTGATCGAGACTGGTTTACTGGGTAAGGTGTGAAAGCGTAACAAGTAAACAGACACAAACACTTTAATTATTTTCTAATATGTATATCATCACAGGAGTGTATTGCACTAACTGCACCAGTAAACTATTTTATAGGCATGGAATACTTTTCCTTAATTAAACTGACTGCTGCGGGGTACCAGCAGAACAGAATAGTACCTTTGAATCAGGTATCGTACAAGGGCAAAGGTTTAAAAAGGGCCAAGTGAGGTTCTGTAAGTAGCGTCGTATCGTTCCAGTGTGGGCAAGCGAGCAGGTCACTGCGGCCGAAGTCGGCGCCGGCGCCGACACGCCGCCATGCGAGATGCAGGCCCGCACCACGGCTGGCTGGGTGTGCGGCACGCGCCGGCGCGCGTCCAACGGAGACTACTACGCCAGCTTTCGCGGCGTGCCCTATGCGAAGCAGCCCTTGGGCGACTTGCGTTTTAAGGTACTGCATTGCTTGACTCATTCTCCAAGCCTTTTATTGATTGCACAGAACTGTCACTGAAAAAATGCTGTGATGACAAAGGCAATGCATATACATAAATTTCCAAATTTTTCGGATTTTGTCATGTCACATAATCTTCAAGGGTCAGGCTTTGTCTGGTCTAAATATCATCTTTAGCTTAAACTAGGGTAAAGACATTCTCCTAATTTATACACCCGTCTACTGATATCAGGAACTTGAACCACCAGAAAAATGGTCAGGCATACTGGACGCCAGCAAAGAGGGCCCAATCTGTCCGCAAACCGACGTGTTCTACGGCAAGCTGGTGTACCCTGCGCGCCAGATGAGCGAGGCGTGCATCCACGCGAACATACACGTGCCCGCGTCGGCCGGCGATCTGATGCAGTGGAGTGACGAGCACCGTAATAAGACCGGACTGCCGATCCTCGTGTTCATTCACGGAGGAGGGTTCGCATTCGGGTCGGGCGACGCTGACCTACATGGGCCGGAATACCTGGTCAGCAAGGGGGTGATCGTCATCACATTTAACTACAGGTAAGGCATCCCCTGCCTCTTTATCTATTGATGGCCGTAGTGATTTTACCTTGCTTTAGTGTTTCTTGTAGCTCCTACTACATTTTCGTACGTTGCAAAATATTATCACCGTAACTCTATAATTCCGTTTAAAACCCGGTTCCGACTCTCATATAAACAACTTACCGAATTATCGAATTTGGTGTAGTTATTTTAAGATTTGTTGGCCGTGGGGTACCGGCAGGGTAGAATAGTAGGTACCTCCCCGTGTACCAGGTGTCGTAAGAGGCGTCTGAGTTACTAGAACCGACAGATTTGCGGTACATCCATTCGAAATAGTGTAGCTTAAATATAACAGCATCGCGAAGCTACACTGTACGATTGCCACCACGCTCGTCCAGCGCGACAATTGTGGGCAAACTCCCGCTTTCAATGGGGACATACGAGTAATTTACGCCTACGATGATGGACGATAATTTTTTTTTAACTTTTTTGGTTTCATACACGAGTTTCGAAAAAGAAAATAAATTTGTGCGAAACATTCTTCCAAGTACATTTTTACTCGTTAGTTCACAAAGTCAACTACTACTACTAAGTACTATTAAGGAATTTAAAATTTTAAAGGATATTCAAATACTAATGAAACTTTACAATAGATATAATTGGGCTGAGATATATAGAAATCGACTTGGACCCGAGGCTGAGTGTATGTCGGCTACGTTTCCAGATTGAACGTGTTCGGGTTCCTGTCGCTCGACTCGCCGCTGGTGCCGGGCAACAACGGCATCCGCGACGCGCGCACGTTGCTGCGCTGGGTGCGCGACAACGCGGCGCGCTTCGGCGGCGACGCCGCGCGCCTCACGCTCGCCGGCCAGAGCGCGGGCGGCGCCATCGCGCACGTGCTGTCGCTGGCACCCGACGCGCCGCTGCTCATGGCCAGGTGAGGCGATAGACCGACTCGCAATCCACTTCGCTACTTTCGCGACAGTGATATGACAAAAATTAACAACGAGTCGAAGAGATATTTTTTTCTGAGAACCGCTTTCTGGATGACATCTCTTACGTCGATGCCAATTCCAGCGCCTGCGAACGGGTGGGCGATATGATCTATTATTGAGCAACTTTTTTCCGATTGGTTTGGAGACCCTATGCCGTTTTGTGCATGTGATGTGGTCCTATCGGTTACCGCTTGGAAGACAGGGACTGCACAGCGCATTGCCTGCGAGCGTGGTGTACTGTTCTCCGAAAAGAAAGTGCACGAAGTGTTGGCGATTGATAATTATATTGATTTTTATTTTTTTTTCAACAGAACATTCCTGTTAACGAATATTCCGGCCAATTTTCTCCAGGGTGATGGTGCTCAGCGGTACCGGTTTCTCCGACTTCTTCAGCTCGTCGCCGGTGTTCGCGCGGATCATCTCCGGGCAGCTGCTGGGCATGCTCGGCATCAACTCGGCGCAGTCTCCCGCGGAGGTGCACCAGCAGCTGGTCAAGACACCGCTCGAAAAGATCATGGAGGCGAACGCTAAGCTGATCGACAATTTTGGGTTGACAACGTTCACGCCGGTGGTGGAGAGTGTCCACGAGGGGGTGACGCCAGTGCTGGTGGAAGACCCGGAAGTCCTGATCTCACGCGGGCGCGGAAGGTGTCTGCCTATAGTGGTGGGTTACACCAGCGCGGAATGCGAGTCTTTCCGGCCGAGGTTCGAGGCGATCGACGTCCTCTCCATGTTTCGTGCGAGCCCGCAGCTGCTCGTGTCGCCCCGACTCACCTTTATGGCTCCCACCGACAAATTGGCTGGTATCTTTGATCAGATTACAGAGATGTGAGTACTTCCGGATATATTTAGTGTTAACATTGCTTTCTTCGTCTAGGCTGATAGCTAGCTAGGAGACAGGAGATCATGCTCCATGTGTCACTACTCTTGTAAACGTGCGTCAGAAAATTCGTGATCTTGTAAACACGATAAATAATTTGTGGGGTAAGGAGTGGTTTATTACGAAGAAGATATTTATGCCTACCATTAACGGCATTTGTCAGTTCGCGCAATTACTATTTGAAAATTGTGTGAACTTCAATGCAATTAATTAATAAGCACGTGCCGTAAGGTGCCGGCAGAGTACAATAGTACCTCCCTTTGTATCAGGTGTCAAAAGAGGCGATTGAGTTAAAAAAAGCCGACAGATGGCGGTATATCCAATCGAAACAGCACAGTTCAAAAGCACAGAGCGGGATGGGCAGCAGTATCCCCGTCGCGAAAGCTTTGCGATTGCTAATAAGCTTGCCTAGCGCGGCAATTATTGGCATAATTCCCCCTTTCTTGGGGAGACCGATGTGCAGCAGTGGACTTTCAATGGCTTAATAAACCTTTGAAACCACTCCAAAATCAATTTCCTTGTTGCAGATACTTCAACAAATCAATAAACATGGACAGCTTCGTGCAGTACTGCTCGGACGCGTATTATATGTACCCGGCGATGAAACTGGCGATGTTGCGGCAGGGCCCAGCCGCCGCCTCCACCACCCTGTACCGGTTCGCGGCCGCCGGTCACCACAGCCCTCTCAAGGAAGCATTTGGGATCTCGTTTGAGGTACAGGCCTGTTGTTCTTCTTATAAAAAGGAGGAGGGAGAGTTTGTATTTTAAGAACTTCATTGTCTTGTATTTCGAAGGCTCCCATAGTTTGACGGGCCCGATGACGCAGATGGTAGTGATCCTAACTTGAGCGCCAAAGGTAATTCGGTTTCCATCCAGGAAAAATAATATTTGTATTTATTCTAAGTCTGGGTGTTATATGTTGTCGAATATTGGCAACCCTTTAAGCTGTTTATCTTGGGGTCAGGTCAATGTAAATTTATTAATCATTTATTTAAATTTATGTAACTTTTTGTGAAGAAGTCAGTCTGGTAAAGAAATAACTGGATTAGGTATTTTTTTAAATCGAGCTGGTCAGTCCTCGCCTGGATCTTGGTATAAACATGTGAGGGCGAGTTAGAGCCAGTAATCGAGTGTGAGGGTGTGCAGGGCACCGGCCACGTGGAGGACATCACGTACATGTTCCGGCCCAACGCAGCGCTGGCCGCACGCCCCGCGCGCCACGCGCTCCGCGACCTGGAGCTCGTGACCAACGTCACCGACTTCGTGGTACAGTTCATGAGGTCAGTAGATCGGTAGTACCGGCAGACTATTAGTACCTCTTCTTTTACCAGGTATTAAATCGTCAGCAACAAAACACGAGGCAAACGTTTTACGTGAGGATCATTGGAATCGGAATATAAAACGACGTGGAGTGGTCTAGGGATGATAAAAAATGTTGTCATTTTCACACAACTAGATTGGAAAGTAACATCGGACTCACACCACGGGCGACGTCCCGAGGGCTCACTCTCGAAACGTCGCGATACCAACGAGCCGGCAGCGCATCGGCGACCTTGGGACCCGAGAATACCACATCTCGGCAACCTGGTCTCTCTCCCTTTTTAAACCGGACCCCGGCAGCGAGGTCTGTCGGGCGGCGGTAGTTAGGGGGGAGGGAGCCTTCACAGGCATGACTATTAAAATATGGTATAAAAAGAAATAAACCTAACGAATACAACGCAGTGCGCCGGCCGAAAACTGCGCGCGCCTCGTGCAGACGCGAGTACACGGCGCGGTGACGGCGCGGGAATGGCGCGCCGCCCGGCTGTACGCCAACATCCACGCTGCCACGCGCGCCCCCGCCCGCGCGCCCGCGCTCGCGCCCTCACCGCCCACGCCGCGCGCGCGGGCGCGGGCGCAGCCGGCGCCGCAATGACGCATCCTCAGTGCCACGTACTGAGGAAGAGAAGCTCGGCCATCGTTGGCGATTCTGATGTCGCCCGCGCCACCGGTTCGGCGAGGAGCGACTTCCTGCTGGTCGGAGTCTCTTCGAACTTCCTTCGGGTGAGTTCGCCGAGCTGCAGTTGTCGGGGGACGTCCCGACGGATTCCCGACGACGCTTTTACACTACCTCGATGATATTCAGAAGGCGATCTCGAAATAGGGACCGGTATATTATTTAAGAGTTACAAATAATAATTAGATTACATGTTTGTGTATTATTAAAATAAAAAAATACTGGAGCACTGAAAATGTGCGTGTCATCGAAGAATGTTATTATTTTAGGAATTACTTTGTATTTTGACTAAGGGCCCATTTAATGTTGGAATTGTGTACTTAAAATTGTTATTTATTTATAAATTGGACCCACCCAAAATTCTAATGGGACCAGTTGCATGCGGCTTCCCATTAACATTGGACGTTTGGCAGCAGATATAATGATAAATTGTATCAATTATAGGAAAAAGGGTCTTAAGAGGTACATTCAGATATGATACTCTGATTATCACGTATTATTCGCCAGACTCAAGATCTCCAAACTATAGTTAGTGTTTATATACTCAGTGTACTGTTATTTTCCAGTTCTGGATAAAAATTACTCACAAATGCAACTGAGCGGGGATGAGCAGCGGCATTTCCGGCTTGCCATAACAAATACAATTTAGGACTCAACTTGAGAGATAGATATATAATTTTTCATGATAACATAAATAGTAAGACAGTCAGATAAATCGGGTTCATCACACTAGCCATTAAAAGTCCACCGCTGGACATAAGCTTCCCCAAGAAAGGGGGTATGTTGCCCGTGTTGGCAGTCGCAGAGCGTAGCTTTCGCAACGGAGATGCTGCTGCCCATCCTAGCATTATGCATTTGAGCTGTATTATTCTACTCTGCCTGTACCTCACGGCTAATTAGCTAGTGCTATATACAAATTACTAGAACATTTATATAGAAAAAATAAACAGTGTCTGATAGTCCGAGTGGGCATGGAACCTACAATCATTAGATTCGGGGTGTTAACTGCAGAGATTTACGCTTCATGTAAGCCACAGGTAATAATACTTTAAATTAAATTGATGTTTTGTTGGACAGACAATATTTGAAGACTGTAAGTATAGTTTTATTAATTTTAAAAGGCCATTCTTATAACAAAAGGAAACTTTTGACCTGATGTAAAAAGACATACTGTTGTAATCAAAACCAATTGTTAAGTCAAAATTATTATTAAATTTGTATGTATATTACCTATATACGCTGTATCAAAATAAAATGTTTTTATACAAAATAGATGTAATACTTTATGAGCCATTTACAAGTATTGTTTGAAGTACAAGTTTGTGTTAGATTAATTGTGTTGACTTTTTATATAACAATAAACTGAACAAAAAACATTCTTATAATTTGTACCATCCAAAAGTCAGTCGTAAAATGGGGACACTAATATCCCCCATTTTACGACTTAAGAACAACCCACAAAATTGCAATGGTGTAAAGGTGTCGTAAGAGGCGACTTTTGTAACGATACAGCTTAGCTTAAACAGTAATAGGGCGGGGATGGGCAGCACGCCGACACAAAACCTCGGTACCTCACGGCAGTTTTTATGATAACAATAAACTTTCAAGATAAGTCCATAATTCGTTGCTATATTATGGAGATGTAGGTATACTTAAAATAACGCTTTTGTGTATCTACGAAAACTTCTTTGTGTGTGTTAAATTTGTCAGCTGTCAATGTGACATGACGCCTGTTACGTTTCCGGTGCAATCTCTCGTACTGATAGTGCTGGTGTGTGAGCGAGTACGACGGTACTTGAAATAAATATACATATATTATCAAGTTTTTTAATTAATTCATTAACCTCATAAATATTTTGATTAAGTCAAGAATTAACGAAAGAGGTCCAAAGTGGTGGACAGTTCAAAATTGCGTATAGCGGGTTTTTTTTTAGATCGACAAAAGACAGAGACACTTGGGCATTCATAATCATCATTATTATTACATCCATTGGGAGTCCACGACTGGACATAGGCATCTCCAAGAAAGGGGGAATTTTGTCCATAAACGCCGCGCGGGACAAGCTTGTTGGCAATCGTGGAGCGCAGCTTTCGCGACAGGGATGTTGCTGCCCATTCCCACTCTATGCATTTGAGCTACACTGTCTCTGATGGATATACCGCCATGTCGGTTCTGTTACCTTAGTCGCCTCATACGACACCTGGTATAAAAGGAGGTACTATTCTGCTCTGCCGGTACCTTCATGCGGCAGAGGCATATATGGCATGAACATGGATCCCTAACGTCGTTAATGCTAGAATCAAACAATGACAATTTTCACTCAAACTGGGACATGTAGAAAACCGGACAACAGGCGCGAACACACACTTTGCAATTGTGTCACGCAAATGATAAAAGCCAAATTATTGTAGACACAAAGCGATATAATAGCAACACACCACAAAGGCTAACGATTGTATTATGCCAGGAGAATTATTCAATAGAAGCAACGGTGATAGATTGTGACATGTTGTGACATGGCCTGGCCCAACGCGCCTCGTTGTCGACAGTCGCAGCTATGCCGACGGATTGGGTACAGTGCACCAGTGCAGTGAATTTACACCTTCATTAAATCCTCATCAGCATTTGGAGGGCCCGCTGGCACAGATGGTAGTGATCTAATCCTGTGCCGATCCCCACCCAGGACAAATATTTATATGATGATATTTGTATTTGTCTTGGGTTAATACATGTATCTTAAGTATTATATTAGTGATTACTCTGTCGTCTGACGTCCATAACACAAGTGTTTTAAGGGACAAATCTCGGAGTCAGATCAATCTATGAGATGTGGGAATTTATAATTATTAAAGTAGTCCCAGAAGTTCCACTGAAGGACTAAGTCTTTTGCCTGTAGCTGTGTAGCTTCGCGACGGGAAACCCACTTCTATGTGCTACCTTAGTCGTCTCTGGCGACACCTGATACAGGAGGAGGTACTATTCAACTTTACCGGTACGGCGTCTACCGCAGTCCAAAAATATACGGTAATATGTATACCTCAAACTACCTTCGGCGCGTTGTTAAGTTTCCTGCAATAATAAAGCTGGCTCTTGTACTATCTCATGTTGAGAAGTTTTATGTTGTTTTTAACGGCGTACAATAACGATTAAAGAATACTGGTTGCCCCGACAGACGTTGTCCTGTCTTAACCAATTAAAAAATATATTATCTCTATGAATTGATGTCTCTATCAGTCCTCTCTCAATTACAGTGAGCAAAAAAATATAATAAAATCGGTTCAGTAGTTTAGAAGTGCATCCCGGATATCGCGTATATACAATGGACGTGGGAACCGACAGAGTTGAAAAGTACCAGCATCAATACTAGATATATTAGGAAGCGATTAAGGTGTCGAAATGACAAATCACATAATTATAGATTAATGCTGAATAACGGAAACGTTGCTATGAGGTACCGGCAGAGTTGAATAGTACCTCTCACTGCACCAGGTATCCTAGGAGGCGATTAAGGTACCAGAACTGACAAATGGCGGTATATCCATCAAAACCGTGCAGCTCAAATGCTCATGGCGGGAATGGGCAGCAGCATTCCCGTCGCAACAGCTTGCCTACCGTGGCAATTATGGGCATAATCTCCTTTCCTATGGAGAGGAATCCTCCTCTCTTACATCCGTCCAGTAGTGGACTTTCAATAACTGGTATAATGATGATGAATCTAGATATTACTCCTGTTCGTGTCATTACTCCTCGTTTTGTTGTAAGTTAGGACGAGGATCTTGTGATGAACACTCAACTTTAATAAAAAATAAGGTTATTACTAATTAGATCCCTTTCTATGTAATTATAACTTCTGTATATTTATTTAAAATGGTAATGAATTATCCTTGGTAGTTTAAGACAGGCTTATAATATTAAAATCTGCTAGGACATGCGTGAGATGCGTCTCAAGTTGCTCCTGCTGGTGGGACTAGTCTCAGCGTCAGAGCATTTGGTGGTGAACATTGCGCAGGGCAAGATCAGGGGGGTGGCACGCGACGGCGGCGTCGCCTTCTTCGGTATACCGTACGCGACTGCTCGCGAGCCCGCGGGCAGGTTCAAGGTAAAAGAGGTTTGAAATTTCCCAACCTCTGTATTTATTCCATACTAGCTGGGCCCGCGACTTCGTCCGCGTGCAGTAGTTTCTTTGGGTGTTATATTTATTTGTATATACAAATCAATAGCCTTAATAATAAGTTTTAAGCTTCTAACTCTAACAAAAGCGATACTTCCATACAACTTTTCATGCCCTTTCGACACCTTACAATTCTAATGTCTAATGAAAAGGTAGCCTATGTCCTTTCTAAGGCCTTAGACTATCTGTGTACCAAATTTCATTTAAACCGGTTCAGTAGGTTAGGAGTGATTGCGTGACAGATAAACAGACAGAGTTACTTTCGGGTTTATAATATTAGTAAGGATGGGTATAGGACGGGATCGACGGTGCATTCGGTACCAATCCTATCTTGTGGTTTGATCGCCACTGAGGACAAATTGGTATTTGTCGAATATTGGCATTATTTAATTTTTATTATTTATTATAGTTTAGATTCGTCTGTTCTCTGTCGGATCAATATATATTATGTTGTGTGAATTTATTATTGTACGAAATTATGCTCACACGAAATGCCTGGTAAATTTTCTAGTAATGACAATATGTGTATGACATGTAGAGGTAATTTTTCGAAGTATATTTGGTGCGAGTTGGAGATAGATTGAAAAATAGTGTGATAAGAGATCAATGTGCTTATAAAAGATGATGTTGTTACAACATTATAGAAAAAAATGTTGAGATGGTTTGAACATAGAGAAAGGATGGATGAAAGTAGAATAGCTGCACAAATATATAGAACGGAAGCGAATGGATGAATTGGTATGTAACGGCCTAGGCGAACATATCTTAACCAGGTAGAAGAGGTATTAGAGGACCAGGTCAGAAATACCATTAATAAACGAGCGTGTATGAAAGGACTAATGCAAGTAAAACGAGTAAGGTATGCCAAGATCGTAACAATTGGAGATCCATACTCTTTGCCTACCGCGGTGGGACACACGCGTCATGGATGTTTGTATGTGTAATCATTTTTACCTGATAAAACCTTGACCAACATTTTGTACATTTTCTTCAAATCACAAAACGATGAAGAAACAGTATCACTTAAAACCTTTAATATGTATTGAGTTATTTTTATAAAATTCACTGAATTAGATTGGGTCTGGATTCTAATTGCATCTGTCATTTTTAACAAGTTCATACGTCGACAAAGCTTATTGAATCAAGCTGAAAGTCTAGACGTCCAGAGGCTTTATTTCCTCACATCATTTGAAATTTATAGTGCGCTGGTCTAGCGCCCACATGGTCAGAGGTACGGGAGCCCAGACCATCGCGCTGCTCCTCATATTCAAGAGTTGTCGACTGTCTCCTTGTGGATGTGTACTCGCCCGGTGGCGGTGGCGCTCCCCACCCGGTGCTGGTGTGGGTGGCGGGAGGGGGAAGGCAATACGACCCTGGCAAGCTTGTGGAACAGGGAATCCTTGTCGTTATCGTCAGCCATAGGTAGAGTATTAAGCAGCTCAAGATATTCTTTTAACTAAAAGCAATAATTGGTAGATTCATGTACCATATTGTCGGAAATTACTGTTGAGTTCAGTTCAGAGACTGTTATTTTGATAAAGAATTCACGAACCTGTAGTTCGCGCTACACATGCAAAGTAGGTAAATAGACAAAAACTTACGAAAAGTTTTTCGCTAATTTGCATTTGTTCTTTTCGTTCTGTTGCAGGGTGAGTTCCCTAGGATTTCTTTGCGTTAGACACGAAATGATCCCAGGAAACGCTGGTGCTAAAGACGTAGTGTTAGCCCTGCGGTGGGTTCGGGACAACATCTCCGCGTTCCAGGGTGACCCGCACAAGGTCACCGTGGCCGGGCAAGGCTTCGGTGCCGCCATCGTCGAGGGGCTCCTTCTGTCCCCAATGGCGCAAGACTTATTCCACGGCGTCATTTTGCAGAGTGGAAGTATATTATGCCCTTGGGCTTTCAACTATGACGCTAAAGAGCGGGGATTTTCTTTAATACAAATGCTGAATGAATACGAACTTAATATCACGCATGCAAGTGAAGACGATATTGCACTCCAATGCAAGAAACTCCGTTATCCATACTTCCCGTTGGGAATGTGCACGGAAAAGGGTTTCAAGTCAGAAGAGAGGTTTCTTTCAGACGCACCCTTTAGAATTCTATCAAATCAGATTCCGAGGAATGCGCCCCTCATGATGGGCTATAACACCAACGAAGCTTACGTATTCCTGTCTGTGCTGAGGCAGTTAAATGTTTCAAGGAGAGCATCGAGAACCCTATCGATGTTATTGCCGGATGAGCTGCGATTTCTAAGTGAATTAGAATTGAAACAGGTAATGAAACAGGTACAAGATATGTACTTTAAAAGCTCATTGAACATAGCGTCGCTCCTTGATTTCCACAGGTAAGCCTAATATTAAAAAAAAAAACAACTTATCTACGAAAAGATGTAAAGTTTTATTTATATTTTAAGCAATTATTAATGTAATCATTTCGATATAGAGCAAACAGAATAGCAAGAAGCAATGATATCAAAAGGATTTTTCTCAATAAACTGTGTTAATTTTTTTTCAATTCAAATACATAGTTTTCAAACATGTTTTTACCAAAACAAAGAGGAATATATTTATTTAAGTGTATAACTTCATTCGGTTTGTGTCAAATATCAGAAAAATTATATCAAGTACATCATTGTTATCTTAGGCGAGTGCGGGTCCCTCGTTAGTATTCATATGAAGGATAATAGAAATAATATATATTTTTTTTGTTTTAATGCTCCCGACTACAACTTAAATTTGGTTTTCAAACATGATTCTAAGAGAGGAAAAAAAGAATTTTGGGAAACCATTTTCAATTAGGGTATGAACATAAAGTGTAATAGAGATCTCTGTAAGAGACAGAGCTCGTCTGCATTAGAACCTCACTCTCACCTACTTCTACCGCCAAGGTTCCGGTTTCCGGCAGTGAAATTGCTGGGTTTATTGTATCTTCGGTTTACAATGTTGGCGACACACTGGTGATATCTTTCTGAGGACACGAGTGTCTATGTGCTGCGGTCACATTTATCATTAAATGGACCGTATGCTTGTTTTTGCTGATTTCAAAACAAAAACAATAATAATTCAGAGCCATTGCAAGATTATTTACATTTTCAGGGATGCATATTTCTTAAACCACATCCACAAGAGCGCTCGACTCCATGCAGCAGAGTCATCTCCAGTTTACTACTACCAGTTCTCTCACGTCGGGGACCGTGGGGTGGCCACTACTGGGATCAAGAAGACGGGTGCAGCCCATTCTGACGAACTGGCATATTTATTCTCTGGATCTATGAGGGAGATGCAAGGGGACGACGGAGTCGTCCAGAGGAACCTCATTCGACTTTGGGTCAATTTTGTAAAATACTTGTAAGTTCCAATTTTTTTTACAGAACATATTATTATTTAACTGTTTAAATGAAGAGCTTTGAAATCTGATATTGTTAATACAACACCACCAAGTGAGAATTAAAATGGAAGGTAAAGACTCCAGGAGTTTCCCACAGGAACCCCACTCCACAAAACGACGGATTGACTCATTGGGAGGGTGTGAATCCTCGCGAGCCTCGATTGATGGACATCGGCGCTGAGCTGGCGATGGTGGACTACCCTCACAAGAGAAGCTCACAGCTCTGGGACGACATATACGAGCGATTCTATTATAGCAGAAACAACCCTGGTGGTAATTAGACGCGACGTTTGAGAATTTTCACTTGAATTACCATTACCATTTTGGACATTTCGGAAACTTGAATTAATCAAGTAAAGATAATAGGTAAAGAGATAAGTTCCCACTGACATGTATACTATGATTTAACTTAAGAATCATACTCTTAAAAACATTTCATTGATTTCCAAGAAACCATGAAACATGTAATCAACGTATTTCATAGCTTATTGGAATTCATCCCCTAAGGGAGTAAAATAGGGGTTGAAAGTTTCTATGGTAGAAATATACAAACAAAAAGTAATAACAAAAAAATATACCAAAATAATAATACTATCTGACTCTTCTTGAGTGACCCGACGAAAACATTTGTAATGTAGTGTGTAAAAAATTGTTTTATTAAATATTTACTAAATAGTGTATTGTAGAGTAATGATTAAATACAAGGTTTGTTACAAGATTATGTATTAAAAAAGATGACTTATAATGATAAACGCTTTTTTATTATTTTTTACGAGTTTAGTTAATCAAAGAGCATCATAACCGTATCGAGGTATTGTAATGTCATTAGATTTATCAAAAGAAAATAGATTAAAGTATTTTCCGTTAGTTCGGTTCAACAGATAACTTTGTAAGAGGTCCCTTCGTTCTGAGACTTCTTGAACGATGGAACGAATTAACTGAAGTACAGTAATTATTCTACTATGTTGCATGCAACTTGGATTACTAACTGAAATAACAGGGTACCGGCAGAGTAGAATAGTACCTCCCCCTGTACCAGGTGTCGTAAGAGGCGACTGAGGTACCAAAGCCATCAGATAGCGGTTATCGATATTCATCCGAAACAGGTCAGCTCAAATTTACAGGGCAGGGATGAGCAGCAGCATCCTTGACGCGAAACTGCGCTCTGCGATTGCTAGCAAGCTTGCCCAGCGCAACAATTATGGGCAAAAATCCCCCTTTCTTGGGGAGGCCTATATCCAGCAGTGGATTTGCAATGGCTGATATGATGATAATAAAGAAAAAGCGCATTATTCTTAAACCACTTAAGGACTTAATGCGAATTACCTGCCCGTGAACCATCGGGCAAAGCAGAAACATTTTACTTATTGAACTTTTAGCACATACATAAAATTGATGTATATACGGCGGATTGGGGGGGGGGGGGGTTCTACTAAAACGAATATGTTACCGCTAGAAAGGGCACAGAGATCAGTGCTCAAAGTTATGTTTATTCTACCCTTTAATTACCCTACCTCAAAACTCTATATACATAGCAAAGCTTTAACAGTGAGACAATTGTACTACCAAGAACTTATTCTCAAACAGCATAAACTATGTAAACCTGAAAATAAACTAACTCATAGTAGACGAAAGTATGTGGATTTCCAAAACATACATCAGCCATGTCGTACACGATTCGCACAGCGATTTTTAAATTTTACAGGACCATTTATTTATAATAAAATTAACCAAGAAATAGATATTTATGACATGAATAAATACACTTGCAAACCAACAGTAAGGGAATGGCTTTCGACATTGGACTACAACAAGACAGAGGAATTGCTAACAATATTATGCTAGACTGGACTACATTTATTGTTACTATTATTGTTTGTGTATACTGTATGTACTGGCTTAGCATTGTATTCTGTGTATATATGTAATGTGTGCGTAAATAATGTGTTGAATTAACAAGCTTTGTATTACACTAGACCATATAGACACAAATCCACACCTACATGCACACTAGAGCATAGGTGCCTATAAGAACAGGCTAGACCTAGTTTAGGTACCTAAGTATCAAAATGTATTTTAGTTTAAGTTACCTTTTGTTTTTGAATAGTTATTATTATTATTATTTAAAGTGAAGTGGCATTACCTGCCAGTGAACCATCGGGTAAAGCAGAAATATTACCAAGGAAGTGAAAAGCCAATAAAAAAGTACTAGTACATATAAATAAATAAACTAAATTAATATACATTACAATCATTATGTGAATGTACCTAATATAGGCGAGTGAGAAAAGTGGGGACATTGAACTAATGTGAATGCGTAAGGCTCTCTTGAATACAGACTTACTCGTTGACTATTTGATATTACGAGGAAGCGCATTCCTAAGTCTTATAGCTGTCACTGTATGTATAAGAATGGGACACGAAGTATGTAGTGACGTGGTCACTAGTCGTGACGAGGAGTAAGAAGTGAAAGAGTATAAGAAGAGGTTACGATAATGGGATGAGGACATAAATTGAAATCTTGTTTTGAGATAATTAAGTGTGCAGAGATTAAAAAGAATTAAAAACAGGGGATCTAAATCACGAATACCCCGGCGTAGTTAAAAGTGTAACTATTGTAGAAGAGAACGGGAGTGGGAGATATGATCATATTTTCGTAGGTCAAAGATAAAGCGATGGCAATTGGTTAAAAATTCAATTTTAGCTTATTCTGTAATTCCTGAGAGATGTTAGTGCAGCACGCGTCAACGTAATCGATTATGGGTAGAACTAAGGATTGGAATAAGAAAGTTTTAACGTAATGTTGTAATGTTAAATCTTTGTAATCATTATTCGACAGGCCCGATTGCGCAGAGGGTTGTGATCCTGTCTTGTGCGCCAAAGGTCGCGATTCGAACCTCACCCAAGACAAATATTTATATGATGACACTTTGGTTTGCCTACGTGTTGAATACATATGTGATGCCTATGTTGTCTGATTTCTGTAACACAAGTGAAGTACTTTCATATGAGATGTAGGATTTATTATCGATTGCTTATTAAACTGCTTGTCAGTTTATTGCAGTACTAACTATTAATATATGTAGCTAAATTTTTTATCGTTTTTTATTCTTTACCAGAATCATAAGGATTTATGTTTTCGTAAGTTTTTGTTGGGCCCCACCATCATCTATCTTGTGCGCCAGGGGTCGTGGGTTTAATTTCCACCCAGAGCAAATATTCATTGTTATAGCAACCGTAAATCGTCTACTGCTAAACATAGGCCCAGAAAGTGGGGATTTGTCCATAATTGCCACGCTGGGCAAGCGTGGTGGCAACCGCAGAGCGCGGCTTTCGCGAAGGGGATGCTGCTGCCCGGCCGCTCCTATCAGTTTCTTAATACCAAACTAATATATTCGAAATTTAATTAGATAATTAATTAAACTAGAATTCATAAGTTTTTCAGAATTTTTCAGACATCAGCTCTAGTAACTTTTCTATATATGACTAAGTCGATACACAAGCACAAGGGTCTGCGTGATAGTACGCCCCCGCAGCCTGTAAACCTTTATCGCCTCTTACGATATCTGCTACAGAGGGAAGTACTCAACTAAATAGACATAGCACTTTTATATACTAAGTATTCTCAGACCAAAACAATGTGGACTTGTTTCTAGTCTTTCTTTTGTTTATCTACCGGCATTGCGTGTCGAGTTATCCCAAATTACTGATGGTAATAAATTGTAGGGAATTACTGATTCCTACTCCAACTCGGCCGTGTCATTACAGCAACATATTATGTCTAATTATACAAGAGTAGAGACAGATGACTATCTGCATCGGCAGAGTGGTGGTTTGGTGCGCCGTTTGCTTTGGACATTGTAGGACAATGTGATAATTTGTATGTATGAGTCGTATAAAACAGTTGAAGAGGGTTTGGCGTGGATGCAGTTAAGATGGATCTCAGGAGCATCTTAGTTCTATTTATTTCGGTCCGTTGTGGTTAGTATTTCAGTCATATTTGGCAAGTGTTTTTTTATTAGACTATGTCATTAAACAAGAATATGGTCCACGTGGCAGCAAGCGTGACCGCAGCCCAGCCAGCAGTATTACTAGATTGTGACTTGAAGATATAATTTCGCTGCCTCTCTCTCTTCAAACCGGTATACAGCAATGCGAACACTGCTGTCTGGTGATAGAAATAGGTGATATACTCAGATGATAGGCTCACATAATGTTTAATAATAACAGTTTATTTACACTAATATTATAAAAAGGAACCGATGTATTTATGTATGTTTGGCACGCCAGATTTTTTACTAGAAGAAGTTAGAGTTCCTTAAGAATGTTTTAATAATTTAATCCAAGGTATAAAAAACATTGTTAACAAATGACTTTCATCGCATGCGCTGCGGAAACTTTTAACAATTCTTCAATATCAAAGAACCTAATCATATCTATAAAAACAACCTCGCGGTACCATATATCTAGCTTTTGTAATTATACCACTATAACCACATACTTGAAAGAAATCTTACCAAAAACTATTCCATGCTTAAAGACATGTTATTAATGTTTTTATATTAACCTATATTCAAATAAATGTTTACTTTTTATTTAAGACTGTTTTAGTACTTGTAGATAACTTTTTCAATTATTAAAATCGGCCATTGCATTCAAAAGATATTCATCGTCCCAGCCAGCCCACTGCTGGACATAAGCCTCTCAAAGAAAGGAGGTTTTTTGCCCATAATTGCCGCGCTAGGCAAGCGTGTTGGCTATCGCAAAGCGCAGCTATCACGACGAGGATGCTGCTGCCCATCCCCGCCCAGTGCATTTAAGCTGCACTGTTCGGATGCATGTACCGCCATCTGTCGGTACCTTAGGCGCCTCGTACAACACCTGGTGACGTGGGAGGTACTATTCTATTCTGTCGGTACTTTACGGCACGTTTAAAAATGTCAAAACAAATCTAAAACAAAATATGCCGCCCGCGTCGTTGTCGGTGTGTGGTGAGTGCGGCCGAAGATTCTGGGTTGGATCGTGGCTATAAGAGTTTGAAGATCCTCATTAGTTTTAGGCAATCTAAATATGTTTAAACTAAATGTTGAGTATAATTGTCCATCCGTGCGAAACCAGGGCGGGCCGCTAGTCATACGAATCATACTGAAGTCTCAGTTATGCCAAATTAACAGCTTTTACTACATGCACATGAAAGTACGAGAATTTCATTAAAAAAAATACGCTGTCTGTCTGTCTCTTAATTCCCGCTTATCTTCAAAACGGCTCGAACGATTTTAACCGGACTTTCACTGGCAGATAGTTAATTTAATGAGGATGCTACGCTTAGTATTTGTTATTCGCACGGGACGGGAAACATAGAGGACAGGACGCTATCTGTCTAGAGACGGTTAACTCGGTTTATATACGGATTTCACTAATTTACGGCGAAACTCATAAATAAGGTTTAGGTGTGAAAAAATTCTCGATACAAGGATTGAGTCGACGTCATCCATTGTAAAATATATTAAAAATCCAGATAAAACTATCGCTTAAACTGCGCATGTATCGTAAGCTCAGCCTCAAGTTAAATTATTATCATCCGTAGCGTCCGTAGCGGCGGGATGCGAGTTGCGCGCGCGCACTGACGCGGGCTGGGTGTGCGGGGTGAAGCGAGACGCGGGGAGCGGGGTGCAGTACGCTAGCTTTCGCGGAGTACCGTACGGTAAACAGCCTCTGGGAGAACTGCGGTTTCAGGTGAGATCATGGAAAATCTACACTAATATTAAAATACATGAGGTAGACTTCATACTATAGGTAGTCTGCATTGGTACCTCACTCTCACCTACTTCTACTAAATAGCAGTGTTCGCATTGTGTTCCGGTCTCAAGGGTGAGAGAGGCGGTGAGTTTACTGGTAATGTGGCAGAATATCCTCAAGTCACAAGGATGGCAACGCGTTAGTGATATCCTTGTGATATTACGAGTGTCTATAGGCTGCAGTGACGCTCACTACGCTGACTATATGCTTGTTTGTCGACTTGGCCCAATAAAAAAAATACGATAGTGTCTGTTTGTTAAAGCTGTCAATATGTGGATACGATTGTCCATAAAAAATGTTTCTATTTTATGAACCAAGGGTCGTGTGTACGATCTCCATTCAGGACAAACATTTATGTGATGAAAATATTTTTGTACGGTAGTTGGATGTTAAATATGTATTCAAGATGTCCCTGACACATGCGCTTTGAGCTAACCTATCTCGAAGTCAATACATAAGATGTTGAAAGACATTCTCATTATAATTCAAGTTTTCCACGGTAAAAAATTATTCCGTTCGAGAGAAGTCGCAGATCGATGGCTAATAATTTATAGTGCGGTTGATTTTTATAGTCAGAATATATAAATTTTAATAGTAGATTTTATTAAATACAGGAATTACAGCCAGTGGAGCCATGGGAGGGATACCTGAACGCAACCATGGAGGGGCCTATATGTCCATCTCACAACATCTTGTTTGGGCCCCTAATGCAGCCTCAAGGGGTCAGCGAGGCCTGCATTCACGCGAATATACACGTGCCGCTCGAGTCTCTCCCGGACCCTGACGACTCGAATGTGAATACGTCCGGTCTACCGATCCTGGTATTCATACATGGAGGCGCCTGGGTGAGCGGTTCAGGAGACGCAGATATGTATGGTCCTGAATACCTGGTCCCTAAAGGGATTATCGTGGTCACTTTTAATTACAGGTGAGCAAATGTATAATTATATTGGTTTCTTAAGGCTCAAGTCCACCGCTGGGCTTAAGTCCCATATAGCCGGACTGGATAAACTTGGGGCCAATCGCAGAGCATAGTTTAATAATAATAATATATAGTATAGCAGACCAATATAGAGCCATTATTAATAATAGAATGCTGGATAATGACAAACTAACAGAAATTCGATATCAAGTTTCACAACATTTTAACTCTTTCTCGCTGAGAGGGGAAGTTCAAACAAGTATATCCACTTAGAGGATACATCTCATCATATTACACCAATTGACTTGGTAAATCTGTCTTCACAGATCAATTGAAACATTTCAAATAACAATAGTTACAACCTAGAAGCACACCCTCGTTCCTGACCTTTGCCGTCATTGGCACAGCGCGTCTGAAACTATTCCCCACATTACTGGTACTTGTAATTACTCAAACAGATTATAAACACAGACATGTACAAGTAGCTTCAATAGTCCACCAACACCTAGCCCACAAATTTAATTTAATCACAGAAAAAGTACCGTATTACATATATACTCCTTAATCCATACTAAAGAATCTAAGTCATAAAATTTACTGGGATGGAAGTATTAAAACTGATAAGACGTGCAATAGACCGAATATTACCTTACACAGATAAACTAATCAAATATAAAGACCTGACCATGAACTTGGCAATGGCGAGCTGAAACAGTGCGCACAAAAAATTCCAAATACGGGTACTCAACGGGTACAATTCTCAAAAGACTTCATAACAATGTAGAACTTTTAGCCACTAAGTGACGTTGCTTTACAGAAGGCGGTTATTTTAAACACTTGTATTATATATAATAATTCAGATAATGTTTCTCTTACTTAATTTACTTACCGTTTGGCCTAAAGCCCGCGTGAATGTTTATTTTACCCTAATCAATAGGGAGATATAAGTTAATGTATAAAATAATCATAATTTGTTAATCTACTGCAAAAATTACAAAACGCCCTTAACCTAATTAAACAAATACAAACAAAAGAAAAACCACAATAGACTACACTGACAGGCTTAAACGACGGCAGCCGGACTAGTATAAACTGTGTTTAGCTGTCTGCTAAATTTTCTCGACAGGAATGCTGTTGCACATACTAGGCCTGTTGCATTTGAGCTATGCATTTTCGGATAGATATACCGTCTACTGTTGGTTCCGTTGTTTTGTTGTTTAGGGGGGGGGTTGTAATATTCTAAACTGCCGGCATCAAGGCTACTACACGACTGTTCCTATTGTACTCTCATTCAATGTCACGTCATGGAAACAAGCAGGTGGTTCTAGAGGATCACAAAATCACTGTTTAAGCAATGAGTACTATACCCAAATATTTACAATTAAGTTGTGAGATCTTGTTAGTTTTTTCCAAACATCCGAAGAAAAACTTGCTGATTGCCTCGGCAAATTCCAGATTGGCCGCTTTTGGTTTCCTGAGCCTCGACACTGCAAAGGTGCCGGGCAACGCCGGGCTCCGGGACGCGGTAACTCTGCTGCGCTGGGTGCAGAAGAATGCGCGCTTCTTCGGCGGAGACCCAGACCAGGTCACGCTGGTGGGACACAGCGCCGGCTCCGTCAATGCGCACTTATTGTCTCTGTCGCCTGTTGCCACTGGATTATTTAAAAGGTTACTGTTTAGATTCTTGAGGTTTACGTCTGATGAAACAAATCACACGATTTGAGAATAGACAAAAATTAAAGTGATCGCTCGTTGTTTAAAATCACGAAAACTTCCTCTCTGCTACGCAGCGAAAAGAGCACTCCAAGAATCATCTCGATCAAAGATAGTCATCATCAGTCCCACGCCATCTGCTGGACATGAGCCTCCTCAAGAAAGGGAAAATTTTGCTCAGGATAATCTCTGGGCAGGCGTGGTGGCAATACCAGAGCACAGCTTCACAAGTGAAATGCTGCTCATGTCTTCGCCTGGTTTCATTTCAGCTATGGTGTTTTGCACTCATATCACCATACCTCTGTTCTAGTACCTGGGTTACCTCTTACGACTTCTGGTACAGGGGGAGTATTATTCTACTCTACCAGTATCCCATGGCCAACGATAATCACTTCTTGTCTATAGATGGTGGTAGAATTGTTCATATAATATTATTATCATTGTTCAATGATTCTTCAGTTATTATGCAAAATATTTTATTTTTCATTCTTCCAGAGTGTGGTTATCTAGTGGCACCGCATACCCAACTTTCTACTCATCGTCTAAAAAGTACGCGCATCTAATCTCGGACGCCTTCCTCACGCTTCTTGACATCAGCTCCACTGACTTCGACCAAGTTCACGACCAGCTCGTTAAGCTGCCCCTCGAAGAGATCCTCGCCACCAGCGACCTTATCCTAGAACATCTCGGGCTTACATTATTTGTTCCCGTCGTTGAAAGCGAATTCCCAAACGTGACCGCCATCATAACAGAGGAACCAGTGAAGTTGATAGAAAATGGAATTGGTAATAACATTCCTATGGTGGTCGGTTACACGAGCGCAGAATGCGAGAGTCTCCGACCCAGGCTAGAGGCAATAGACTTGGTGTCACATTACGAAAACAACCCGGCTTCCATTTTAACAGTTGAGTCGATAGTCACGGATCTTGAATCCGAGCAGTTAGCAAAGGCGGAGAAAGTGACGCAAAAATATATGGCCCAAGGCGCTGTGACTATGGATAACCTGATGAAAATATGCAGTGATACTTATTTTGCGTATCCAGCGTTAAAATTGGCCAGGACAAGGGCAGCCGGGGGGGGGCGCACCGGTCTACTTGTACAAGTTTTCATACGAGACCCCGTACAGCATACCGAAGCTGACGTTCCACATCGACTACCCGGGCGCTGCTCACGTCGAGGATCTATCTTTGATATTCAAAGTAAATTCTATAAATTTAACTGAATCCAACACAGACTATCAGATGAGAGATTGGATGTCCCAGATGATGGTCAACTATGTAATCCATGGGTATGTAACTAAGTATATTTAAAATATTGCACATTACTTATATACCGAAGGTCGTACGTCACAAAGTTAAGATCTGCGAAGTCAGGAGATCACACCCTTGGGTCACAAAAATATTCATTGGTTATTGGGTTTCCAAGACTACAATTGCATCTGGAGCTATTATATTTAATGTGTTCAAGCTCGAGATAGAAAATTTGGGCCACCCATCTTAAACATTGCAAAAGTTGCTTAACCACGACGATCGCACTGCTGACTCTCCTTCCGTAATGTATATTATCATCATCACTATCATAGCAGCCACAGAACGTCCAGCGGCATTTGCAGAACTTACCTACGCGACGGGAATGGCGACCCATCTCCACCCTGTGAAAGTGAGCTACGCTTTTTCGGATGGATATACCGCCACCTGCCAACTCCGTACCTCAGTCACCTGGTACAGTGGGGCTTCTATTTTACACTGTTGGTACTTCACGCCTAATAATATCCATAAAAAAATCTTTTTCCAGAGACCCCGCAGCAACCAGCCCGAACTCGTGGCCTGCAGCAGATGCTAATCACTTGTCATACCTGGATATCTCCATCCCGCAGACCTATACCTACGGGGTCCTCACGCAGCGTGACCAGGATATGGTGCAGTTCTTTGACAATTTAAAATAAATGGAATGTATTCGATTATATATTTTTTTTCTGTAACTACTAATATTTATGTTTCGATCATTAAATATTTGGTAATTATAGTTTTATTATGTACATACATACATACAAATACATACATCATGCCTGTGTCCCATTGAGGTAGGCAGAGACTATGGATCTCCACTTAATACGATCTTGGCATACCTTATATTTATTTAGTTAAATCTTGGTACTTCTGATATGGCCCTTCTTTAATACCTGAAGCGGTATTAGACCTGGTTAAGATATGTTCGCCTCTTCGTCCTATGCCCACTCTTCATTATGTACATATGTACATTTATTTAAATTGTAATATCTCCTGACTAACTATATAGGATGTTAGAGTTAAACTATTTAAACATGTCACACAGCAAGTTACTACAACAGATATGCCAGAAGAAACACCTGAATATATATTCAGAAACGGTTTATTTTTTTTATCGCACAACTAACTTTGACTAGAGGTAGACTTCTTACAAAGGTTGTCTGCATTGGTGTCTCACTCTCATCTATTTCTAACGGGTGAGAGAGGCAGTGAAAATACTGGGTAAACGTGACATTGTATTTTCAGTTCACAAGGTTGGCGATACACTAGTAATATCTTTGTGATGACTGGAGTGTCTATGGTCTATGTTTGTCATCAAGCGGATTGTGTGCTTATTTGATGACTTCATAACATTGAAAAAAGGCTTAGGACATTCAGTTTGTTCGCTTCTGACATTACAAACATCGTCATTAAACAACCCGCACCACTGTTAAGGTCCCTCCAAGTGATTTCCAATAGGACCGGTTGTATGCGGCCTGCGTCTGGTGCGATCCTGCGGTTCTAGTCAGGACGTCAGCCCATCGTACAGGTGGGCGTCCTAAGCTGCGTTTGCCGATACATTTTATCATATAATAGAAAGTCTATCGCCGCGTCTGTCTGTTTGCGATAAACTGCAAAACTACTGCACGGATTTGCATTTCTCACGAATAGATAAAGTGATTCTTTAGGTAAATTGTATAAAATATAACGAATATATCGTGTGAGCATTCAATGAAACTGCCTACACATTGTGAGATGGAACAAACAATACAGTGTTGCTCTCATTTTATAGAATATAAAAGTTATATAATAAAAAATACAAACAAGATTTTAAACATTGACCCGAGTCTGAGATAAGCTCCTGTGTTACCGATATCAGACAACAGAGGAATTTATCATAATCTAGCCATTGGAGGTCCACTGCTGGCTAGAGGCCTCCCTAGAAAATGAGGACTTTTGCCGATAATTGTTGCGCAGGGCAAGCGTGTTAGCAATCGCAGAGCGCAGCTTTCGCGACAGAGATGCAGCTGCCCATCCCCACCCCATGAATTTGAGCCATTGACCATGATTTACACTATTCCGGATAGATATACCGCCATCTTAAAACACTTGGTATAAGTGGAGGTACTATTTTTCTCTGCCAGTATCTCATGGCAACGTAGTGGCGACAGAGGAATTACAAATATAGTACCCAAATGTATAAATAACAACCAGATTACCGATACCAGAGACCGAGAGAACCAGATACAAATTTTCGCATAAATATTTGTCTGTTGGTAGCAATGTAATATTTTTCTATTTTGTTATGTTGGTAACACTCCTCTCCGCACTGTCATGGCCGATATTGTGCAGTGTATAAAAAAAACGTCTGATTAAATAAATAAAAGTCTGCTTTAAGTTAAACTATTGTTTTACTTACATTTCTACATTGTCCTAGGTGGGAATCGAACCCATAACCGTTGAAGCACAAAACAGGATCACTACTATCTGCCATCGGGCCTGTCAATTAAGACATATATCCATCTTTGAAATACAACTTGTTCATATTCGCAACGCTAATTTAACGGATTCACTATAAATCCTTATTATTTCAAATTCGTTACAAATGTATGTTTTATATCATAAATTTATATGTACATATAGGACATCGCAGAAAATGGGCGCGCAAGAAAAAATTTAGGCGCGTTTCTCACACTGAATTTGTTTCAAAATCGAACGTGGTCAGGCAAATGGTATTAGTTTGATATATAAAATGAGAAGTTGCCTGACTGAAAATCAACTATAACGGTTAGAAACTTGAAATTTTGCGATTTTACCCCTAAGGGAATAAAACGGGGGTTGCAGCGTTAGTATGGCACTTTGCCATTTTTAAGAGTATTAGAATGAAATTCGAGATGATGGTTTTTCATTGAAATTCATAAAACAAGTGTAATTTTTTTTTTGATAACCCTTAATGAGAGGAAAGGTGAGTGAGTGAAACTTCATACAACTTAACGTAGGTGAAACAGCGGGCGCTGCTAGTTTTTCTGTACAAAAATTTAGCGTCAAGGAGTTTGTCCTGGTTACTGAACTAATTTTGATCAATTTTGCTAACTGTTTTAGAAGATATAATAATTTCAATCTCAATTTGCAGTCGCGAAATTTTTACTTGATTTGCAAATATACTAATATTGGGTAACGTCTGTCAGGTTAGCCAGTGTCAGATACAATAAAAAATCATTTTGTTATTATTATTTATTAAAAGTAGGTATTTATTTTCAACGTACAAACTCATAAGCTGTGAGGTACCTGTAGTGGAGAATCGTACCTCCCTCTGTGTCAGGTATCGTAAGAGACGATTGAGGTACCGGCACCGACACAGATCGTTATATCCAGCAGAAAGAGCGTAGCCCAAATGTAACAGGACGGGAATCTACAGCAGCATCCCCGTCGCGAAGCTACGCGCTGCGATTTCCACCACGCCTGCCCAGCGCAGCAGCAAGTACATATAATGAAGACATTGAATTACCCGTAAATTCTCTGATGGTTATTGGTGTGCAATCTGTACGGAGGCCGAAGTACAATGATATTGAAACAAACGTAATTACATTGTAACACAAAAAAATACCGTATCAAAGGTGATTTTTTACTAAGCCATCATTTCCTGCCAATGGAGGAGACAGACGTACCGACACCGCGGTCTAGTGAGAGCGTGTGTCCTTCACCTGCGTATTCTGTATAAACCCATATGTTATTCTGATCTACCGTATCCGATATAAACCTGGAACCAGCTGTTCGGAAACTTGTCGCTTATTAATTTTTATTTATACAGATAGTATCTACGTATTTTCTTTCAAATTTTACTGAGCAAATATTTAGGAAAACCTAATGATTCTGTCACAAACGGAAATAAACTTAATCCTCGAGTGATATAACGCCAAATTGGTTGTACACACAGCAATAGGTCAAGTTACTTAGCCAACACGCCCATAACTACGATACGTATACCAAATAGCGCCTCCAGACTCACGGCGAGACGTCTTGTATGTATAAATAATAAAATATTGCTCGTGTTACACGTGAAATTTAATTCATTTCAATATTAATAACAATTTGTGTCAATAATAATTTGTTATTACAGTTGATTTGCAATAAAAGTGTGATTTGATATAATGACTGAGTTTAGCCTGATGGGATGTGATAGGGTCACATCTCATCAGTCCCTAGAACGCTGATTTTATAAAATCATTAATTTCTCTTAAAATTTTAGGTAAAGTGACTGGCCCTTTTAGACGCAGTAATATAGATGTTATACATAGCATATAATATAAATTGTACCAATTTTTTACCAAAACAATACTTTTAAAATTATGTCAGAAGTTGGGCTTGCATGAATCATAAAAAAAATAAAAACATAATTTTGATTTTAAAAATTATATAAAACAAATTAGGAGTGAACCACCCTTAACATTTAGGGGGATGAAAAATAAAAATTCTTCATCCCAGCCACTCTCAAATCCACGATTATTCACGATTAATCCACGATTCGAAAATTGAGATACGAACTCCTACCCCATCCAGCATATTCTCCAGATTTAGCCAGCCTATTTTATGTTACCGAACCTAAAGAAATGGCTGGGTGGTATAAGTAAGTAAGATTTGAGTCTAATGAAGAAGTCAATACCGATACAAACGCGTATTTTGAGAGTTGTGAGAAAACCTATATTTGGAGGGAAAATAAAATTAGAAAATCGCTGGACTAAATGTATCGAGGGAAAAGGTGATTATGTAAAAAAATAAAATGTTTTTTTACCGCAAAATAAAATGTTTTATTCAAAAAGTCTAAGACTTATCAAACCGCCTTCGGATGGAAATGGGGATGACATATGGAGACGAAATGTTACTCGCTGATGGCGAAACTTTTTATTAGTGTAAATTTTGTTTAAGCGTCAAAATAAGTTCCGCTCCTGAACCAAAAAAGCGTAAGACAAACTCACATTTGCATTTACAATATAAGTATGGATTTTTCCAGAGTCTGGTTGATGAGTGGTACTGCCATCCCTTCTTTCTACACGACTACTCAAGTGTACGCTCAACAAGTCGTCCTCTCGATCCTCGGCATCGACTCCACCGACTACGACGGGGTCCAGCTCCCAGTAGAAACTATCACGAACGCAAGCGCGGTGCTATTACAACAATACGCGCTAAAATCTCTTGTGCCAGTGGTGGAGATCTCATTACCGAACCTTACAATCCATCACCGATCCAGAGACAATGTGGCCAATGGTAATGGAAACCATATTCCTCTGGTGATTGGTTTCACCAGCAACGAGTGCGAGACCAACCGACAAAGATTGGAGGAAATAGACATGTTGGCGCGGTATGAGAATAATCCGACAGCCCTCTTGCCCGAGCAATCTCAGTACACTCGAAGGAGAGATATTTTAGCGATAGAACAATGACAATGGATTTGATCATAAAAGCGTGTACCGATATTTATTTCGCATATCCAGCCATTAAGCTGGCCAGGTCCAGAACGGGCGCGAGGGGGGCCAGTCCAGGGACCAGTCCACCTGTTCAAGTTCTCATATTACTCACCGGACAGCGTGTTAGAGGTGGCGTTCAACTACAACTACACTGGAGCAGGTCACGTCGAGGACTTGACTTATACAAAACAATATCCATTTCTGTACCGCATCCTCATTATGACGACCGGATCAGGAACTCGATATCCTAGTTGATGGCCAACTATGCAGTCTATGGGTGAGTATAATCAGTACACATTGGATACTGCATTACTGCATATGAATTCACAGCGTCATTGCGTATTAATGGCCCGCTGAGAGTGCCTCCCGACTCTCTTACTTGGATGTCACCAACCCGGCTAATTTGAAATATAGGAATCTGACGAACGACCGAGATATGGTTAAGTTTTTCGACTCATTTAATCAAATTTGATGACGTCACCGCTTTAAGACAAGTGCGGACGAGCGAAGTAGCGAGACAAGCCTACCTCAATCCGATCATTCCCCAATCCCACCATTCCAATACCGATTCCTATTTTCAATTTCAAGAAAAAAAATTATATACATATGTCAGTCCTTATTTTTTACAAAAACCGATATATATCATTAGAATCTAGTTTCTTATATGTTTTACAATTTTCACAAATTACCTTTATTAACTGAAGAAGACTTGAAGTTAACATATCTACTTTTGTCATTGCTTACCATTACCGGGACATATCTGCATGGTTGTTGCATAAATAGTTACCTGTAATAAAGAAACGAATTAATTAACTATTTAATGAAAAAGAATATTCACACAATATCTCATACAATGGCCTAACTTTTTTTATTAGACCAGGTTGACAAACGAGCATACAGTCCGCGTAATAGTAAGCGTCACTGCAGCCTATAGACGCTCGTAATATCACGAGGATATCAGTAACGTGCTGCCAACCTTGTGACCACATAACCAAGTAAATTCACTGCCTTTCTCACTCTTCAGACCGGTACACAGCGATGCGAACACTGCTATTTAGCGGGAGAAATAGGTGCGAGTGAGGTACCAATGAAGACGAACTTCTACCTTACGGAAAGCATTTGTGTTACGGAAATTACAAATGTAATACTTAAACACATATATTTCTATACCTGGGTCTTAATGGGTCTGCCATGCACGAAACACAATTTTTCATCACACAAATGTTTGTGCTTTGTGGAATCGAACCTAAAACTCTCGGCGCACAAGATAGGATACCGTTATATGAGCCTAGCAATGCCCGCGGTTTCACCCGCGTTAAGTTGTAGAACTTTTATGGTAACTGCACCCCCGTTTTACCCCCTTATAGAATAAATTTTTAAAAATAATTTCTTAGTGCTTAGTTTATACTTTAAGTCCTGCTTTGATGTCAGTCAATCAGTCAGCTTCTCCTTCTATATACATAGATGTTGTAAAAAATATTTCTAATTTATTTATCAAAAAAATATATGCCTCGTTTTTTATGGAAATAACTTCGACTACAACCTCTTAACTACGTCACATTAAGAAATGCATATGTCTATCATTGCACTATGAGTTTATTATTTTCGTATTTTTCCGACGATGTCCTAATAGCTCTAGTAATCGTGGTACAAGTGATTCAATAAAGTAAGTCGATTAACACTAATGTATTTATTTGGTTAGTCCGTTATTTATCGTTATGGAATGATAAACGAACTGGAAATAAATAATTGCAACGTTCATGAAAGTACGCGTATACATTCATAAAAAATGAACATTATTTTTGATGAAAAAATATCAAAAAATATACATCAGCGGTGCGATATATGGTGACGCTTAGCATAAAATATCGACCTGGTCAAATAAAAAAAATATATACATGAAACGAGAACAAAGGGGTCTGCGAAGGTAGAGGTAGACAACCGCCAAAAAACAACAGAAACTGCGCAGCAATTGCCTTCTATCGTCTTTTTGAGATGTCACACATTTTTAGATAGGCACGCGTTATTTCAACGAACGTGACTCTTTTGTGAACCGGTTGCAATGAACTACAATTATTTTACAATTGACGGGCCCGATCGCCCAGATAGTAGTTTCCTATATAATGCACTAAAGGTCGTGGTTTCGATCCCCATCATCATATCAGGTATTGGAAGTCCACTGATGGATATAGGCCTCCCCAAAAAAGGGGATTTAGCGCACAAATGGGTAACTAAAACTGCGATGGGTAAGTTTATTGGCAATCCCCGCCCTCTGCATCTGAGTTACACTGTTTCGGATGGATATACCGCTATCTGCCGTTTCTGGTACTTTAATCGTCTATTACGACACCCGGTAAAGAGGCAGATACTATTCTACTCTGCAGGTACTTTACGACTACCTTCCAGGATATGTATTCATATGATTGTTCTGTGTCTAGGTGTAAAATATTAGTGATTTCTTTGTTGTCGTATTTACTACATGTATGTATTTACACTTTTTAGTAATACATAAGTAAAATTGCATTAACATATACAGTCGTTTCTGAGACGAACAGACAATCCAACTAAATAAAAATAATGTTATTGAACTCTTAACATTACAATGGGTATTAATTTTGTTTTTCATTTCAATATAAAGACGGCTCGTTTAAGCTTCTATTATACATATATATTGATTTGTTTGTTTGTACAGATGCAATCAGAAACAATAAAATCATGCATCAATTACTACGTATGTACACGACACATCCACACAACAATTATTATTCTTATATTAATTAAAAATTAACGAGAAATTTTAATTCTAATACCGATATAACCTATCTGATTAATAAAATGGCAGTGCACAGAGACATGGAACTCGTATTAAAACCACCTGTTCTTAATACACGCCTACACGCGACTTCGAAATAATTGCATATCTTCGCTTAAGTTCTAACACCGCGTATGTCAAAGTTGGCAACTTAATAGTTAAGCCCAATGATAAAACGATATTACATTTCTAACGCTGCAGTAAACGTTTCATACCGTGTATTGTTTAAATGAAATCTATTGTGCACCAACTAAATGCACAAGCTTTTAGTTTTAAAATGATTGTATGAAACGTGAGAAATGTTTTCCCAATTGTTACGAAGTGTCAACATTTTGACTTATGCGGTGTTAGACCTTACACATTACAGATATGAATGTAGACAGACGGACAACGCGTGCTAATATGCAACCTTTAAAACATACACAAGATGTAAACGTCCAAACAAAACAAAGGCAATATGAGATTATTTTTTCTGCTGTAAATGTTTGCTTTGGCTGCAAGTGCATTGACCGAGGTGTAATATAATGAACGATATCTAAATATATAATAAAAATCCTATTTCCCTTCGTTCACGGGATCACAGGTGAGCGGCTGAAGCGATTTTTGTATTTATTTTTGTCTAGTGTTTTTTTTTTACCAGAACGTTCTGACGTAAGAAAAAAAAATCAAGTAAGTTGCCCGGATAATACAAACAAGTTTCGTTTCAATAATAACACAAACTTTAACTTTAGGTTTCGTTAAGTGCTTTGTATTAACAAACTTATGACGTTTGATATAACTGTCAACCGTTTGACAGTTGGCGTTGACAGAATGCGTGCTGCAAATACAGTTGTTTTTTTTATATTATGAAGTCAACAAATGTAACCGCAGCCTATATACGAGGGGTGATCCAAAAGTAATGATAATGAATATTAAAAAACATGATTATACCAAATTTTTTAATTTATTTTTCTACATAGTCTCCTAACAAGTTAATGCATTTAGTCCATCTTTTTTCTAAACCTAAAATTCCCTTTAAAAAAACATCTTTTTCTTGACTCTCCAAAAAAGCCTCTACAGCGGACATCACTTCGCTATCGTCTTCAAATTTCTTGCCTCGGAGGTGTTCCTTGAGCCGAGGAAAGAGATAGAAGTCGCTGGGAGCTAGATCTGGCGAATAGGGAGGGTGTTCGACCAATTCAAATCCCATTTCTTGAATGGCAGCTATCGCAACTGCAGCTTTGTGAGCCGGTGCATTGTCTTGATGAAACAGCACTCCAGTGCGCAGCTTGCCGCGTCTTTTTTCCTTGATGGCCTCCCGCAATCTTTTTATTTGGTCTGCATAGTAAGAGCCTGTAATAGTGGCTCCCTTTTCCAAATAATCCACCATTATAATTCCTTCTGCGTCTCAGAACACGGAGGCCATAACCTTCCCCGCCGAACTCGACACTTTGAATTTCTTCGGCGTCGGTGAGGAGGCTCGTTTCCACGTCATTGACTGCTGTTTCGTTTCAGGATCGAAATGATGGATCCAGGTCTCGTCTATGGTCACAAAACGTGACAAAAAATTTTCCTGGTCAAGTTGAAACTTTTCGAGATTAGCCTTGGAAGTGTCAATTCGTTTCTTCTTTTGTTCGTCGGTTAACATTCTCGGTACCCAACGCGCTGACACCTTTTTCATATGCAATTCATTTGCGAAGATTCTTTGGATACTGCCATATGAAATCCTTGTGACCTCAGCTACGTGCCTGATGGTCACTCTTCGATCTGCCAACACGATATCTTTAACTTTTTTCACGTTATCCTCAGTGAGGGACGTGGATGGGCGTCCTTCGAGAGGTTCGTCTTCTGTCGATGTTCTGCCCAACTTAAACTCCTTGGCCCAGCGTGCAACTGTGGAATAAGGAGGAGCAGAGTCCCCTAATGTTTCCACCAAGTCGCTGTGTATGTCTTTGGTAGATAATTTTTTCAAGCAGAGGTACTTGATGACCTCTAATTTCTTTTTTCTCCATTTTGATGTTCTCACTCCGACAGGTCGAATTCAAATGAATGTAGCTCCCGGAAATCATGGCCTATTTATATGATTTTTCTAGCCTGAACTAGTGTGTAGTATAGCAATATACATGATTTTTTTTGGATTTTTATGTGCACTGGAAATAACCGATTATCATTACTTTTGGATCACCCCTCGTATAGACGCTAATGTCATCACAAGGAACTGGAGATGCAATGTCACATTTACCTAGTAATTTCACTGTCTCTCTCACCCTTGAAACTGGAACAGAGCACTGCTATTTGGCGGTAGAAATAGGTGAGAGTGAGTTACCAATGCAGACGACCTTTGTAAGAGGTTACCTTAAGTTAAGAATAGAGGCATCCGGCGGAAATAAAAATGTAGTTTTTATAGGTTATACCAATTTGAACTGAATAAACATAATTTCTGCCGTAGTTAGTTCCTTCTTTTTTTGATGACTAAGTCGACAAAGTGATAGTAAGCTTCACTGAAGCCTAAGATACTCGTGTCACCACAAGGATATCACTAGCGCATTACCAATTTTGTCTCTCTGATGAAACTCTGACCCTTGAAACCGGAACATAATGCAAACACAAGTATTTTAATAAATAGTTTTTAAATCATGAAAAAATATATTGGCACATAGCAACACTACTACATAAAGAATCCGCCACACAGCTGTCTCCGTTTTTATTGATGTTCAATTTGATCTTCTTTGACTTTGTTTACACAAATAAATACATTCAAGTGTATATTTATAATGTCAATACATCTTTATTCGTTTCGTGTTTTATTAAATGCATATTCAAGCACTGAACATGCAACAAGAATACATGTTTTGTCTGTTTATCAGCAGGACTTAAAGACGCGAGTGCTACTGGCAAATCGATATTGTTATAGAGTTAAACCTTCTTTATATTATGACAGCCATTGGAAGTCCACTGCTGGACATAGGCCTCCCCAAGAAAGGGGACATTTTGTCGACAATTGTCATGCTGGGCAAGCGTGTTGGCAATTGCAAAGCGCAGCTTTCGCGACGGGGATGCTGTTGCCCATCCCCACCCGATACATTTGAGCTACACAGTTTCATATGGATATACTGATGGATATGCTGTCTGTCGGTTCTGGTGAAAATGTGTGCGTTTGCGTTGCGTACTTAATCTGCACCCCCGTCTTCACTCACTAGGGGTTGGATTAAAAAAAATCTTAGAGGAACTACGTTATACCCCTGTGCAAAATTTCAGGGTTCTAACCCTTACAGTTTCGGCCCTGCGTTGATATGTCAGTCAGTCCGTCAGCTTCTCCTTAAATATATATAAAGCATATGCAAATTAAAGAAATATATTTCTTTAATATGTATATGCGCACGCACCGTTAGCGTGTCGCGTCAATCGAGCTGTCATTGTCAATGAAAAATATGTTCTGTTCATAAAATATTATTATAATTTTCTTTTAGTTTAATTAATTAATATTAATTTTTATAATTCGGGAGGTGATAATTATAAACTTTGATTGTTGTTTCTTTATTTATAGGTAAGATTTTTGGTTAGTTGTGTAAATATTATATGATTGTGTGATATCTTGATATCTATACTAATGTTATAAAGCGGAAGAGTTTGTTTGTTTGTTTAAACGCGCTGATCTCAGGATTTACTGGTCCGATTTGAATAATTCTTTTTTTGTTGGATAGTCCATTTATAGAGGAAGGCTTTAGGCTATATAACATTACGCCAAGACCAATAGGAGCGAAGCGTCAGTGAGAAAAGTTGCAAAAACGGGGAAAATTATTCACATTTGAGGTCTTTCGTCGCATGCGCTGCATAAACGGTTTAAGTTATTCAAAAATTATGTATGAAAGAATTATTCCTTTTTAATAATAAAAAAAAGTCCGCGTCAGTATATGTCTATCTCTCAAGATTTACTCATAATAACATTATTTGTCGAAGAAGGCTTGCTACCATTATAATATGCAAGCAGGCCGCGCGGCAGCGGGTGAGGGGGAGGTGGGCCTCGCCCCACCGCCGTGCTTGCCACTACCACCCGCGAATGTATCTTTGCGAGGTACCATGCCGCGCGGCTCCTGCACGGCACGCGTAGTCGGCTCCATATGGAACGGTTGAATACAGCGTGCTTTATTTTAAACAAAAGTAAAAATATAATTTATGCCGAAGTACTTTGTACATATTATTAAAAAAAACTTATTCACGATAATACAATAACATAAACTAGCTAGTACTCGAATAAAATTGCTATCTTTATTTACAGAGAAACAAATTGGAGTTTTATTTTGCTTCTGAGATTGAATTTGTTTGAATTAATTGTTTTTATATATATGTAATTGTTAATATATATATATACCTATATTACCGGTCGTAGCGTGGAACTACGCAACGACCGGTAATATAGGTATATTAGATATACTCCTATACATTAGATGGGAGGTCCACGAACAAACTCGGGATGATCGCTTGCGACCGCGCCACAATACACAGCTGTATTTGCACAGATCCAGCGACAACAGTAAACAGAAAACAATCAGTGTACCGCGTGTAATATAAGGTGTCATTACCAATGTGCGTTTAGTAGCGGGTGGACTCGTGATGTATTCAGAGGGTATATTACTTGTTTTCCTTACAATCTGCTATGGTGAGTGACATTTAAAATCATGTCCGTATTATTAGTTTTTATATTGGAAATTATATATTTCAAATGTAAAGTCATTTTTAACTAGAACAAATTGAACTTGTTTCTAGTCACGAGCAAGACTAGAACCTGCATTCTTTTCATTCCGATCTACTGCACAACCATTCATGCTACTGAGTAGAGCCGATAACGTATGATATTTTGTTTGATTGCTTATGTTCATTTTCCGATGAAATCTCTTTAACACTAACTATTCTTTAATATTTTTTTTTTGGAGGATAACAGATATCAGGCTGACATTTCTTGAACTCAATACTAGTATACTCAAAAAGATAAATAATTACACGTCATACATAATTTACTGTTTTAAGACTATTAGTGCACGCTACAAATATATTATTACGTAATTAGGATAATTAAATGAAATTTAACGACAAGATGCAACAATGCTCTAACACAGCGACTTGATTTTTTATATTTTATTTAACAGTGGTTTTTTGAATATTTTTTTGAATTTTAATTCTATTTATATCATGTATTTTTGCTGCGTATTAATTCGAAGTTGATGATCAAAAAGTTCATACTAAAAACTTTTTTGTCTTTGTATGGAAAATAATAGCTAAATTATTGTCCATATCTCAGCAAAATTATGTGATGAACTCATATAATATATTATTTATTTTAAAAACAGAAAAAACTAATTTATTAATACTTTAATAGTAACTTCACAAACACACCAATAAGATTATTTATGATTGATGACAGTATCTATTTGATCGAATTACATGAGAATGAGACGGGATATGTAATAATAATTATTAATGTCTGATCAGCTCTAGGGTTCACTGCTGCGGGTTGCGTAGTAGCAGCGCGCACAGAGTCAGGGTGGGTGTGCGGGAAGGTGCGCACGGCGCGGGGCGGCGGGAAGTATGCCAGCTTCCGCGGGGTGCCGTACGCCAAACAGCCATTGGGAGATCTAAGGTTCAAGGTGAGAGAGCAATCGCGCGTTTATGCTGAGCGATTCGTGGAAGAGACCTTGTGGGCCTAGGGATCCCCAGGACTAACATATGAGATGATATTTTATTATGTCTGTGTATCAGTTTCTTTTATTTTACTTTAAGGTTTTATGCATTTTAAAAAGCTGAATTGCTGAATTACAAAACACACCAGTTTTTTGTGTAAAAAATATATTTTCTACAATATTAGATTGTTGTGAGGGGCCGCAAGAGTAGAATATAGTACCTTCCCCCGTACCAGGTGTCGTAAGAGATGGTATATTCACCAGATGGTAAATTCCCCCCGTTTTGGGGAAGCCTATGTCCAGCGGTGGGCGCTTCACTGTCTTATATCTGTATTTAACTAACTGTACCGACAGACGTTGCCCTGGTAAATTGATAGTTTAGAAATTCATCCCGGACAAACACCAGGACACGTACTTCATATTTATGTATATCTAATATCGATTGCGAAAATTTGGCATATTTGTTCGGATAAATTTGTTGCTTTATGTAAATAAATAATACAGATCTTTCAAACAGGAACTGCAGCCAGCTGAACCCTGGCAGGGATGTTTCAACGCGACCGTTGAAGGGCCCATATGCCCCAACCACGACATATTTTACGGGCCGCTCATGAAGCCCCATGGTGTCAGCGAGGCATGCATTCACGCCAACATTCACGTGCCTCTCGACTATCTCCCGGGCCCCGACGAGCCATCCTGGCCTTGGAGCTGGTCACCTAACCTTCCGATCTTGGTGTACATCCACGGTGGGGCGTGGATCTGCGGGTCCGGTGACTCGGATATCAATGGCCCTGAATACATGATGCCCAAGGGGGTAATTGTAATCACTTTCAACTACAGGTCAGTTCTTAACAAATTTATATATATAAATAAAATTTAAGTGTCTGTTGCCGTAAGGTACCGGCAGAGTAGAATAATACATTCCCTTGTACTAGGTATCATAAGAGACGGCGGAGGTACCGAAACAGACAGATGGCGGGCCATCTTAAGTAGTGTAGCAAATAATTTTTTTCGAACGAATATTGCTGGACTACTCCGACGTCAATTCTAGCACCACCGAGCAAGAGGGCGGGGTCGCTCATTAGTCAGCAATCCTGCGCCCCTGTGTCACCTGCGTGCCCCGTGGCGACAACCACAGTCGTCCCCGCAAGGCTCGCGGGATCTAAGCGGGATCGACTGCGATTGCCATCGCGCTTGCCTAGCGAGGTAATTGTGGGCATTTTCTCCCTTTTTTGGGGAGGCCTATGTTCAGCAGTGGACGTTTTACGGCTGCTTTGATGATGATGATCTAAGTTTTATACTTGTAACCTCTGTTGTCTTCCATCCGTAACTCAAGCGCTTTAAGCGACTTATCTCAGAGTCAGAAAAACGCATGAGATGCTGTGTTAAGTTAATTTATTTTATAACCATCGGGAACCAACCGAGGAATAGTTTTTTGGGTACCATATTTCTTTACTTTAACTTATATAAACTTTTAATGTCATTTTTATTTCTATCAAATCAGTGTAAAAGTAAGTTTCAAGTTGTAAACAATTTTCAAGTTTCTAGCTAAAAAAATTGCGATACTTCCATATAACTTTTCATCCCACTTTTCGACACCTTACATTCCTTATTTTGAATTAAAAATTAGCCTTTGTCCTTTCTCAGGGTTTAAAGATTGTTTGTGCCGAATTTCATCAAAATCGGTTGAGAGGTTTAAGCAGGAGAGCGTAACAGACAGACAGACAGAGTTACTTTCATTTATAATATTAGTAGGGATTAGCATTTAATACGAGCATGTTATAGGTTGGACGTGTTCGGTTTCCTGAGCCTCAACACGCCTAAGGTGCCGGGCAACAACGGGCTCCGGGACGCGGTGACGTTGTTGCGCTGGGTGCGCAGGAACGCGCGCAGTTTCGGCGGAGACCCTGACCAGGTCACGCTGGCGGGGCAGAGCGGTGGCGCCGCCAACGTCCATCTCCTGTCCCTATCTCCTGTTGCGGCTGGATTATTTCAAAGGTTTCTATACTCTCTTCTTTGGGCTTCGGACTTCGACGGGCCTGTTGTCGTAGATAGTAGTCACCCTAGCTTAAGTGTCAAAGGTCGTGGGTTCGATATCCACGCAGGACAAATATTTATATGAAAATATATCACAAGTGCTTTTTTCCCGGAATTGGCAATTTGAAAGTGGTTACCGCAGAGCGTAGCTAAACGATTGCCTATCTATCAACTCTGGTAATTTAGACACCTCTAACGACACCAGTTACAGTTGGAGGTACTATTTTACTCTGCCGGTATTCCTTGGCTGTAATTTAACAACAATCATACAATAATGCGAACTGGCATATGATGTTTTAAGTTTTTTTCAAAACTAAAGAATTTTAAAAAAACAACACCATCATCTGTTTTATATTTGTTTTTTTTCAGAGCATGGATAATGAGTAGTACGGCATATCAAACATACTATTCGACCACCCAAGCGTACGCGCAACAAGCCAGAGACATGTTCTTAGGGATCCTCGGTATTAACTCCACCGATTACGACCAAGTCCACGACCAGCTTGTCAAGATGCCTCTCGACACGATCATGAACGCCAGCGCAGTTTTAGTAGACCATTACGGGTTCACATCCTTCGTGCCTGTGGTGGAAACACCACTACCAAACGTCCCCACCATCATACCAGACGATCCAGAAACAATGATGTCTAACGGGTACGGGAACAGCATTCCGCTGGTGGTAGGTTTCACCAACGCAGAATTTGGGAACATCCGAATAAGACTAGACGCTATAGATGCATTAGCACGTTACAAAGCTAATCCAGTGACTATTTTACCAGTACATTTTTTGTTTATATATCCGCAAGACGTGCTGGTGGAGAAGGCGAGGAAGGCAGCTGAGAGGTATTTTAAAAATGGCACAGCCACAATGGACGGCCTGGTGCAAGCGTACGCGGACATGTATTTCGTGTATCCAGCGATGAAGCTGGCAAGAGCGCGAGCGGCGTCGGGAGGCGCGCCTGTGCACCTATACAAGTTCTCGTATAGGTCCCCAAACAGCGTGTTCAAGGTGGCATTCAAGTTGCAGTATTCTGGCGCTGCTCACGGCGAGGACCTGTCCTACATCCTCAAAGTCAACTCTGTGGCGGTGCCGGACTCGAAAGCTGATGATTGGATGAGGGATATGATGTCTGGGTTGATGGCAAACTATGTGATATATGGGTACGTAAGCAATAATTTACCGTGTGATACGGCAGAGCAGAATAGTACATAAGAGTAAGGTTCCATAACCGACAGATGGCGGTATATCCATCTGATAGAGTGTAGCTTAAATGCAAAGGGCGGGGATAGGCAGCAGCATCCCCGTCGTGAAAGCTGCGATCTGCGATTGCCAACTCTTTCTTGGAGATGCCTACATCCAGCAGTGGACTTTCAATGGCTGATATGATGATGAAAATCAATATATTCAATTGGATATATTTAGAAGTATAGAGATTGTTTAAAAATTATCGAGTCAAAGTTAGATTGGAATATTACACCTAGTACTGCCCTCATTAAGTGAGATGACAGAGATTGCATGAAACTTCGTCAGTCTTAGTAGTAGCAATTACAAAATTTACAGCTAATTTCCGAAACACAAATCTATAATTGTCAAGATTAATATTTTACGGGAATAACGGGACTGGGAGTAAAAATGTAACCCAAAACCGGTATAAAAACGTTAAGGGAATAAAGTTTTACTTTGTACCCGGACGAAGTCGGTGCGTACTGCCTATGTCAAAATAAGATACTCTAAACAGTAGGTCTACCTTTTGAACTAAGATTCACTAACTTTCAAAGAACCCGATAGACGTTGTACTGCACGATACTTCAAGCGATTAGGATATAAAATAAAATATGCAATTAAATACAAATAATTTAGATACCGACTGCAGTGCCATCTCCCGGGCTGATTTGTGATTATATACCATCCAGGGCGCCACCCAAGCGCATACAAAAAAAACATTCAGATCGGTCCAGCCGTTTACGAGGTGTTCAGTGACATACACACGTACAGTAGAATTATATATAAAAAGAAAATAATCTCGCACATACACTATTCTAACATATCTGGAAGACGTTGCCTGATATGATCTGTGTTACACAAGCCAAGCATTTACTTCATCGAGTTTGGAACCAGAAGAACGCACAATTATCGTCTCAAATTCATTTAATTTTATGTTCTGCAGAAATCCAGCAGCAACCGTCTACAGTTCATTCTGGTGGCCAACAGAAACGCCAAGACGACTCTCGTACCTGGACATCTCCAAGCATCCTCACTACAAAACTCTTACGAAGTACGAACAAGAAATGGTGCAATTCTTCGACACTTATATATACGCATGAGTTTTCTTATACATTAATCTGAACAGTTTATAAGGTAAAGTAAAATAAATCTTGTTCTTGATTAGGGTTCAATTCTTTGCCCCAAATAGTGTAGTATTAATAAATATGCCTGAGTGACTGGGAGCGACTGATGCCCGTGTACCCGAATTCAAAACGTCGTAGATCAGACGCAACAAGGCCGGGGATGGGCAGCAAGATTTGGCTCGCAAAGCTAGTATGGCAAATGTATGCTAAAACTTCCTTAGGATAATATTCTTAAGAATACCAACACCGGATGTCACACACCATATAATATGATGTTAGTGAAATAAACAAAGAGGCTTAAAGCTATTTGCTCCAAAGCAGTTAATTACATCAAGGGACAGCGAAGTGTGTATTCATTATACAGTGTAACTTTCACACCATCAACATTATTAGATATTCGAAACAAACATTTTAAAACAAAATTAATCAAATTTTCGGATACTATTAGGCTTTGAGGTACCGGCACAACAGAATAGTACCTTCCTATATACCGGGAGTTGTAAGAGGCGACTAAGGTACCGAAACCGACAGGTGGCGGTATACCCTTAGGAAACTGTGTAGCTTAAATGCACAGGCCTGGGATAGCCAGCAGCATTCCCATCGCGAAGCTACGCTCTGCGATTCATCTGCCAACACAGTTGCCCGGTGCGGCAATAATTGGCATTGCCCCTTTCTTGAGGTGGCCTATGTCCAACAGTGGACTCCAGTGACTGATATGATGACATTATGTAAAATGCAAAGTTTTTATGTATATAAGATAAATTATACGATTGCTGAATCAGTGATAATATTATTTTATTTTTAATATTTTTCCTTTATAACTTATGAATTAACCTTTTACTTCCTTCACCTTTTAATATTTAGAAAACCCTGTTGTTGACCTTACCATTAGATATGTATTAATGTTTAATGTAACAATAAATAACTCTGTTGGTTATGTACAGAAAATAAAAATTCAGCTGATAGTCCTCGTGGGTACAAGGTCGGCATTATATTTTTCATTGTGAGACCCACCTGTTGAGAAACTCGATTAGGTTTTAACAAAATCGTGTTTAATATTACATCGATTCTGTTATCGGGTAATCGAAATTGGAAGTCGCAGTGAGCCATTCCTGGAGCTGGAAGGCGTTTCCTAAAGTGGTATTAAACAGTTTCTGGGATATGACCCTAAGAGGGTCACCCAGTCTGCCTTTTTTTATTAGACCTGGTCTATCAACAAGCATACAGTCCGTATGATAGCAAGCGTCACAGCAGGCATAAACACAGACACAGCACAGAATAAAGGCGAAATAACTAGCGCGTTGCTAACCTTCTAAGTAGAAGACATTGTGTCATGTTACCCAGCAATTTCGCTGCATTTTTCACTTTTCAAAATCAAATCAAAGCCAAATATACCTTTATTTAAAGAGGCCTATCATAGGCACTTTTAAATCGTTACAAAAATAACATATAATGATTATAGATGTGCTAATTACTATTTAACATAAATGACCGATGACCTAATATGACAACCAGTGTAATTTAGAGTGATTTAAACAAATAGGTCACCTAGTGTCCTACTTTAAAACTAGTCTGCTGGCAGCAGACGGGTCTTATAACTAAGTTTATAGCAGGCTCATTACGCGAGCCACCTACAACAGAAACTGATGGTGGTATGGGTTCCAATAACACTTAAGGGTAGGTATTATTGAGACCTTGAACAGCAATGCGATCACTGCTTTCTGGTCTTATAAATAGGTGAGAGTAAGGTACGAATGCAGACGACCTTCGTATGAGTTCAATCCACTAGGAATATTATTTAGTTTTTGATTCCTTTGTTATACACCGTGCTCGCATGAATTGAATGCTTTATAAACTTTTCAAAGGGTTGTTTATTATTGTGGTGTTTTTATTTGTACAATGCAACTGCTCGCACGTGAGACGCATCCTTTCATGGGATTATTTCACACAATGTGCAGTGTACACTGAATGAAACTGTCCAGGCAATAATTTAGACTTGAAATATGAAATTGTAGAAAATATGAAATTTTATGCAATCGTAGAAAATATTGCATTAATATTAATGCGAAGTTCTAATGTCGCTGAGTTTGTGATATCAATATGTAACTATATGTTTAAATATAAAAATTTCGCGATTCATGTTTCAGAGATTAATCGTGTTATAAGAGATCGATGTGGTGTAAAAGATGATGTTGTGAAAACAATAGGGAAAGGAATATTGAGATGGTTTGTATGACTGAAAAGATGGATAAAAATAGAATGACTGCACAAATATATAGAGCGGAAGTGAATGGAAGAGTTGGTAAAAGACGACCGAGGCGAACATATCTTAACCAAAATGAAACGTAAACAAGCGTATATCATGGGCTAATGCGTGTAAGGGAAGCAATAGAGGTATGCCAAGTGAAAATCATAGTCTCTGCCTACCTGGATGGGACACAGGCTTGATGTATATATGTATAAAAACATCACGCGTCACGGTGTTTGTTCGGGATGAACTTCTAAGCTACTGAACAAATTTTATTAAATTTTTGTTTACTGTGTAGGCTGATTCGAATTAGAGATTAGGATAGTTTATATCTCTTTAATAGCTGTCGTTTTTTCTAAATAGACATATAAGCGTGGTTAAGACAGGGCAAGGTCTGTCGGGTCAGCCAGTAATACATAATTATAGATATATAGCTCACCATAGACCGAAGACATGTTTCAAAAAACTCAAGTGTTTACCTGTAAACAATAAATATATATAATAACAATAATAAATTTTAACATGTCATACATTGACCTGACGCCGTGGTAAGTCGCTTAAAGCACTTGTGTTACGGACGTCAGACAACAGAGGAATCACAAATAAACTATTTAAATACATATATCCAACACCCAGACACAGAACAGACAAAAATACTATCATATAAATATTTGCTCTGGGTAGGAATCGAACCCACGACCCTTGGCGCACAAGATAGGATCACTACCATCTGCGCTAACGGGCCCGTCAAAACCATCATCGTCGTCATCATTTTATTGTCGCTGTCACTTCAAACCGGAACACAGCAATGCGAACGCTGTTGTTTAGCGGTAGATAGATATTGGTGAGAGTGAGGTATTAATGCAGTCGACCTGAGGTGAGGTCTAGGAGGGGGACCGAAATGAGGTCTATCTCTGGTATTTTTTTTAATTAGTCGATAGTACATACCTACGTAGTACGTAAGTCTTTAAAAGTTCAAGAGAGTCATCGGTTAAAAGCAATAAGGTTTTTTTTTAAATCTTTCAGACATTATTCGACAATATTATTTTCAAATAAAATTCAGGCAAGTAATCGGTTCCTATTTACCTATGTTTCTTTTCTTATAGATTTTTCATCAATAATAATAATCTATGAGGAATTAGACAAAGATCTATCAGATAATAAAAAAAAACAAGCGTGTATGAAAGGAGTAATGCGAGTAAAGGAAGCGCGAGAGGTATGCCAAAATCGAAGCCAGTGAAGATCCAGTCTCTGCCTACCCTGTTGGACCAGGCGTAATGAGTTGACATGCCCGATGGTGCAGATGGTAATGAACCTATCTTGGGGGCCAAAGGTCGTGGGTTTATATACGGTTTATACGGGTTTATATTTTATTTAGAACAAATATTTATATTTGTTCTTTCTTTGTCCAGGCACCAAACTAATATAATAAAAGATTTGTAATTCGTCTATTGCATGATATCCGTGTGCTTTAAGCATCTTATCACGAAATCAGGTCAACGTAAAAGATGTGTGAATTTATGAATTATAATTATTCACCTATTACGTATGTGTTATGTAGTCGTGGGGTACCAGTAGAGTAGAATAGTACCTTCCTCCTGTACCAAGTGTCGTAAGAAGCGACTAAGGTACCAGTACCGACAAATAGCGATATATCCATCCGAAACAGTGCAAAATGCATAGGGGATGGGCAGCAGAATTCCCGTCGCAACTTGCGATTAACACCATACTTGCCCAGAGGCCAGGCTAAATTCGCCTTTTCTTAGGGAGGCCTATGTTCACCAGTCGACTTTCAATAGCTGGTATGATGATAGCATATGTATGAACGCAGGTATGTAAGCATTTAGCGATAAATAAAATCCAGCTCCAACAGCTAGTTGACCCACATAACTGCAGCACGTGTCCAACACACGCAATCCATTCAATTTCAGGCCTTTGTATTTGCTAACCATGCCAATTCCACCCGCCCATCAGGGGAGCCCACAGAGACTACATTATGCCCCTTACGTCACTAGCAATAAGGCCGCTGTGGTTTCCAGGATAAAAGCCAGGTGATAAAAGAGACAAGTGCCCCGATAACCCGATAGCATACACAACCAAGCTCTGCGATAATTGATAACGGGAAGCTTTCGCGTACACTTGCACTGAAAACTGTATTATATTTATTAATACAAGTAAATTAAATTGAAGTGTCTGTTTGTGATATAAAAAAATCTGCTTTTTCTAAATGCATATGGATATATACCCGGTTCATATGACAAAAAAGCTATTTTTTGTGTGTCTGTCTGTTTCTTTGAGGTGATATCTGAAACGGCTGTTATGGCAGTTAGCTGATACAATATCACGCTACGACTAATAAGAGCGAAGCATCAATCAAAAGTGAGGTATTGGAGCAAAATAGTACCTCCCCCTGTACCAGGAGTCGTAAGAGGCGACTAAGGTACTAGAACTGACCCATGGCCATATATCCATCCGTATATCTCAAATGCACAGGGCGGGGATGGGCAGCAGCAATCATAGCAGCCGGGAGCGTCCACTGCTGGACGTAGACCTTCCCAATAAAAGGGAAGTATTGCCTATAATTGTCGCGCTGGGCAAGCGTGTAGCTTCACGACCGGAATTCCGCTGCCCTATCCGACCTGTCGCAGACTACGCTCTTTCGGGTGGATGTACCGCCATTTGTCGGTGTAGGTCGGGAGGTATTATTCTACTCCGCCTATACCTCACGGCACAAATTTCAAATGATTATACAGAATTAAACATGAAAATAGTTTCGTAGAATACTTGTTTCAACCGTGCCGCGAACGGAAATGAAACATCAATTGAACGTCAAGCGTCACCGGGAATCGGTTCCGGCGCCAATCGTACGGTGATTGCCAACCATCCTTTTTATATATGAAACTAGCTTTTTACTCGCGTCTTAGTCCGTGAGGTCTTTACTTTATATCTGATCCCTTAGGAGCTTCACTGTGCACGAAGTCATGTTGATTCCATAGGGAATAAAAACATATTTAACCCACAGGAACATTTTTTTTCGGGATAAAAAGTAGAACATGTGTTACTCCAGACTATCAATAACTTATTTGCCAAATTTCATTCAGATCTGATGAGCCGTCCCGGCGTGAAAGAGCAGCAACATCCAACTAATTTTGTACATAGAAAAGTGTATTTGTGTGTCTGTTTGTCTGCGCTTTTTTGAACGGAGCGACAAATTGAAGTGATTTTTCAAGTGGAGATAGTTGAAGGGGTGGAGTATGATATGGCAACTTTTTGTTTCTTTCCAACCCCTACTTTCCCGAAAATGGGGGAAGTAAGTTTGTATGGAGTATTCCGCAATTTTCAAGGCAGGGAGCCAGAAAATGGTATGCATACTATTTTTGATTAACAAAAAAAATATACATGTTTTTTTTTGAAAATCTGTCTTCAGCTCCTTAAAAGAGGTGGTGGTGAAAAAAATTAAAGAAGGTGGTGGCAGTAAAAACGGCACACGGACTCTTTTTTATATACGAAAAATACCTGCCTAATTCTTTTTTGGAAATCTTCTCTCAGCCCCTAAATTAGGGGATGTAAATTTTTTGAATTTAACGCGAGCGAAGCCGTGGGCAAAAGCTAGTCATACATAAAACATCGATACCAACATTCCTGTAAATAATACGAAAAATGAACAGCTTAAATATGGTGAAGGTTTATTCTTACATTTCTGGATCGCCATTGAAGCTTTGATTTGCTCAAAGATATGAAAGAACCATAAATGCAACAGACAGGGATAATACTTTCTAGAATTCACGCGTTCACTTATCATCGTCAGTGCCGTGAGGTACTGGCAGAGAAGAATAGTACCTCCCTCTGTACCTGTGTCGTAAGAGGCGACTAAGGTACCAGAACCGACAGATGGCGGTATATATATCCACCTGAGACAGTATATCTCAAATGCATAGGGTGGGGATGGGCAGCAGCATCTCCGTCGCGAAGTTGCGCTCTGTGGTTGCCAACACGCTTGCCCAGCGTGGCAATTATGGGTAAATTTCCCCCTTTTTTGAGGTGGCCTATATGACTTCCATTCAAACTACTCTTTTAATGGATTTTAACTGCGGATTGTTGAACTGTTCCCATTTTTTGTTCGACGTTACGGTTACCTTACGGCAACCATTCTCATGATTGAGAACGGTTGTTATAGTAGTATTATTTTAACTAGCGACCCGCGCTGGCCTCACGCGGGTGAAGTAAGGGTGAAAAATGGTTATAGTAGATTATCCTTAAGTGATAGACATATGCTATATCTGCCACTTTTTGAAGACCTATTTATGGTGTACAAAACTGTACATTATTTGATCTATCTAGGGTTCAGCCAGCGTTTGCTAAAATCGTGTTATTGTAATCCCTAAAAATGTATCGGCTGAATATTAGGCCAACACGTTTTGTTCTCGAAAATCCTTTATCGGGGTTCGAATACAACCGACACCAGTCCTACGCCTGATACAACTTGCAGTAGTCGGATTTGTTGCCCAGCTATCAGGTCCGTATATACTATATAACAGCACCTTAACATAATATATAAGCGTTTTATTCATCTATTTACTTGATGGCCACCCGGTATTCCATTAACATTTCCCAGGACCGCGTCTGTCTCTTTGTCGAATTATAGAGTACTAAAACAGATACAATAAGCAAATTTCCGAAAGCAGTACCTTGTAATCTGATAACTCATTTAATATAAGTAGACCTAATACGAATGTCGTCTGCTTTGGAACTTCACTCTCACCTAATTCTACCGGCAAATAGCTGTGTTCCGGTCTGAAACTGATTACCTACTAGTACCCAGTACTGAACATAATATCTTAAAGAAATAAGGTTGGCAACGCGTTAGTGATATCCTTGTGATATTAAGAGCGTCTATAGGCTGCAGTGACGCTTACTATCACGCGGACTGTATGCTGGTTTGTCGACTTGTTTAATAATAAAATAAATAACAATTTATGTACTAAAATAATTTTTACTGCACGAATTTTCGAATCATGCTTTAAGCTTTTTAATAAATTCATTTAATGATTAGACAAGGCCGGATATACGGGTATTTTCTAAAATAAAGTAGTAGTATTAAATGATTATATAACCATTATTTGTCAACAATGTCGATTTGACAAAAATATACTCAGTGAACGGCTATCAGTAATCACAAACATCATCTCTGAGATTTCATAAAACCTTTCAAAGTATTTAAGTTGGTAATTATTTCCTCTGTATCGATTGCTTCGAACGTGCTGACTTCTTGGCACAAAATAGAAGATTTAGCCAAATCATATTAGGTAAAAAAGGGTGAACTTGGGGAAGATTAGGCTGTAAATTGGTATAAACCTTTGTTTTGTCGTTCTAAATCGAATTTCAGTAATAGAGATATTCGCAAATAAACAATTTTAATGACCTATTGACCTTCAATATTTTCAGACGAACAACATTTAGAACGACAAAACAAGGTTTATACAAATTTATAGCTTATTATCTTTCATTCCGAAGTTCACCCCTGATATGACTAGACTTATTGGGAAAAAAATTACATGTCCGTTAAGGTACCATAACGGTAGTATAGTACTCCGGGATGGGGTAGATGCAGGTCCGAATCCCGCCTGACAACTGAACTAAGTAATTTTTTTTTTCTTGGAAATATCATCTTAAATAATATATATATATAAATATCTCATTTGGCTAATCAACATTCAGTGTCCATCCATCGTCTCGGACACTAAACATAATTATGATACGTATCAGCAAATGGAGCGCCGCCATTACACCCGCACAGGCACAATTCAATTAACCAAACAACGTCCAGATAGGTCAGCCGACTAATGCATAACAAATTACACTTTAATGTGATTTACAAGACTCCCGAGTTGAAGCACTGGACCTAATTATACAGTTTCCTTACTTACTATCAATTTAATAAACATTTAACCTGACGAAGTAGCACCAGAGAATCATTACAAATATCGTATCAATTAACTCGAACTCTAACTTTTATTATTTTATATATTAACTCTTTATTGATTGAGGCAAAATAGCATCCACGCGGACTTTTGGTCAAACATTGTATTAATTGCGTAAGAGACAAAAATTTTCTGACTATTCTACAAGTGTTTGAAATAACCGCCTTCTGTAAAACAACGTCACTTAGTGTATATCTCAGACTTCTAAGCTGTTATGATTTTAGGAAACAATTCCAATTTTTTTTAAATAAAAAAAAACGTTTTCATGGAAATAGGCTAAATGAACACACTAAGAAGAATAATCTTATCACAATGGACAAAATGATAAAAGTTTCAGGAAAATATACATAAAAGAACAAATACAAACAATAAAAAATAAATGAATTTTGTCGATACTTTAAACATTTATTACTTTTTTCAGGTATGAATATAATTGATTAGAAAATACATCAATATGCGGTGGAAAGTGGTGTGGCTGCTAACCACAGTGATAGCAAGCATACAAGCTCAGGTGCCGAACATAGATAACAGTATAGAATTATTCGTCTCCACAACCCAGCGCGACCAGGACGACTTCTTGGACAACAATGTACAAGACCTTGACGAGGAGCAGGATCACGAGGACCCTGAAAACTTTATTACCACAGAAAAAATTACTTCATATTATACAAAAGAAGGAACAGATGATCCTCATAGTAATACGGATTCAACCAACATCATTACTGAAACCGATTCAAATAATATACTGACAACTAACACACCATCAGTGCCTAGTTCTGAAGCTATAGACGATGTGAGCGAATCAGACGAATTTAACAATAGCACTGAACCAACAAATTTACCTACAGAAGAACAACTAACCACAGAGCAGGGGTCATACGCGACCAGCAGCGTAGAGAGATCTAACGAAGTCCCGATTGTATCTGAAGAGGAGCCGGAGGAACTGCTTGTTGAAACGGAATATGGTGTCGTTGGCGGGGGTCTTTGGCCAGGGTCTGTTGATATCGTCAGTTATTTAGATATACCCTATGGAAGATTCAACAACTCGTTTGAGGTAAACTATATATAGATAATATTTTTTATGATCACAGCTGTAGGTTATTGTTATAGTAGAATAGTAATGAAACCGATAAAAATAATAATCTTTAATCCATAATCCGAACATAACCAATAAATATGAATATAAAATAAAATGCTAGTATTAACCCTGCGTCTTCCATTGTGTTCACTATATAGATATAGATAGCATACCTGTCAAATAACAAAAAAAAATTTCGGTTGTCACAATCAGTGCGTGCATGAAAGAGATGTTTAATAGATAATAATCTATATAGATAAAACTGAGTCGTCGAAATGTATGTGCGTTCATTACTTTTGCTGAGCATTAATTGTTATTATCAGGTTTATACTGGATAAGTGGATCGAGGAACAGGAATCAATTATTTATGTGTACCCGGACAAAGTCAGAATGCGCCGCCAGAGGTCTCGTAAATTATTTTCTTCTTTTTTCAGGCTCCAATAAAACCAGAACCATGGGAGAATGTTCTAAAAGTAGACATGCATAGCAAAAGATGCCCTCAAATCATAGACAACGTTTACGTCGGAGGAAAAGATTGCTTGACTCTTAGCGTTTTCACTGTACAAAGTGCTGTTAACACAAGTGTATTGTTCCATATTCACGAGAGTGAATTTAAGACAGGCAGCGGGGACCCCTCCATATATGGCCCGGAATATTTGGTGAGGCACAACGTCACGTTGGTGCTACCAAATTATCGCCTGGGTGCGCTCGGGTTTTTGTGTTTGCGTAACGACACCGCACCAGGCAATGCCGCATTGAAGGACTTGGCGTTAGCTTTGGAGTGGACTAAGAAAAATATAGAAAAGTTTGGTGGGGACCCTACCAATATAGTGGTGAGCGGTGACGGCACCGCTGGAGCTTTAGCAGGATATCTAGCGATTTCTTCCAAAACCAAGGAGCATGTAGGTAAAGTCATCACCGATAGCGGGACTCTACTCTCCCATTGGGCGATTGACAGAAACCCAGTCCGGAAAGGTGAAAGAGTAGCAGAGAATATCAGAAACAACACTGAAGGAGGAAAATATGACGACAATTTCTATGGTGGTATAGATATAGAAACATTAATTACTCTGACCAAGGATACTTACTTTAAACCTTGCCTAGAAGACAATGTAGAGGGTGCATTTATAACAGCAACTCCATGGAAAATTTTACACGATGAAAAGGTCAACATACCATTTGTAATAGGTTGTGCCAATCATGCTGGTCTTAGAGAAGCCGTGCAGCACGACGATGAGAGCTTGGCTCATATTAACAACGGCTTCCAATCGTTCTTGCCAAACGATCTGGCATTTGGCAGCAATAGTGAAATGAGCACAGTGAGCGAGAGACTGAAGCAGCAGTATTTCGGAGCTGGAAACATAACTCTAGAGAATTTGAACGAGCTGTCGCTCTATTACACCGATGCTTCTTACCTGGGACCTGGGTTAAGGGTCGCGAGAGCGTTGGTCAGCGCTGGAGCCACCGTCTACGTATACGAATTCGCTTATGTAGGGGAACTAAACAAGGATCTAATGGCAATCGATGCTGCGCAGAGATTAGGGGCAGTGAGAGGCGACATCGTCGGATACTTGTTCAATCAAGATGGGAAGGAACTTCTGGAGGAGACCGAAGAGAAAATTGTAGTGGACACTGTGACAAATTTATGGGTTAGCTTTATGCGCACCGGGTAAGCATTAGAATTTATTATAGTCTTGAATACGTTTGTATGACGTACACGATGTTACACTGGCCTGATGGCGGAGATGGTAGTGATCCTCATGTGCGACTCATTTAACATATAGTTTTTGGACAATCTAGAGAAAACGAAACATCTTAACAAATAATGTATAGAGTTAATCAAACCGCGTTTCGAAGCCGCTTAAAAGTAGTTTTACTATTTCAAATTGATTGATGGGCAGAATATCGCAGGTGGTAGTAATGATATCTTGTGCGCCAAAGGTCGCGGTTTCGACCCTCACACAAAACAAGTATTTACGTGATTATATCTATGATTCCTCTGTTGCCTGATGCCCGTAAAACAAATGTTTTAACTGGCTTATTTTGGAATCAATCAATATATAAGATGCTGTGTGAATTAGAAAAAAAGATGTGTTTCTAAGGATATATTTTATAGATTAGATATTTTTTTTTTCAGAATCCACTGGGATAGATAATAAAATAAAAAATAAATCCAATTTTAATAACAATATTAGTCTAAGGTCATGTTTTACGAAAATGATAATCGAGCAGATATTTTTCTTAATATATGAAGCTCAAAAAATAGTAGTAGTTTTATGTGAGGCGTGGCTTACTTCACAAGAAGCTATAAAGACGAAAACTGTATATTTAATTAATGTGAACATTAGGATAACCTTAAAATATTTGCAAGCAAGTTTATATCTCAACACAATTTTAGGGAACCATCTTCACAAGGTGTCACATGGAAACCGATGACGCTGACGAGTGACAGCAGCGAAGACTGGATCTCGATCAACACCACGGTGACCTCCCACACCGGGTACCACCACGACCGGCTCCGGCTCTGGACCGACATTTACCGCGAGTACTTCATAGATAGAAACACCGCTTCAAGGAACCTGCTCGATTCTTTATGTTCTGCAACAGCCTTTTGTTTGATCGCTATTTACCTTATTTAATTTAAGCATTACATATCGATGCTGCATTTATAATTAATTAAATATGTATTGAAGATAAAGTATGTTACTATTTTAACTCGTAGTGATTGAGAGTCAAGTACAGTCTGTTCAGCGCAAACATACCATAACATTGGCTTTGATCTGCTCGTCGTGTGTGACTCACGGCGGTTGTTTACAAGTTTCGCTAAACTATTAGTAGCTAGTCGTTGTCATAACATTCCATTTGGCAATCTGCTGTTCAAGGTTCGTCTATACTGTCGTTACTTGAACGATTTTCTATTCATTATACACACATTATAGTACTCTTTCAAAATCGAGTTATCCAAGTTTTTAGTTTGTATAATTGTTTTAACAAAAAAGTACCGACTTTGATACCAAAAAAAAAACTTGATTCGTTTTACAAAAATATCTACAGCCGTCGACTTCCCTGGGATCACATCACCAGATCCTGACTTAAACCATCTCAAGGTTATAACCGTTCGAATAAAAATTATATTCAAAATCGATTTACGATCCTCGGAGACATCGAGTAACATACATAAAAAACAGTCAAATGATCGACGACATCTCGTCCCGCAGGAATTATATACTATGAGATCAAAAGTATCATATTTCTTTCCCTACATTTAACGTTTTACACATTCCAGCATACAAACATATAGACACTTTCGACTTTATTAAATTTGAATGGACAGACAGAAAACGCACGATATACTCCAAACAAAACACACATTTCACTCTGTCATCACGTACTATCAGGTCACAACCCGAGGTCAAACAGTCCGAGCCAGGTCAATAATATCACTGTAATTGCGTACACTCACAATTAAAATAACAACTTGTAAACATACCTTTACAATACCAAAACCTAACGCGCGACCAACACTTCAAGAGCAACGCGACACGACAGCATGTTGTGGTGTACTATCAACCTGTTCATCTGGTGCGGGGCCGCCAGCTCGACACCGCGGCCCCACCGCGATGTGGTGACGAGCCAGGGCGTGGTGCGCGGATACCTGGCCCCTGACCCACCCCACTTCGCCTATTTGGGGGTGCCGTACGCCCGGCCCACTCGCCACCATAGATTTAAGGTCAGACATCCATTACTTATTGTGTGTGCAGATGTAGATGTGGTCGATTGATTTTGTTGTTTGGGTTCGCTATATAATATACATAACTAGGAGCGTCCCGCGGGTTCACCCGCGTTAAGCTGGGGAGAACTTTCATGCCAACTTTACATTCTCGTTTTACCTCTTTCTTAATATCAGCCAGCTTCTGCGACGGGGATGCAGCTTTTTGAGGTTTATTTTATAAGGTATGTTAGTACTAAGAAAGGATTTTTTGATTAGACCTCCTAAAGTGGTGCCGGCTGAGTAGAAAAGTAACTAGATTTAGTTACTTTTCTACTCTGTATAGTATACAGCATATATACCAGATGTCATAAGAGGCGACCAAAGTATCAGATGCAACAGATAGCGGTATATCCATCTGAAAAAGTGTAGTCCAAATGTACAGGGCGGGGATGAGCAGCAGCTTACCCGTCGCGAAAGCTGCGCTTTACGATTGCCAACACGCCTGCCCAGCACGGTAATACAGAGCATAATTCCCCTTTTCTTGGGGAGGCCTATGTCTAGCAGTGGACTTGATGATAATGACCTAAAATATGAATATATTAATTTGAGATTAAGATCACCATAAATCATATTAGCCATAGAACATCCACTGCTGGACTTAGACCTATGAAAGTGATCATTATTTGGGAGGATTTCCATCAATAAAGCAAAAATGTACTGCTGCCCATGCCCGCCCAGTTGCTGTTCATCTAAGCTGATTCGACTGAAGGCACCAGATACAGTCTGCAAGTGTCTCACAGTTTAGATAAAGATTAGCATTAAATTTAAATTACAAAAAAATATCTCTCAAATGTGGCATCTGTATTAATTAATGAGAATCAATTAAAATGTTTAATGACAAACGCTATCTACGTTAAATCGTAGCGTGCGTAGATAAGCACACACAACGCGTCATCATAGCTTCTATATCTTCATTATTTACATATTAGTTATTTTATTGACTAGCCGCGCCCTGTGGTTTCATCCGCCAACCGTCCGTTCCCGTGAGAATAATTTATATATGTATATACGAGTATATATAAAAGGAGAAGCAAACCTACTGAGAGACGGACATATCAATGTCAGACAGAAATGACATAGCAGGGCCTAAACTATAAAGGTTACAGTCTTGAAATTTAGCAGAGGGGTTCCTTTTCTAACGTAGGAGAGCACGAAAAAAAGATACCTGAAAATATACCCCCTATAGGTGTAAAACGGGGTTGAAAAGTTAGCATTATACTTTACTGTTTTTGTAGTTATTTAAAATTTTAAATCCTATTTTTGTTAAACCTACCATACATGCGTAAAGATACTGTCACACATAAATATTTATATAGGGTAAAAGCCGGATAGTTGCCTCGGACGGATACATGCCACAGTTTCAAATGCTCTCTCTATATTAGAAGTACTGACAGTGATTTTTTTTATTGTTGAGGTAGGCGCAAGTGTTTTGTCCGTGTGAGGAAACATCTTCCGCAGCGATACTTTCACGAGCGCCAGAATTATATTGATAAGTAATCTCTGTTAAATATTTTTATAACTGGTTGCGATTTCAGACAAAAATATATTTCTTTGAGTGCATTAGAGTTGCCCTGCGGCAACTATCCGTAACTTTACATTTTTAGCAAGCAAAGACAGATTTATTTTCTTAGTTATTTTTTCCATTTGCTTATACTATTTTTTCTTGGTTAAAAAGTATCAACGAAATATTCAGGACTTATGGCATATCTTCTCGAACCTTAAGAAGACGGCATGAAAAAAGAAACCAGCTACTACAAAAAAATAAAAAATCAAAACAATAAAGAGATATTACTAGCAGTGAATCTGAAACAGATAGTTCATATTTTATTGAACTGACTGAAGGAAGAGCTCTAAAGAAAAGAAAAACTCGTATCTACAATTCTAACAGTGAAAATGAAGAAAATGTTATAAGTTCAATAATATCTAAAGGATAAGCAACTAAAGGGATACTAATCAAAGGCAAAAAAAATAATTATCTATTGGAAACACTGAAAATATATTAAAAGTAAACAATGTTAATTCAAAAATGGAAAATACCAAGAAATAAGTTTCAGTTCATGATTATTGTGTAGAATATTTTGAAAATTATAATTTAACTAAATCGAAATCGGATTGGATTGAATGTCAGATGTGTCTAATGTGCTTGCAAGAAACTTGTTCAACACTCAAAAACCATTGCATAAGATGTGGCGAGCTGAAAAGCTTGACTTCTGGTGATAATCAATGCTAATGCCAAAGTTGATTATCATATTTTTAATATTTAAGATAAATACTAATATTTAATTAAAAAATTACATGTTCACTAACTTACAATTTAAAACCTTAGTATTTTTAAGTGTTGATTAGGTAATAATTTAACTTCTCTTAGTACTTAGTACATAATAAAGGATCTCAGTAAGTTATAAGGACTTAATACTTACTTATTAGAGGCTAATGTCAAAGTTAATTCTAATTTTGTTTATTGTTCTATCTTCAAAATAAATAATAATATTACTTATTTACTATTTTGGAGTCTATTATTGTTATAATTATAATTTAACTTTAAATAACACTTAATAAAAGATTGTATTTATTAATAAAAACTAATTATTTAAATAAATATAAGTTCATCTTTGTTTAAAAAAAAAATTGACGGGCATCGATCTTCACATTGGGCATTAACCATTTTTAACGTTAGGCTAGTATCCGCTATAGTAGGCAACTATCCTCTTTTTTAGAGGTCATATTAAACCGGATTTTCTTAAAATTTATAATATTTATATTTTTTTTATTGACATGGTATGTTAGAAGATTTATGAATTATGTTCGAGAATACACTTTGAATAAAAAAATTATTGGTACAAATTTTTTAAAGGGGTTTTCAAAAAGTCTGACAACTATCTGAGTTTTACCCTTTATAATGGCCCAATAAAGGAAAAAAAATCTTCTACCATATTTATTACTTACATTTGTGTATTCTTGTTTGCCATTTTAAACCATTCTGGTTACTTTGATTGTTATTTTTCTGTATGACCTAGTTATAAAATTGTACTATACTAATAGTTTGGGAAGTCTGAGGCGTGTAGCACAGTTTTTAACTAACGCAGGCTTCAGAGTTGCAATTGAAATACGCATGTAACTGATTTTGAATATTATTATTATTATTATTTTGCTTTCATATGTCTATTTAAAAATCTTTCATTTTGACAAACCGACACTTCAATTGTATTTATATGAATAGATTGGCTACATTTAGTCGATAACTTATCTGGAACTTCACACCGTTTAATGTTCAGTTTCAGCGATAGGTCGCGGAAATATGTCAAGGACAGGGTAGGAGGTACCTTGATAGAACGCTGCATTCAAATTTGAGTCTTGTTAGTCACGTGTAAGGTCGAGAATCGGCTCCGATTGTTGTTTATGGGGACAGAAAGCATCCTTGAGTGGGTACACGTGGGACATCAGCGGTGTTTATGGGAACCACGGTTGTTACATTAATGTTAATTGAGCACAAACTCGAATACGATTGAAGTACAATGAAGCTTTTTTATATTCATGTATGTAGCACTATATATATTTATATACGGCCGTAAGGTACTAGCAGAATAGAATAGTAGAGGTACTATTCTACTCTGGTTCAGGGAGAGGTCATTATACCAGGTGTAAAAGAATTAGGTACCAGAACCGACAGGTGGCGGTATATCCACTCGAAGCAGGGCGGGGATGGGCAGCAGCATCCCCGTCGCGAAAGCTGCGCTCTGCGTTTGCCAACACGCTTGCCCAACGCGGCAATTACGGACAAAATTCCCCTTTTCTTGAGGAGGACTTTGTCCAGCAGTGTACTTCTAATGGCTGATATGATGATATTGAGTTCAGTAGTTTAATAGTTCATTCTGAACCAACAACACGAAATGTTTATATGTAAAGATAATACTGTAGAAACACCCTTCACTGATACCTTCATGTAACTTGCCACTGGAAGATACCGGAATATCCATACAAAACAGAGAAGCCTTAAAAAGCAACAGGGCGAGACTCAAAGTACCTGTACTGCATAAAAATATTGTCCCAAAACTATGATTAATCTTTTGTGGAGGCGTTTGTACTGTCCTCCTACCACCGATATTTCGGGCTATTCAAGCCAAGGGTCGTGGTTTCAAACCCCAACCCGGACAAAGATGTATATGATGAATATCTAGTATCTGGGTGTTAAGTATATATTAAGGTTAATTATATTTCTTATCTGTAACACAATTGCTTTAGGCGACTTATCTCGAAGTCAGGTCAATGTGTAAGATGTGGTGAGAATTTATTATTTATGTGATGATGGTGTTCATTCCAGGCCCCAAGAGCCCCTCGGGCTTGGGACGGCATCTTCGAGGCGACGCACCGGGTGAGATGCCCGCAGCCAGGTTCTGGCACCGAGGAGTGCCTCGTGGTGAACGTGTTTAGCCCCGAGCACGCCTCAGAGCAGCCAGTGTTAGTAATCGTCCATGATGGCTGGCACCAGGGGTAAGTCCTTTTTATTTTATTTAAACGTCACAGCAGCCTTTAGACGCTCTTAATATGACAAGGATATCTCTAGCGCGATGCTGAACTTGTGACTTGAAGATATTATGCCACATTAACCAGTAACAGCACTGCTTCTCTCACCCTCCAAACCAGAACAAATCAAACATTACTGTATGCCGGTAAAAATAGGTAAGAGTAAGGTACCAATGCAGACGACCTTTGTACAGGTTTATTACTTGAAAATATTTTTGTTGTTGATGCCCTTCATAACATCTTAGGTGGACTTGGATCTTCAAGGTTTCCGTGATGGTAAGCATCACAGTCAACACTCGTGCAACTAGTGTCTCCGAGTCCCCGAACCTCGCGGGTACAATCGAATAAAAATCTCATTAATGAGCGACCTCGCCATCCCTCCGGTAGCGTTGGAATTGGAGTTTAAGCTGCCCAGCATTATCTCCAAAAAGAAGAATCGTCGGATACCACCAGGGATAACGGTCATGTGAGAGATCAATACCCTGGTGAAAAACACGAACGGTGAACTCCACCTTGTGTCGAAGGAGAGTAATACCAACTTTAATACCTATCAGGAGAACTCTCATCCAACCAAATAGGAACATAACAATGCCAGCACTGCTTTTTGAATTTTGCCTATAATTGCCACGCTGTGTAAGCGTATTGATAATCACAAAGTTTGGTTTCGGTTACCTTAGCCGCCTCTTACGACACTTGGTACAAGACGAGGCACTATTCTACTCTGCCGGTAAATCACACGTGGTCTAATCGTGATATTTCAATTAGTCATCATCGTCAGATCACGCACGACGTCTAACACCAAATACTATACTAAGCGGTATAGTTCAATGTAGAAATGACTTCATTGAGGTGACGAATTTGTTTTACTCGTATGTTTTATGTGACCGAGTATAGCCGTGTGGTACCGGCAGAACAGAGTAGTATCTCTCTCTAGAAGGAGATACTCTGGCTGAGACTGACTGATCCCCGACGCATAGCTAGACTCTGCGCTTGCTATCACGCTTGCTCAGTGCAGCAATTATGTCCAGCAGTAGACGATTTATAGCTGCGATGATGATGAGGGCGATAAAGTTGGCAAGCAAACGTACGGTCCGCGTACACAAAGTTATCACTAGCATATAAGCGCATTGCCAATATAATCCCTACTAATATTATAAATGCAAAAGTAGCTCTGTCTGTCTGTTACGCTTTCGCGCTTAAACTAATAACCGATTTAGATGAAATTTGGCAAAGTCAATCTTTAGACCCTGAGAATAGACATAGGCTTTTTAATTCGAAATAAGGGTTGTAAGGGATTAAAAGGGGGAATGAAAAGTTGTATAAAAGTTTATATAAGTTAAAGTAAAGAGGTTTGGTACCCAAAAAAGCTATTCCACGCGGACGAAGTCGCGGGCACAGCTAGTAAATAATAAATTTCCACAACATTAAACCATTGACCTGACACCATTGAACAGAGGAATCACAAATATACTTAAATACATATATTTAACACCCAAACAGAACAAACACAAATATCATAATATAAATATTTACTTTGGGTGGAAAGCGAACCCAAGAACCTTGACGAACAAGATAGGATCACTACCATCTGCGCCATCGGGCCAGTTGATTTATATTCTTAGACTTAAATAAGCCTTATATTTGCTTTTTTCTGCGCAAGAACTGTTCGCGTGGGCTTCAATTTATATCATGTCTCGCCGGCACATTCCTGGAATCAATAGTAGGTGGGGATCGAAAGGTTCTTTCGCAAGGTCCTAGCTATCTACGTGCATAATTTTACCAAAGTAGTTTTACTGGACCAGTTGTGAAAGCGTCACAAATATACAGAAACAAACTAGCAATTATAAAATTGATATAGATTACGATGAGCATTATATTTTACAGGTTCAAAGTCCTCCCAATCGTTAAAAATGGCAAGGGTGAGCTCCTATAGTTTATTCCTTTTTCATTTGAGTAAGCAACTATATCAAAGAAACCTTATAAAAGACGTTTCTCTTGCAAGCGTTATGCTGTACGTGTGTCAATAACACAGGCGTGGGACGACGCCTCGCACAAAAGCTGAGCATGCTTTTCATTTCAGATGGGGCGCTTTTCATCCGCCCACGCGCCTCTTGGAGCAAGGTTTCGTAATAGTGACCTTTAACTATCGACTGGGAGCGTTGGGGTTCCTTTGCCTGGGGCACCCAGACGCGCCCGGCAATGCCGGCCTGAAAGACCAAGTCTTCGCGCTATACTGGGTGCAGAGAAACGTGGCCAACTTTGGTGGCAATCCTCGTGACGTCACTGCATACGGAGCTGGCACGGGTGCCGCGTCTGTGGAGCTACTTCTCTTATCTGGATCTATCGACGGGCTAGCGCATCGGGCGATCTTGGAATCTGGATCTATATTATCTCCGTTATCGCTAACTTATGACCCTTTGCTGACGGCGATTGACGCAGCTGTGGGCCTTGGCTATCAGGGAACAGAGGATAGAGATGATCTTTTGAAGTTCTACAACAAACTTGCCGCTAAAAAAATAGTGAACGCAACTATGTTTCTACCGTGTTTAGAGAGACATTCACATAATTCTTACAGCTTAATAGAAACAGACCCTACTGAAATATATCAGCAAGGTGCTTATCAGAAGGTACCGATGCTCATTGCCTACACAGATCCGGTAGGAGTCGGATATGTAGAAGAGATTAAGGAATTCAAACTTTCGCCAGACAGTTTCAAGTACCTTTTACCAAATAACCTAGGGTTTAACGATGATATTGTGAAAGATAAAGTATTGGATCTTATAAGAGGCTTTTATTTAGGGCAGGATGTAACAGAAGAGAATATGTTGCAATATTATCTGGACTATTTAAATGATCTCACTCTCGAATACCCAATCATAAAGTCGGCTTTACTTTATACCACAAATAGCCCTCTACCAGTTTACCTTATGAAACTACAGAGCAATGGGCAGAATTTAAATGCATGCAACCAAAGAATTCTTGACTATTTCTATGGAAATGAATGTGAGAATATTGCAGAGCCATTGGTTAGTTTGTGGAGCAACTTTATCAAATATGGGTGAGGAAGTTATTTAAATAATTTATAGATAGCTTACTAATTTGGAGCTATTGTAAAAGTTGGTTAAATCCTTTTAAATAATTAAATTTTTAACTGATATTAATCAAGATTGAATTTAAATTGAACACAATTATGACACATCTGTCACAAAAATAAGCAACTGCATTAATATGTAAGTTCAAGACATTTTAGAATTGATTATGAAACTATTGAAATTGATTAGTATGGTACAAAATAAGATCTATAACATAATATACTGGGTTATTTTAGAAAGTATTATCTATAATTTTAACAATACTTAAAATCAGTATACTTTTGTTAACCAGTTATAAATTAAGAAAAATAATTTAAATATTTTTTATTATTAACATATTAACAAAATTTGCACAGGGATCCGACCCCCCTCACCACTTCTTTAGTTCCTCTGGTGTGGCTGCCACTTAATGATGAGAGTGGATCTAACCAAATGGATATACGGAAAATAAAAGGGTTGCTGTTTAAAGGCAAATTGAAGATGACAGACTCTTTTGCAAATGATTGTATCATATTTTGGAACCAAATTTATAAAAAATTTTACAGATTTCATAGAGGATTCAATATTAGTGTAAATGTGTAATGTGATATTTTTTATTAAATTTATATATTACATTTTTATGTATTTTATATTCATTTTGAAGTACACTAAATAATGATACTTTATTTTTATCTAGTTTCTTTATCTATATTTATAATTAACTAAATATTCTGTACTTATTACTGTTAAATCAACACAATAAAACTACTTCATAAATAAAGTAGGCCAATAACTTAGTCCAGTGTTGTTGAACAGGATTCTCAATGGAGGAATGAATCTAACAAGGCTAAGTAATCGCTCGTGTCAATCGCGGTTAAAAAAACAATGTAATTACGACGAACAGTTAGTGATTATAATCTACACGACACGACAAACCATCTTATGACGACTACCAAAGAGAAAGTAGTATTTTCAAAATAAGTCCGGTAATTATACGGCGTCTTTGGAATTCCATTGGCATGACTTGTCAGTAGCATAATCACAACTTATAGACACTCCAAATATCAAAGCGGATCCTGCAAAATATATCAACGTCGTCAAAAATAAATAATACCGTTACCTGAACAATCGGGGCTACTAGAAGCGAGAACACGTGTCCAACGCACTGGATGCACTTTCCAGGCTATAACATATTTGTTCTTGGCACAATATCACAGCAGTTTACTTAGTTATCACAAGTTTTATTACCAAAATCAACAAGTAAAATACAAAAGACTAAACATGGACCACCGTCACATTACATTCAACATTTGACGTTTTGTTTTCTCAGAGACAAGTTTTTCCGCAGTGACAAAAGTAGCAACGTTCATACAGCCTACAGAAATAATACTAAATAATTAAAATATTATATTTTGCTCTTATTTTTAATGGGTCAATTACTGTAATGGTCTTACTCAATAGTTGATTGGTAACTTATTTATTGAGTATAATCATAAACCTCCTTTATGTATAATATTAGGTAAAGGATTATTTTTATATTCGTTGGACGCTACATTTGATAACCTTCTATTATAATTTTTGATATTGTTGTAATTAAAGATAAATTGGAATTTTCTTGGTCCTTATTAGCTAGCTAGCCTATCCTGTAATTAAACTGCAATCGCTGGATAGATCTTTTACGACCGTTTCATAAAGCGTGTAATCAGAAATAAAACATTTTTTTGGCATTTGAAAATTATTGGAACATGTTAAAGTTTTGTGGCGACTATAAATAGATAATTTCATAGATCTCATATATTGAGTACATAAGATGCTACTAGGCATAAACCCTCAAGTATACTAAATTAAACGCCTGCGTCGCTTTTAAAGCAAATTCTTATGATGGTGATATAGCTATATGTGAATTCGTCACCTGGCGAAATACTGTGCTTATTTCTGCATAATCTTATTACCACTAAATCGTATTAAAAAAATCTGGATTGCAAACAGAATCGCCTTGGATACAGGCCATTCACATTTGGAACTGGTCCCATTAGAAATATGCTAGGGACGCCTATGTCCAGCTGTAGAGGGCCTACAGCTGAGATTAATTTATATGTTTTAAATATACAGTTTGGCTTCTTCAAGGTTGATTGATTTTAAGGAATAAAATAATAGATTTTCAACTTATACAGAATCATCATAACAGCCGTAAAAAAGTACAGTGCTGTCTGTCTAGTCAGGTTCCGCCAACAACAGGGGGGACTTTGCTGATACCCTGTTTGCTTTTGGGCTTCCGGTGGATGTACCGCCACCTTACGGTTCCGGTCCCTCAGTCGCCTCTTACAATAAGTAACCTGGTACAGGGGGAAGTACTATGATTTTTTGCCGGAATCACACGGCCAATAAATGTAATAGATTATATGACAAATGTTACAATTCATAACGATCATTTCATTAAAAGGCTCGATACACTTTCGGTGGTATCTTAATTTTATGTATCAAGGGTCACTGTCTCGATCCAAACCCAGGATAAACATTTACGTAATGAACAATTTTGCTTATTCTGTTAAATATTTGTTACTAATATTATAAATCCTAAAGTAACTATGTTTTTCTGTCTGTTACGCAATCAAGCCTAGACTACTGAACCGATTTAAATGAATTTTGTTACACAGATAGTCTAAAGCCTTAAAAAGGACATAGGCTTCTTTTTCATTCGACATAAGAGTTGTAAGGGGTCGAAAGGGGGGATGGAAAGTTGCATGGAAATATCGCTATTACATTTAGAGATTTACGTTAGAGCTAGAAGCTTAAAAAATATTGTTTAGGCTATTGATTTGTAAATAAATATAACATTCAAAGTTTATATAAGTTAAATTAAAAAGGTATGGTGCCCAAATAAACTGCTGCACGCGGACGAAGTCGCGAGCACAGTTATTTATAAATGATATTTGTAACTCCTCTATTGTCCACTTATTTTAGAATCAGGTATAAGTGTTTGAGTTGTTCCATTAGAGTGTTTAAGTAATTAGTCTATATAATTTTTTTTTTAATTTTAACTCAGCTAAAGCGCCTGATATAGGATAAAATGAAAAAACATTATACATTTTTTATTTTTCTATATTATAATGTAACAGGAATGTAGTCATCGTCATAAAACAATCCGTATTCTATTTACATAATTACTTAAATCTAAAATATAGTATAGATATCACATTTTCCAAATTCATTAAGTGGTTTGCCTAAAATTCAACAATTTTAAAATTTAATTTCCTTCGTTTTGAAGCGAAAACATCTGTGTAAAATTTACATAGTTGGTATGAAGATAGTATACAAATATTTACATCTTTAGAGTCAATAGTGCTACAGTTAATAATTAAAATATTAAAGAAGAGGTTACAAAAAACTTAAAGAAATATACTAATGAAAAATACTGCCTAAGAACTCAAGGAATACTCAATGTTAAACACGTTATAGGTAGGTTGGTAAGGTTTAGGCATATCCGTGCACTTAAAAGTCATTCTCAAAAAGTAAATAAAATCTTTATTATCATAAATAGACATATAAACAATTTCCTAATTAATAGTCTTACGGGGATTTACATAAAAAAATTAAAGATACATCGTGTGTATAAAAGTAAAAATGTTTTTTACCATTTAATCACAAAGCATCAATTTAAAATAAAATTAGCCATAATGTTTTCGAATTTAGTAACTCTACCAAAGAGGATACAAAATCAGCACAATGACAATAATCAGTACTCATAAAATACTAATATGAAATAGCATCGCGTTAATAAATATATATTAAACCAACGAAAACTAAAATATTGAATAGTATAGAATCTATACTCAGGTGGAACGTTCAATTGGAATGGCAAGATAATAACAAGTTTAACTTAAACTATTCCTACGTCTAAAAGTCTCCGTGGGATAAAATATATTGCTTCAAATATTTTTGACAGAGTATCAAAACTTAAATATAGTAACATCATATTGTCCTGTCACTGCGCAATTACATCGATTACTAATATAACGCAATTTGAATTTAGCATATTGGTCCCGAGCCAGATGGGTTTCGATATCTCAATATAAAGGCATGCTTAATCATAATTGATTACAACGTGGGCTCGACACCGCCGATTCCTTTGCCTTATAGATCATTGACAATGTTCGTTGACATCGACGACGGAAGACTTCCGCCAGCCAAAGCAGAAGTATCCAACGCCGAGTCCGAGAACCAGCGCAAGACACAGCCACACGTTGTATGTCATGAATACCAACATAAGGATATAGGAAGCGGTCGACTGGAATATGTGTAGGCCTGTTTGGATTACATGCCCGCTTGACAACATTGAGTACCTGAAACAGAACAGTTTGATTTTTAAAATGTTTATTTAGCGATGCACCAGTTATTATTTATATGGGTTTTGAGGTTCATGACCATATAAACCCTTGTGTTTGTTTATCCTTATGTATTATTATTATTATATTTATAATCTTATATACCCTTGTCTTATATACCCTCATTTTCTTGGAATACATTAGTTATTTTACTGAGTCAGTTAATTCTGTATTCAAGTAAAATATATATTTTTAATGGTGATTTTGTATATGTCGTGGTCCTGTTTTGTTTAAAGTCGAGGAAACGATTATGGCGTCGACATTCTAAGACATTAAACAAATTCACCGTGAGGTACCGTCAGAGTAGAATAGTACCTACCTCCCCCTTTACGTGTCGTAAGACCAGTACGTCGTCTTCGTGTTTCACTTGATCGTCAGATTTACTTAATATTATGTTTTTTTTACAGCTTAAAGGGGCTGTTAGTTTGAGTATATTGTTTTAATTGCACATCTCATCATGGCTTAGGCAGACAGACAGACGGACAACAAGAGTACCGATTGTTTTATTTTGAGGTACGGAATTTTAGGGTCCGAAGAAAAAAAAGCATGTGACCAACTTACTTCACGACAGCAGGCCCAGCGCAGGAGCCTCCAGCGCCGCACTCGTTCTTGGTGATGTTGACGCGCGAGTCGCCGGTGGCCGTGGTGGCGCGAGCGTGCAACGCCTCCCTGTAATACCTTACACCTTTACTAGTGCAACTACCGTCGCGCCGCGTGCTAGTGGAAGCTTAAGCTTGGGTTGTCCACTCAATTATTAAATGAGCAGTCTATTAGTAAGAGCGAGCGTGCATTAAAGAGTCCATTCCAAATTGTTCAAAATCGAATTATCGATGTGCTATTTTCAATTGATTCCTAAACGAAACATGACACTACTTTTAAAAAAATACAAGTAAATGGTTGGCGCGATTTTCAAAGTGCGACTACGTGCATGCACGTGTCACGATGTTATAAAGTAGGTACTTTTAATCATTAAAATATTAGGTACCGCTAATCCACGCCAACCAAGTTTTTACTTCACCAAAGATATGGATCACTCCCTAATAAAGGACTTGTGTCAATAAACTAATTTCGGTCTAACTTTTAATCGCTCATTATATAATTATAGAGCAATTTATTCTCAGGAATTATACCTCTTTGATGACTTTTCAGTTTTGCCTGATGTGTATATTGTTTTGTTTATATGCAAAGGGTAAAATAAATAAATTTATCATCGTATCACACATAGAAAGTCCACTGTTGGACATAGGCCTCCCCAAGATAAGGGGATTTTTGCTCTTAATTGCCGCGCTGGGCAGGCGTGATGGCAAGCTCAGCTTTGTGACGAATATACTGCTACCTAACCCCACTCTGTAGTATTTAAGCTGCACTGTTTCAAGTGGATATGCCACCATTTGTCCGTTCCGGTACCTTATTCACCACTTACGACACCTGGTGCAGACATTCTTCTCCACCGGCGCACCACGGCTGATATATAAGCCAGCCAAATAACTTTATATAAGCCAGGTAAACCTGAACTCGAATATTTATCATCTCATCAACATTGTCTAGAAGATAAAATTAATCTGATATATTTTTTGTCTTGGTAGGGTAGGAACTGTGTAGGGTAGAATCTCTATTGGATCCATATCTAAAAAATTGCCTGAGGTAGCGGAAATGATGATGATAGTATAATCACTCGAAACAGCATAGTTTAGCCTGAGGATGGGCAGTAGTTTTATCTATGTTACTTTAAGATTACCATCACGCCTGCCCAGCGGGGCAATAACAAATAGGCCCATTTCCACAAGAAAATCAGTAGTGCGTTGAAAACCTGACTGTGACTTGAAGATATTTTGTCACATTACCCAGTAATCGCACTGCATCTGTCACCCATCAAACCGGAACATAGCAATGACTGCTATTTGGCGGCATAAACAGGTGTGAGTCAGGTATAAATGCAGACGACCTATGTGTAAGGTCTACGTCAAATAACAAGATGAATTCAGACGTAATATGAAATTTAAATGTCAGTATACAGTATGCTAAACGTGTGTATTTAGCGTTAGAAGGCTGATAAAAAACCCTTGAACCCTGGTCAGCGATAGTTAGACAATGCAAGTACCTGTAATACTTGAGGCCTTCATAGAGGATGCCAGCGAGGAAGATGGCGACCGCGGAGCCGAACAGCTCTAGCGCGGTGGTGGTCATCCAACCATTGAACAGGATCTCCTGGCACACGCTTGCGTGGAACTGTAATGAGGAATATGCGAGTTAACAAAATATTAATAGTGAACCCGAAGTGGTGCTAGTAACAATGCGAAATGTCCTCTCTATGCTTAACTTAACGCTAAATTTAAATAAATATTTTTGACTTTGACTTGGCTACACAAAGCCTTTATAGAAACAACACAATTTGAACGCAATTTATATATTGATAAGAAAAGCGAACATTTTTAAACTGCGGGTACCAAAGACTTCAGGAAATCACAATTATGCATTTTTTGCGTTAACAGATAGGAATGGCCTGATGGCGCATTCGGTAGTGTTCCTATAGTGTGAGCCAAATGCCGTGGGTTCAATCCCACTCAGGACAAAGATTTATATGATAAATATGTATCTGTTGTTTATCTGGTCGTGAAATGTATATTTAATAATTTATTAATTTATGATTCGTCTGTTGCTTTAAGCGACTAATCGAGCGAATATAAAGTGGGGTGTGATTTTTATTTATCATTTAATTTTGCCAAATGAAATTATGGGCAAAGTACTTTATGGGCGATTGATACGATGACGCCATCGTCCGTGCAGTTATTCAAAAACGAGAAGAGCCGGGAAACGACTGTCAGTTGTTGCCTCCGCCCTACTGACACGCTGCGCCCGCGCAGAATACTAAACGCGGTAAAAGGAGAAAAGCTGCTCAATAGTCCGGGTAGGCGTTACGTAGTCAATGTGATTCGTGTTTCTTTGCACATTTTGTGATATTGTATTCGGTATTATAATATTAATACTCACACAACATTTGATACATTGACCTGACTCGTGGTAAATCGCTAAAAGCACTTGTGTTACCGACATCAGATAACAGAGGAATCACAAATGTAATACTTAAATACATACATCCAACACTCAGACACAAGACAAACACAAATATCGTCATATAAATATTTGTCTTGGGTGGGGATCGAACCAACGACCCCTGGCGCATAAAATAGGATCACCACCATCTGCGCCGAGCCCGTCAATTTGAATAACTGTGTAAAAAAAGATCTTCGCAAATTAATTAATCTGTTTTATTGAATAAACAATTTTTAATTTCCTTCCGTCAAATCACTTTCGAATCGTCAAAAATAATAAATAAAACAATTTTAATTCGGAAATATGAAGTAGTAAATGTTGTAATATTATCGTAATACTGATGATTAATTCATAAATGAAATCATATAATAAGTTTAGGGTTTTCATATTATCCTCTTTCGTATTTTTACTAAATTGTTTATTCCCTATTTTCTCTATGTTTAGTGATAGCGAACTGTTTTGTTGGCAAACTTATCAACCGCATGTTGAGGTTTCCTGCAGGCGTGGGCAAATCACTTGTATCATCTGTGGTCTAACTCTACTGATAAAATTCCGCCAACTGCAAGTTGTTGCAACCAATAAATGGCTGTTGACATTGTAAAACATAGATAACATAATTAAATGTAACAAATGTAACTTCAACTCTAACCACAAGGCTTCGAGGATACTCACCAGGTGTGAGAAATAAACATGGTCTGCATAGATGCAAGCAAAATAGACACAGTTAACGACAACAATATGTCTTCATTCAAATAGGCCTATCATAGGAACTTTCAAATCGTCAAAACAACAGAATCTTTAGATATGGTAATTACAATTTTACACAAATGACCGATGACCCTGACAGCCGTTTAGTGATAAGAGATTATATATCATTTAAGCAGATAGGTCATTGAGTTCCCTACTTTAATTCTAGCCTGCCGGCATCAGCCGGGTCTTAAATTTAAGTTTATTACCGGTTCATTGCATGCGCCACAAGAAAATAACCTGCAAGAAACCTGGTAGGTATTATATATTATATTAGACTTCATACCGGCGCTTGCGCCAATAAACAGTTGTCTTAATAGTAGATGTTAGAGTTATGCAATTCAAACCTAAGCAATTTTGTCATCAATATAAATCTTTCAAGCAATAATAAGCCTTATCAATTAGTTTAGGTTTTAAATTTATTCAAAAGCATATTTATAATTCTACTTAGGATTTTATTATAAAATCTATTTGAACGAATTACTTATGTTTGGAACCTAGCAACGAACACTGCGAGCTTATACTTATTTCTAGTAAAAGGTATGTCACTATTTTTCTGAAAATCAGTAACATTTTGGACATAAATAATATATTATGGATATATTAACTGTACAGTCTTTAAATCAATTTTTGCCTTAAATATTCTTGCCGATCCAGTAATAAATTTCTCGAATAGCCCTTTTCTGCAGAACTAAAATAGCATTTATGACAGCAGCATGTCCCCTACAGTAAACGGTCATCCTTAGAGAAGTAGTCTGTTAGGGTCTCATCCAGTGTTCGTGTCTGAAGAGAACAATGTGAAAAAAGTCAAGGAATGTTAAGACAGAAAGTGGAAATTAATCCCCCGTGTACCCTGATTGAATATAGGCGTGAACGAAACAATTGAAACCAAAAGTTTTGAAAACTTTTAATTATATTTTTTACCGAAACTAGTGATGTTAAAATGTTTACTGGCTGCTTTACATTTCTAACATATTCTTATATATTTTAAAATCTTCCCTTTTAAAAATGTTGTGTAAATTTACAACTTGTTAGCCCCCAACCCGTGGGGTTGGACCACTTTGGGAATCACTAGTTCAAACAGCACTACTTACCACCATCGCGTGGTGGTGCATGGAGTCGCAGTCTCCCATGTCGTGGCCCTCGTGACCCTCGTGGCCGGCGTGTAACATGCTGTGGTCCATTGCTACTGGTTACTCTGAAAACAAAAAGAAATAATACGTTAATATAATATCATGTATATCATGAGGTACCGGCGAAATAGAATAGTACCTCTCCTTGTACCGGGTGTTGTAATCGGTTAGTCGCCGATTACTAAACCTGGTGGATACCAGAACCGACAGATGGTGGTATATTCATTTGATATAATGCTGCTCAAATGCACTGGGCGGGGATGGGTAGTAGCGTCTCCGTCGCGACTTCCAATGGCTGGTATGATGATGATCCAATGGTATAATAATGGTACAACTACCATGAAGGTGCTTTACCTTCGGGTCAGACACTCAGACCGTCATAATACTGCACAATCCAGTTGATTACACGATATATTGTCATTAATAGGAACTGTATCTATCTATTTATTTACATAGACGATTAATTCCATAACTTAATATGACAATTGTTCATTATTAATGCTGTTTGTGCGACGGCGTCGTACACATTCTTCAGAAACTAAACATGCACAAGTGTAAAACAACGGACACTCCACACGTAAAACAACACCTCCGTGCTTACACCAATAATTAATAGTTTGAGAGGTGTCATGAATTTAAATTAAAAATTAAACAAAAAAATCTGCATTATCTTTAACTTAAAAAATAAATAATTATTTCTTTATATACTCGATAGCACAATGGTAATGCAGTCTGCCGGAATGCGAATGATGCAGGTCTTTGTTGTGTTGTTTTTTTTCTAGTAAATATCATCTTAACTATTTCTTCTTTATACTGCTTCCAATTTGTAAAAGTTTGACATACGAGCGTTGTAAGAAGAGATGGCGCGGTTTTTTGCCTTATTGTAGTGTGTGATTTACGCTGTTTCGAGTGGATGTACCACCATCTGTCAGTTCCGGTACCTCAATCGCCTCTTTAATTATATAATAATAATACTAAAAAATACTTAATATTATCACATCAGCCATTGGAATTCCACTGCTGGACAAAGGCCTTCTCAAGAAAGGGGGTATTTGTTGGCAGGCTTAGTAAGCTCGTTGGCATTCGCAGGGCGTAGCTTCGTGATGGGGATGCTGCTGCCCATCCCTGCCCAGTGCATTTCATCTACACTTTACGGAAGGCAGCAACGCAATCTGTCGGTTCCAGTCCGTTAATCACTTCTTACGACACCTGGTACAGGTGGTACTACACTTCTGTTCTGGTACCACGCGGCTATACTTTATATATAGGCAGGTATTTTACTCTAGCGGTGTCATAATTATTAGGCATATTAAAATAAATATATTTGGTTTACAGATAGTAGTTAATAAATGTTTAATAAATATATTAAATCAACATATACTAAAACAAGCGAAATGACAAAATGTATGTAAAAGAATATTATGCTCAGTTCGTCAGATATACGCAAACATATTATAACAATCAAGCGTTAAAAGAATTTAGCTATGGGACCCTAACAAATGTGTTAAAAGCAAAGAAAAAGGAAAATCGGTCCATTACATCACGCGAGCGCGACGGTGGCGTGAAATTATGTGATTTATAAACAATGTTCTACATAGTTAAGCCATTCAGGCACACTAACGTTCCACGAATCGAGATTACAGACAGATTTCGCGTAAAATGTCAATTTTACGCGCGAAATTTGAATATTGTTGTAGAATACGAAATTCCGAAACGCTTTTCTTGTTGCCATTACAATATACAATTTTATTTATTTTACTATAATGTAATATTAACTAGACGCTAACCTAGGAGATGTATACACGACATGTTTTCTTGATTTATTTTATTTTGATTTATTAATCATTATTATTTTTTTAATAATATGATGAATTATTTATCTATTAAATGATACTTAAAGACATCAACCGTCCTTCAGATATAGTTTGACTAGCAAAGATAATTTTCGAAATAATATTTTACACATGTTTTATGACTTTTAATGAAGAAGACTGAACATTCGAATAACTTTAAAAACTGCAAAGTTAATATATATAATATATAATACCTATTCAGGGAGTGAATTTTCAAAAATGCTTTCTTCGTGCTCTCCTACTTTATAAAAGGAAACACTGTAAAATTTTAAATTTCTAACCCTTATAGTTTAGACTCTGCGTTTATTTGTCAGTCAGTTTTATTTAGATTCAAATGACAAACTGAACAGCTGTCAAACTACTGTTTTTGAATTATTGAAATGGTCTTTTTTATAAATAACTCGGGTGATGCTTTTAAATTGACATCTTTCATTGTAATCCAGTTAAATTTAAAGGAGTAAGTATAGTGAAACTATGTTTTTACCTATGGATTCTGATTACTAAGAGATTGACATCCTTGATAATAAATGGCCAAGCGTGACATGGACCGGTATAGCTGTTACATTCAGCAGTCTTTATACCACCATGTAATGTACCTACTATTTTACTGTGTTCCTGCCTCATGGCTTCTTGAGGGCACTGTATATTACATAATAAAATAATTATTGTTATAATTAATCCCGCTTACTTGAAACAGTGATACAATGTAATTAAAAAAAGACAAGTAAATATGATTTTGACTGGTAACTGACTTTCTATACAAGCTTATATCATAAATAAATAGTTTATTATAACGCATAACGCTATTCTTCCAATACTTCAACTAATCAAACCCGACAGACATTGTCCTAACTGTGAATGTACATGAAAAAATATTGCGAGTATACCTTGATATATATTTGTTTTCTCTCCCAAGTTGGATCAATCTACACGAAGTAAGCAAAAGTATATTCAATGCGGTAGTTCAAATGTTCGTCCCACACAAAATTACGTGAATCGACGATGAAACCTTTTTAAACGGTTTTATTTAGCTCACCCTGTTTTTTACCACTAGTTTTTCTTGCAGGTGACTTTGGTGGCTCGTATATTGAATCTGCATTAAATTTAGTTTTAAATACCTGGTGCCGGCAGACTAGTTTTAGGTAGGCCAAATTTCATATGTTGGGTGACTTTTATGATTCCGTGGGGTCATTAGGGTCATCAGAGTTGAAAGAGTCATCAGGTTCATTACTTTTATTAAATTCATTACTATTTTACATTTACTGGAAAGTTATTCTTTTGTTATTTTGTGTTCAAATTTGTCATGATTTTGAATTGACTTACATTATGGAAGCGAAATATTAAAACGTATTTACGTCAACGTCATAAATAACGACAACAGCTCGCACAAATGATTCATCTGTTGTTAGCAGGTGTAATGGAGGGCGTCCGTTTTGTCGGGGTCACAACAAACAACACATAACAATACAGTGTGATCGCAATAAGCGAGTTTAACGAACTGAACCTGCAGACATTCAATTCTAAACGATTCGGAATACATACCGAAACAGCGGCTAATTACTCGGCTTAGTCGTCGAAGGCGGGCCCGGTGGCGCAGATGGTTGTGTCCCTATCTCGAGGGTCGTGGGTTAGATACCCACCCAGGACTAACATTTATATGATGAATACTAGCTGTGCTCGCGACTTCGTCCGCGTGGAATAGTTTTATTTTTTGGGTACCATACCTTAATCTTAACTAATATAAATTTTGAATGTCATGTTTATTTATATCGAATCAATAGCTTGAAAAATAAGTTTCAAGTTTAAAGCTTAAAAATAGCGATACTTCCATATAACTTTTCATCCCCCTTTTCGACACCTCACAACCCTTTTTCGAATTAAAAAATAGCCTATGTCCTTTCTTAGGGTCTAAAAAAGTCTAGAGATTGTCTGTGCCAAATTTCATCAAAATCGGTTTAGAGGTTTAAGCGGGGAAGCGTAACAGATAAACAGATAGAGTTACTTTCGCATTTATAATATTAGTAGGGATGTGTGCTTTTTATGTGTCTGGGTGTACATTTTTTATTTAAGTATTATGTTTGTGTTACCTCTGTTGTGTGGTGTCCGCAACACGAGTAATTTAAGCGACTTAAGAACTTACTTACGGAGGTCAATTGGTGTGCAATTGTGCATTATGAGTATTATGATAAAATTTATATATATTTGGACTTATTAGGCCTTATATTAGGCCTTAGAAATGGGCTAAAGTTACCCCATAGAGTAAATATAGCCAGTATTTAATATTCATAAGTAGTGTTTTAGGATGCAAGGGTGCCCGTTGGCCGTTGGAAACCGTCAAAGTAGAATAATACCTCCCCCTGTACCAGGTGACGTATGAGGCGGCTGGGGTATCTAACAAATGGCGCTCACTTTTGTTCACTTAGCATAATTCTGGGCAAAAATCCTCTTTTCTTGGGAAGGCTTATTTCCAACAGAGGGCTCTTATGGCCAATATTCCAATATTGTTGCCTGTTATAAGTTCCTATATATAAAATAAAGCCAGTGTTTTAATTCCTTGCTGTACCGTACAGTGATAAGATTTGCAATTGCACTGTGACGTCGTATATCGCAAACCGAACTCTGCAGCAAACAGTCGATTTTGGCAAAAACGAGAATAAGCGGTTGTGCAAGCGAGCGCTCTCACCGCTAGCGCCGCTTGCGTAACAAGCTCCCGCTTCCATCCACTGACATTCTGCATCTTTATTGTCTGTTGGTAAAGTCTTTAATCTAGTGTAGTAGTAAATAACGGTAAACAAGTGTGATAGAACACGGAAAAGCATTGTCTTTGTTTGTCTGTATGTAATGATTAAAGAAAATGAACTTCAAGGCATTTCAAATTTACACAACCCAACTGCGGGCAGCCGGGCTTATTGGTCCAAGGCCATATCGAATAACCAAAAAATGTTAGGTACTTATAGGAAATCCATAGCATTCCGAAATAACGTTTTGAGTTTTATATTGTAATTATTCAGAGTTGTTTGATTAGTTCAACGATTTTAAAAATATTAACTTAGAAGTCTTGATCAAACAAAAAATGGATTTTTTTTGTGTATAGTTCCTAAAAAAAGCGTCCTAATAATATGCTCAAATCCTCTTAATATTCTTTAGCTCAAAGTATGACTGCGAATCGTCTGTTTTATACAACAAAATATACAAAACAACTTTGTACAATTAAATATACAGAGAATATTTATAGTATCAAACTGACCGATTTACATTTGTATGATGTCACAAGGGTGGTATGTAGCGACAAGATATCTTGAGTGTTCACAGCATCAAAATTCGCATTAAAACATAAAACTTCTTTTTTCTTTAATAAAGCAACTACAATTACGAATAACTTCGAATTATGATTTATTTAAGACCTAAATATTTTTTGCTTGTGGCCCTTAGCACCAGCAACATGTTTGAGGCACAAAAAAATAGGTTGAGTCTGGCTAGTCTAGACTATCCATGACAACCCTCAGTACCAAATTTTCGTCATGCATACAACCAGTATAACTTTAGCTCGAACATAGACACAAAAAAAGGTAAACCATGCGCAAATGGGTCTTTAATAATGTAACAAAATCACTTTATCGATCAAACTAGTTAAATTTCAGAAAAATGATTTTGATCGACTATTAAAAACAAGAATGTATAGGTCCAATTCGCCGCTGGAGGATAACAGACCGGTTGCAATATCTGGGTTATTACAAAATTATAAGTCGTAATCTCTACCGGAAAAATTGGTAATAATTTTACCAATGTTTTTAAAATACATACCTACACAAACATCTATTATTTAATTCGGGTAGCGAAAATTTTGTACATCCTTTTGAAGAAATTTTGCGAAATAATGAACTAAGATTTTGGTGTTCTTCTCCACAGTTTATGTGGAGAAGAAGTGATTAAAGTTATTTTATTTAATACAAAAATGCACTGTAAGTATATTAAATTAAACTAAATAACTATTACATAACTACTAATGAATGTCAAACAAATCATGAAAGAGTTTTTTGCGAAATTTAATGAATCATGGTTAAATTCCAACCACTTCGCGACCACCAGCATATTAAAATGTCAGTAGTTAATGAGTTTATTAATATTTCCCCTTTATATGCCATTTTAGGTATTATATAGTTATGTCACTCGGAGAAGATTTCTTAATATGACAGGATTGTTATAATTAGAAACAATTGATTACATTCTGAGAATAGTGCCAAACAAACCAACACATTTTTAATATATACATTATTAGTTTAGATTATATGAGTATAGAGTTAGAGAGAGCTGAAGTATCTGAAAGCGAGTAAATTCGCAAATGTTCAGATACTAGAGGTATACCTCATGCAAAAGACGTCTGCATCAGTACCTCAATCTCACCTATTTTTACTATCAAACAGTATGTTCCGGTTTGAAGGGTGAGAGAGCTAGTGATGTGACCTAGTATCTTTAAGTCACAAGTCACAACGCGCTAGTGGTATCCTACTAATATTTCCAACGCCTATGGGCTACGGTGACGTTTGCTGTCACATAAACCATATGCTTGTTTGTCGAGTTGGTAATATACAAAAATGTTTAAATAGAATAGTGGTTATCTTACATCTGATGACGATGTTTAAGACTGTTGCAGTGATCCATGATACTAATGGCGATCAATGCCAGTTGCCCAACGGAGGTCGCTGATTGATCCGCCATGCTAGCGTCGACCAACGGCCGCGTCGTCGATCGACCTTCATCGGGTATTGCTTGGTGTCGGGTTTGTGGTTGCGATACATTTTGACCTGAGTTGCTCCATATTTTGTATTGAATGTGTGACTTGTAATAATAGTTTTGGGTAATGTAGGTCAACTGATAAAACTATAACTTTACTTCGCAATTACATGTCGTTTAATTATTTCAAATTTAAAGTTTTGAATGAAAGTCGATAGATGGCGCGTCGGAGAGTGACGCTCAAATTAATTTATGTATTTTGATGTTTTCACCATTATCATCATGATATCAGCCATTAGAAGTCCACTGCTGGACATATGCCTCTCCAAGAAAAGGTGAATATTGCCCATAATTGCCGCGCTGCGCAAGCGTATTGGCAATCGCAGAGCGTAGCTTTCGCAACAGGGATTCTGCTGCCGATCTCCGCCCAGTGCTTTTGAACTACACTGTTTCGGATGGATATACCGCCATCTGTCGGTTCCGGTACCTCAGTCGGCTTTTACGACACCTGGTACAGGGAGGGATACTATTCTACCCCCGTACGTCTATTTTATGAAAACAAGTTCACCGAACCAGTAATAATACAAACAAACATTAATATTATAAATGCGAAAGTAACACTGTCTGTCTGTTTGTTACTCTTTCCCGCTTAAGCCTCTCAAACGATTTTGATGAACTTTGGCACAAACAATTTTTAGACCCTGAGAAAGGATATAGGCTATCTTTTAATTCGAAATAAGTGTTGTAAATGGTCGAAAAGGGGGTTGAAAAGTTTATATAAGTTAAGGTAAAGAAATATAGGACCCAAAAAAATGCGGAAATATTCCATGCGGACGAAGCACAGCTAGTATGTATATATTTTCAAATTATTTGGTTTTAAATATTAGTTTATTTTAATGTTTAATTTGGTACTGAATTATATATCGTAGTGAGATTAGTAGACATTTAATGTTATTATTTACAATGTCAGTTCCAAATCACAACTATTTTAGTGGTATTTTATTTAAACAAGTAATTTCTCAGATTATGACAATGTGACGCGTTTAGGTTAAAATTATTTTACCACAGATAAAATTGATTGACATTAGACGCGTGACTGTGCGGAAATTTTTAAACTAAGAAAAATATATTTTACATATATATATAATATCTTGAACCTTATATAAAGAAGGCAAGAAACAATATAAATAAAACAATAAAACTACTCATATCGCTCTGATATTCCCGGCAACCACATACCTCGACGTCGCTCACCTTGAGACCAGCAAGTCATCTCAGATACGCGACCCATTAAACTCGATAACTGCTTAATATATTTTAAACTGTATCTTCAACGGTGTTGAATCCAGAATTAATGAACACCATTTTAAAAATATTATAATATCCTTTGGGTGACCTTAGTAGAGAAAATTGCCACGCTTGGTTGTGGTTTCCTTATCATATGTGTGCACGCATTTTGTGTTTTTTCATGATAAGCGAATATTGTTTATTAGTCTTTGTGGGGAACAAGTGGGGTTTCCATACAACTTTTGGAGACACAAACATGATAAAAAATCTAATTTGTATTTCATTATTTAATCACCATCATTATCAAAGCAGCCGCAAACCGTCTACTGCTGGACAAAGGCCTGCTCATAACTGCCGCGTTGGGCAAGCGTGGCAATCGCAGTGCGTAGTTTCGCGGCGGAATGCCCATCCCAGCCTGCATCTAAGCTTAACTGTCGTAGTCAGATTCCCACCCGCGAATTCGCCTGCGCGGGCTTGATTTTGTAACGCCCCCATGCGGACTTTTTCAGAATGAGAACTAGTCTATGTCCTTTTCTAGACCTTAATCTAGAAAACTGTTATTAATATTTTTAGATACTGTCACGGCTTACTGCGTGAATGGGAAAGCAAAAGTATACAAACTAAAAATTAATATCAATTTGGAAGGTACTAAGTGTAAGTTTCAAATCCTGACCTTTTGCCATTATTGAGAAAGGAAGGTAACACAAAATTCTAACAAAATATATGAAAAGTTAAATAAACCGCGTTTTAATTAATTTTTTTCCCACATCTCATATAATGGCCTGACTCCGGGATAAGTCGCTGAAAGCACTTGTGTTACGTACGCCAAACAACAGAGGAATTAAATACATATATTTAACACCCAGGCACAGAGCATACACAAATATCATCATATAAATATTTGCTCGGGTGGGAATCGAAACCACGACCCTTGGCGCACAAGATAGAATCACTACCATCTACGTTGTTTAAAAGCCGTTAAAGAGTATAAGAGGAAATTTAATCGAAAGCGGTTACCCGTCCTTTAACGCCCATACAGATATATTATCTATTTAGATTCTTCTGTAAACAATTCATCACATCAAACATAAAAAGTCCACTGTTGGACATACGCCCAAAGATAGGGACATTTGTGCCCATAATTGCCGCGCTGGGCAAGCGTGTTGGCAAACCCAGAGAGCAACATCGCCACGGAGCTGCTGCTGCCAACCCCCACCCTGTGTATTTAAGCTACACAGTTATTGATGGATATACCGCCATCTGTCGGTTCTGGAATCTAAGTCGCCTTTTACGACACCTGGTATAGTTGGAGGAACTCTACTCTACTCTCCCGGTACCACACGGCCAATGAAAACAATTAATGGTATGTTATGTACCTTATGTACATTGAAAATAATAACTCAAATGTGTGTTATTTGACCCAATGACTGACATAACGACAGACTTTGCGAATGTTGACACGCGCTTGCGCATCCTTGACAATGGTTGCGGTGTCGCCTCGCGCGGCGGTTACATAACCACCACTTCTTGTAGTGTGTAATGACGAAAAGACTTGTAAATACAATTTATTATAAGTTTCATTCAAAATAAAATAAAATCGTCCAAGAAATCCGTATATTTTAATCCAACAAATATTATAAATGCAAAACGTGTCAGCCTGTATATTTATTACCCATTTTCGAGCAAACGGCGATAGGAATCTTAATGGATTTTGGCATTTAGTTTGTTCTCTTGTAGCTAATTTTTATCCCAGATCCCCACCCAGGCAAAACATTTATATGATGATTTTTGTGTTCTGTGTCTGGGTATCAAAAATATGTATTTAAATATTAGGTATATTTGTGATTCCTCTGTTTTCTGATGATTATTAAATAATGTTAGTGCCATCTTCATTTACTCGTATAAACACCACGTTTGGTTTTACATGAAAAAAATTTATGCCGAATTATAAATTAATAACGCTGCCGATGATTCATTACAAATTCACTTTTTGGCGCAAACACGGTGGCGCGAGAATTAATTTGTTGCTAATTCCAAATTTTTTTTTTACATTTTGAATATTATATATTGATAACATATTATATATTGATTATACTCTTTTAAACATAGCTTGATTAGTTTGACAGATCTCAATATAAAATATGTTTTTTTATAAGGTACAAAACTTTAAGTTGACATATTTAACTGGCGGCCATTTTTACAGCTGTCAAGTTATTTATTTTCACGTTTCGGACCCGTGAGTTGGTCTCAAAGATCGTTTTAACGCCGGTTGATTATTTACTGTAGGGATTTGTGAAGTCGCATGTCGATTAGTCGATTGTCGATAGTATACAGCCACAAATATTGGATAAAGTCATAAGCCAAAAATCATATTTAAATTATAATGCCAAAATATTACATTATGAATAAAGAAAAATTCTTAACAATAAAAAAATCATCTTTGTTTTACTCCATTTCATAGTTCTATACTTCTAAATACCCCTTATTAGCGTCACACGTATTTCGTTTCATTATAAAATGCATTAAAAACCTAAAATTAAGCCAAGAAATCATGAAATTAATTGAAAAACACGTTTGACCACATTTAAAATAAGTAATATATAAACTGTAGGTACGGTAACCGTCAGGCTGGTATATGGTCGGATACTATAGAGGAAAAATGGGAGGTGACATATTCGGATGAGTATGAAACGTTAAAGACGTCATTATGAGGAATATTTCTGGTTGATATTAAACTGATGGTATAAGGTGTTTTCCCAAATTAATGTTTTCTTGCGATGCTAACTCACGCAGTAACAGATCAACCTATGCAAATCTGTCGAAACTTCGCTATCGATATTAATCTATAAAAGTGAGACATTGAGTTCAAAATTGACTGTAAACATTTGGCTTGATTGATATGCTGCCCATGTTACAAACTGTGCTTAGATTTTGCCCGCGTATTCGCGTGGATTACTCTAGTAGGCTATACAAAAAACAATTTGACACCTTACTTATGATGGACCTAATAGCGCAGATGATAGTGATCCTATCTTTTGCGTCAGGGGTCGTGGGTTCGTTCCCCATGTAGGACATATATTTATGTGATTATATTTGTGTTTGTTCTGTGTCTGGGTGCACAAAGTATGTATTTTAGTATTATATCTGTGATTGTTATGTTGTCTGGCGTCCGTAACACTAGTGATTCAAGCGACTTACCACGGAGTCAGGTCAATGTATGAGATGTTATGTGAATATATTTAAATTAATTCAAAAAATGAAATATCTCTGCCACGGGGACGGATTCTATCCTTTTTTATTATCACTGTTTCGAATGGATAAACGACCATCTGTCGGTTCTGGTACCTTAGTCGCAGTATACCTGGTCACAGGGGAGATGCTATTCCACTCTGCCGGTACCTCACGATTACAATAAAGTTTGCCAAACTAACTTCTTAATGGCTGACGAGATTTGCCTCGAACAAGTAATCAGAATGAAATTTAATGACTTAACTAGTAAAGTCAAGTGTCATCTTAATGAAATCTAATACATTCATGCTTATTTATACAAATATATATACTAGGTAACCCGACAGACGTCCTGTCTAAACTATATTTATGTTTATCAGAAAAAAATATTGGGACTTAAACTCGATTGTATGAGCCATCTATTTCTCAAGTTGAATTAAACTGCACACATTATGCAAAGATTTATTAAAATCGATTCAGCAGTTTAGAATTACATCCCGGACTAACAACGTGACGCGAAATTTTTTATAAAAAAGATGTATAAGTATGTATACTAGCTGCGACTTCGTACGCATATTCGTTAAACGCACAACCGTTATTGCCATATGTTTTAATTGTTGCTCCGTTCATATCAGTCGTAGCGTGATAACGTAGTACTGCCAGTGAAAGTTCCATTAAAATCGGTCCAGCCGGTCCAGGGATTAGCCGGAACAAACAGACAGACAGAAAGAAAAAAGTTGTAAAAAAATATATTTTAGTATAAGTACCATGTATACATTCATATGTAGGGTGTGGTAGAATGTGGTCATTTTAATATTACAAACTGACACACCAATTTTATTTGTATGTATAGATAGGCAATGAGTTGACAAATAACTTGAGCACCAATTATGTCAAAAACATGAGAGTCAACACGATTGTGTAATTGGTGATGTATTATCAAAGAAAGTGGGACACCAAGTTGCATTTTTTTTTGTTCAGAGACGGAATCGAAAAATACAATATGAATTGTGTAACAATCAAAGTGCGATGTGATATTGGCATAATATGCATTGGTACGACTTGAAGCTATTAGTACTTTTTTAGATACTTTGGATCATTTGGGAAATATTTAATATAATATTTTATTTTAATAGGAAATTGTTTTTTTCCAATCAAAAAGGTGCGTATTACCACTTTTCAATTACATATAAAAAAAATTGGAGTGACTGTTTGTAATATTATAATCACCGCTTTCTACTTCATGCATATGAATGTATGTATATACGGTATACATGCCAAAATATATCTATTTACAATTTTTGCCTGTCTGTCTGTCTGTTCCGGTTAATCTCTGGAACGGCTTGACCGATTTAGACGGGACTTTCACTGGCAGATAGTTTACGTAATAAGTAGTAACTTAAACTATATTACATCATGCTATGTCACAAAGGAGCGGAGCATTGATTAAAAATGTGACAAACTCGGGCGAAAATTGTACGTTCGTTGCGTGCGCTGCGTGGAAGTTTGTAGTTGGAAAGAAAATTTGCTGCCCGAAGTCACAATTCCACGCGGACAAAGTCACGGGTCTCAGCTAGTCGAAATATAAAATACAAGCGGCGCTCCGCGGTAATATCCACGAACTTCCGATTCATGTAAGAATATGGAGATCAAATATAGCATAAGATCATCAGCTTTATAGCCGCGGTTAATCGTCCACCGATGGACGCATGACTCCCCTATGTTAAGGGAATTTGCCCATAATTGCCGCGCTGGGCAATTGTGGTGGCAATCGCAGAAGGCAGCTTCACAACAGAGATTCTGCTGCTCATCCCCGCCATGTTGCATTTGAGTTTCACTACTTCGAGAGAATATATCGCTATCTGTTGGTTTTGGTACCTCAGTCGTCTCTTATGACTCCTGGTACAGAGGCTAGTACTATTCTACTCTACCGGTACTATAACTTATGTTCTTTGCAGTCCAAGCGTGTTTAATTTATTTATTACAAACGTACAAAAATACAATTCCCTTTTGCATATTTCCAGTTTAGGTAGGGATTTCTATTTTATTTTATCACTAGAGCATTGCCAACCTTGTCAGATAAAGATAAAGTAACAATTACCCAGTAATTTCACTGCCTCCCTCACGATTCACATTGGAACACAGCAATACGTACTGCTATTTGGCGGTAGAAATAAGTGAAGGCTAGTTTAATATTAATACAAGTTCATTGAACAGTTACCAGTGCGGATTGGTGGGGCAGAGTGCCGCAGCTGGCTTAGTTAGATGCAATCGGATCCTCATTTATTCATCAGGCAACTACATGAGACAATCGTCGACGTCCGGCGCGCTCGCGTGGGTTGAGGGCGCTCTTGCGGGGATCGTTCTTATTTTCTGATTGATGATATTACTTGGGAAACCGATTTTAATAAGGTAGATAATAATAAAAGACGTGATGTTAAAGATGCTATGTATACATTAGCCGTGGGGTACTAGCGGAGTAGAGTCTCTGTACCAGATGTCGTTAGAGGCGACTAAGATACCCGAACTGACAGATGGCGGTATTTCCATTCAACAGCACAATTTAATTGCTACAAAGAGCGTCGCGATTGCTACCACGCCTGCCCAGCGCGGCAATTATGAGCAAAAATCTCCAAAAAAAAAGGGGGGGGGGGGTTGGACTACAACAGTGGGCCGATTAAATAAATAAATAGAGGGTATAACTGTAGTAAAAATATAATTAAATGTAACTGCATAGCTTTAATATATCCGTCTGTAAGTGCGTGTGTACTATAAAAATATGATTGCATTAGCCGATTGTGAAATGATAATTACAAGCATTAACTTGATATATCTGTCAATGACATAGATAAGTATGAAGGGACTTTTTTATTTTTACGATTTAAATATTATTTTAAATTAAGTCAAGGACCGATATAGGTACCGGCGCGGACGTGAGGTGAGGCGACTAAGGTACCAGACAGATGGTGGTATATCCATCCGGAACAGTGTAGCTTCAATGCGCAATCGTAGAGTGTAACTTCTCGACGAGAATGCTGCTGCCCATCGACATTCTGTAGTATTTAAGCTGCGCTGTTGGATGGATATACCGCCATCTGTCGCTTCTAGTACTCACTCGCCTCTTATGACACCTGGTACAAAGAGAAGTACTATTGTTTACACCTCGGCTTAACATATACTATGATTTAATTCCTTATTTTTCGGGAACTGGAACGTCACGGGTAAAACCGCAAAATTAGGAGCTCCTCTAGGATTCAATACAAAGTGAAATACAGATTAAAATGCGGATGCATTCAATTGGGTTTAGTGTTTCCAGGATATCTTTGTTATGTAATAATTGTCAGTATACAGATTTAGGTATCAGAGATAAGTACCTAGAAAACAAGTCTAATTGTCACCTGTTACAATGTGACTATTGTGATGCAATGTTGTGTCACGGACACACGTACGGAAAGGGCAATAAATAAATCACGACAATATTATTGTCTCCAATAAGTAGCTGCCTACATATTTCAGAACGTGCATATTTATTCGTTTGGGGACAAAGGGCGCGCGCGGCTTTGTTCACGCTTGGTGATAATTCTTTATTGTTTTATTGCAAATATCAGTAGGAATAGAAATATCATCGTCATCATATCAGCCATTGGAAATGCAATGCAGGGCAGACTCATCCCATAATAAGGAGTTTTTTGGTAATAATTCCGGTTCCTCAGTTCCGGTTCCGATGCTCCTGTTAGAGAGGTAGGTACTATCTAATCTGCCGGTACCTCACGGCTTAAAATATAAATAAATTTTCAGAAAATTCAGTTTACGTTACGAGGAAATGATTAACAATAACTGCAAACAAAGTAATTGCAAACCATACCCAAAGGTTCAGTTTACTTTTTTTTGTTTATGTTCATGCGTTCATCAATTAAAGTCTATTTAATATATTTCAGAACAATATACATTGTGTGGAAAACATAGCATTACAATATGATAAGCACAAAATTCCATTAAAAAAAGATACAATATTTTACACAGATATAGGACAAATATAATTGTAATTCTTAATTTAATAAAAATGATAAAAAAGTGAGCATATTTTTAGAATACAAGTATATGTCAAAAATAAATTAAACATTAAATAACAATTTTAATTAACATCGTGATGAATTATTTCAAAAGTAATGCTTGCTACTATGAATAAACTCGTCTAAACTATGAAAGCATTTTTCCAACAAAAATGTTTGCAACTCATTTGTAAAGCCACTCTTGGGCTGGCCTGTGTCCAGCAGTGGACGTCTTATGGCTGAAATGATGTTGAATCTATCGAAACACCCGTTTTAAGGCAGTATACCTGAGACAACCGTCTCCAAACCTTGTTTTAGGCGTTTGTTTGTAAACTGAGATCGTCACCCGACGCAGACGTGCAGCGTTTGGCCCAATATGTCGAAATGTTGTCACAACATCGCAACTAAATTGCCGCTACACCCGCTAACCGGATTTTGATGTTGATAGAATAGCTTCATACACATCCTCAAACAAATTTTAGGTTACAAACATTACTGTGGGGTACCGGCGGAGTAGAAAAGTACCTCTCTCTGCACCAGGTGTCGTAAGAGGCGACTAAAGTACCGGAACCTACACATGGAAGTATATCCATCAGGCAGGGTTGGGTAGCAGCATTCCTGTTGCAACGTTACGTTCTTCGATTACCACAAAATCAAAATGCCTCTTTTTTGGGGAGGCCTATGACCAGCAGTTGACTGTCATCGGCTCTGTCTGTCTGTCTGTTACGCTTTCCCGCTTATACCTCTAAACCGATTTTGATGAAATTTGGCACAGACAATCTTTAGACCCTGAGAAAGGAAATAGGCTATTTTTTATTTCTAAAAAGGGGTTATGAGGGGTTAAAAGAGGGCAGGAAAAGTTGAATGGAAGTATCGCTATTTTTGGAGCTGGAAACTTGAAACTTATTTTTCAAGCCATTGATTCGATATAAATAAACATGACATTCAAAGTTTATATAAGTTAAGGTAAAGAGGTATGGTACCCAAAAAAAACTATTCCACGCGGACGAAGTCGCCGGCACCTCTAATAATATATAAAATTGTTTATCCTTAATGTAACCTATTGGCATAATCTTTTAACGAACAATTATTGTGTAGCCAAAAAGTTGTCCTAGACTTATAATTTGGTCTATTTAAAGACGAATATCTTAGAATACTAAAAAAGAATCCCATTATGTTAAATGCCTACTGCCTAGAGTCTACGCTCGTTGGTGCGCAGGTCTGATGACTGACTAGGAGTTTATCGCGACTGCATATTTTAACGTACGTGAACGATGAACGTCGTGCACGTTTTTGGGTGATAAAGGAAGCGGTCGTGGTGCATTAATATAGTCTATATATTTAATCACCCATGTAAACTGCAATACATAAATGTATGGAACAAAGCGGTAACTAATAAAACCTTTACACAAAGTAATCTACACTAATATTATAAAAAGGAAATAATTTGACGGGCCCGATGGCGCAGATGGCAGGCAAATATTTATATGATAATACTAGCTTTGCCCGCTACTTCGTCCGCGAGAAATATTTTTTTTAGGTACCATACCTCTTAACTTAACTTATATAAACTTTGAATGTCTAATTTATTTATATCGAATCAATGGCCTGAAAAATAAGTTTCAAGTGTCTAGCTCTAAAAATAGCGATACTTCAATACAACTTTTCATCCCCCCTTTCGACCCCTCAGAACCCTTTTTTCGAATTAAAAAATAGTGTATGTCCTTTCTCAGGGTCTTAAGATTGTCTGTGCCAAATTTCATCAAAATCGGTTAAGAGGTTTAAGCGGGAAAGCGTAACACACAGACAGACAGACAGAGATACTTTCGCATTTATAATATTACTAGAGATTTATGTGTGTTTTGAGTCTGGGTGTTAAAATATGTATTTAAATAGTACGTTTTTGATTCCTCTGCTGTCTAATAAGACAAGCGCCTTATCTGGAATCAGCTCAATGTATAAGATGTTGTTTATAATGTTTGAATTATTTAGATTTATTTATTTAATTGTTTATTTGTTTGGTACGACTTAACTCAAAATCTACTCCACCAATTGAAATAATTATTTCACCATTAGACAGCTACATTTTCACTAAGTAATATCAGCTATATAATATTTCATAAAGTTAAACAATAAAAAAGTGAAGCGGAATGTAACGAGGCACGATTTCTATTATGATGTGTGTGTTGTCACTAATAAACTCCAAAGCTGCTTAATTATTTTAAATAATTCTTTTACCAATGGATAGCTACATTGTCATCAAATCATCATTTAGCCATTGGAAGTCCACAGCTGGACAGAGGCCTCCCCAAAACAGTGGCACCTACCCAACCGCGTCCTGTGCATTTGAGCTAAACTGTTTTGGATGGATATGCCGCTATCTGTCGGTTCTGGTACTTCAGTCGCCATTATGACACCTGGTACAGTGGGAGGTACTGCCGGTACCACACGGCGATCATCAAATAATGTAAGCTATGTTTTATCCCGGAATTTGGATGGTAACAGGAACACCGAGGATGAGATACAAAACAGGATATACAAGAGGATACAAAACGGATATACCACATCATTAAAATTTATATTAGGAGATATAGTTGTCAATTTTGTGAAGGTTTTCATCTGTCGACTGTTTGCTTGCTTATTGTCCGAATAAAGAACATGGCATCCATGTGCTTTATTCGGACAATACATAATTAATGAGACAAACATTAATGAGTTTTACATTATATTAGTGTAATATTTTTAAGTACTTTTTATTAGACCAGCTTGACAAACAAGCATTTCGAGTCGTATTATCACTAACACGTTGCCAACCTTGTGACTTGAGGATATTACGCCACATTACCTAGTAAATTCACTGCCTCTTTCACCCTTCATATCGGAACACAGCAATGAGAACGTGTATTATTTTTGAATGCTGTTTGGCGGTAGAAATCGGTGTGAGTGAGGTACCATTGCCTTGGATGGATTATGTCTAGCATAAGTTTTGGAGAGAGCCGATCAATTTTAATCGTCTCAACTTAGAGTGTAAGGAATGTAATTCTGAAAGCAGTCCTGCATTATCCGTGACGGCAGCGAAGAATGCTAACTTTCACGTCAGTATTGTTGTTTGACTGGCAAATGAATACATTTGGCTTGACCGATGCGGATTACTGCGAATCGGGGTGACATTCCGTATAATGGAGCTACCACTAAGAAATAATATTCGGGAAACAAAAATAAACGGCGAGGAATATTATGTTTACTCATTGTTATATTTTCTAATACATTGGTCCTTATTGAAAACTACCTGCGCTCCGCGGTTTCACTCACGTATTTCTCCTTCCCGTGACTATATATGGATACAATATATTACTTATATCACTTGATGATACTATATTTTTCAATTCATTTAAAAGTTTTTGTAATTGGTTGTGTAGTTTCTGAGTTTATTTGTTACAAACGTACAAAAATACAAGTCCTGTTTGTTATCGTTTTAAATAGCGGTCTCTTATTTTATTCGAAATAATAACATAGCCTATGTTACTTGCTAAAAAGTAACTCTCTAATGGTGAAATTATTTTTAAAATGGCTCCAGTAGTTTTTAAGTTAAACTGTTACAAACTAACAAACAATCAAATCTTTCCTTTTTTAACATCAGATTAGATTAACGGCTATCCTGATTTCGGCCGGTGGAACTATATATATAAAATAGATACTTTATACTTATTGTATACCAATAGTAAATTACAACATTACAATTAAAATATAAATTGTTAATGAAGTAGCCGTGTGGTACTGGCAGGGTAGAATAGTATCTGCACCAGGTGTCGTAAGAGGTGATTGAGAAACCAAAACCGACATATGGCGGTATATCCTTCCCAAACAGTAAGGCTTAAATGCACAGGGTGGGGATGGGCAGCAGCATTCTCGTCATGCTACGATCTACGATTGCCAACACGCTTGCCCAGCGCGGCTATTATCCGCAAATCCCCCCTTTCTTGGGAAGGCCTATGTCTAGCAGTGGACTTTATATGGCTGGTGTGTTAATTATGATGATCTTATATATTGACTTAACTCCGTGATAAGTCACTTATAGCACTTGTATTACGGATGCCAGACAATATAGGAATCACAAATATACCACTTAAATATATATACAAACACAAATATCGTCATATAAATATTTTTCCTGGGTGGGGATCGAACCCACGCCCCTTGTCGATCGATCATCGATCACTACCATCTGCGCCAACGGGCCCGCCAAGAAGTCTAAATGTTGGCATTGCCGTAGTGATATCCTTGTGATATTATATATAGGCGCAGACGCGGACGGTACATTTGTTTGTCTTTTAATATTTTTCTTAACAATTTTTGAATATGCAAAGTTTTTACATACACAGACAAACAACACTCGCTATTTTTATAAGCTTTATCAGTATCAGAAAGGATTTGAATCAATCCTGTTTTTCTATGTCCATTGAAACATCATGGTAGCGCAACTAAAGGCACACGAGTATAAACACGAAACAACTATCTTTGCAATGCAAATTGTGTACAGCTACGTTTTCTACTATTTAGCAAGTTCATGATAAACGCAAAGATGTCTGCCACGTTAACTAGCCACTCGCACACATAATGGCGGCGGGAAAACCCTCAACTTAATAAGATACTCGTATATCCTAGGTAATTCAAAACTGGTTCCTTCTGTAAAGATAAAACTTGGAAAACACGAAAGCGACACGTTCATTATTTGGAAAGAAAATATATTACTAATGAGTTAACCGATTACTGAGAATCTGTCAAACTATTTTTATCAGTAAATCACCTATCGTTATTTATAGCAAGGGATCACCAGCGTTAAGATGTAGAACTTTCGTACTAAACTTTGTAACTCCCCTTTTACCCTTTTTAAGGATGATTTTTAATAAAAGGTTTTACACATCAATGAAGAACTATTTTATACCTACTGACTTACATTCGAATAACTTCAAAAATGCCAAAGATTCCTACTTTTGCACCCCCGTTTCACCCTTTTAGCGGATAAATTTTCAAATATCCTCCTTCTTGTTCCACTACGTTATAAAAGGGACCCCTGTGCGAAATTTCAAGATTCTGACCCTTATAGTTCCTACCCTATGGTGTCTGTCAGTCAGTCAGCAGTTTACAGGATTATAAGTATAAATATATAAGATGACTTCAAAATCCTAGGACAGTCAAATCTTACTTATCAATCGTTCAATCAAAATATAAAGTTTATATATGTACATTAGATGTCGTAAGAAGCAACTAAGGTACCAGAACCGACAGATGGCGGTATATCAATTCGAAACAGTGCAGCTCAAATGTACAGGGCAGGGACGGCGGCAGCATCCCCGTCGCTAAAGCTGCGCCCTGCGATTGCCAACACTTGCCCAGCGCGGCAATTATGAGCAAAATACCCCATTTCTTGTGAACTATGTCCAGCAGTGGACTTTCAATGATGGCTGGTATGCTGATGATGGTGGTTGAAATAGTTGATCTCTGCGCTAGCGATATTTTGCTTCTTTCTATAGCATAAGAAGAGCCTTGTTATTAAAACTTCATCATAAAATTCAAATTAAAAGTGTCTCGTGCATGGCTGTTAACCTATAAGTCATTCTAGATTGGATGGGCAAATATAGAATTGGCTCCGAGGACAAGAATTAATAATTGGAAACATTGATATAAGTGAAAGCTGATCTCAATAAAGGGCTCTAGCTCTCTCAGGTGTCCTCGGCGGGTCGAAAGCGGTGTCTGAGTGGTTAAAGGCCATTTGCGACACGTCTTGGGCAACCAACTACCGCGGAAGGAATGGTGGTACTGCTGAGTTGCTGAAGGTACTCTCAAATCAAGTAATGTAAAACTTCACCTCTAAAATTGGTGGTTGCTGCATAGTTCAATAACATATGACCTTACAAATTTATCTCATCATCATCATATCAGCCATTGGGAGTCTTGCTGGACAAAGGTCTCCCCAAGAAAGGGGGATTTTTCTTTCTTTCGCGACGGAGTCGCTGCTGCCCATACCCGCAATGTGCATTTGAGCTACACTGTTTCGAACAGATATACCGCCATTTGTCGGACCCCTAGTACAGGGGAGTTACAATTCTACTCTGCCGGTACCCCACGGATCTGACAACATTGACATCATATCAATAAAAGTGACATACGACTTAATTCTTCTAAATTGTAAAATAAAAATTGACATTTAATTGATAGATTATTTTAATAACGTTTTGAAAGTGTTAATTAATTCTTTAGATATTGTTCGTCAAATGTAAGCACTAAGAGATTATTAACGCAGTCAAGGTAAAACAATACACTTAATCCTTTGACGGATTTGGTTTAATCGGGTGATTATGTTTGTACAAAACAGGTTGGACATGTTACAAAAGCCATCGACCCGCGTGATTGTTTTCAAAACAATCGAGGCAATATAATCATAATTATTTATATTAATTTACGTTTCGGTCTCTTTTGGTTTTTTACTTTCATGATATTACCCGTGGCCTCGCAGCTTGCAAGAATCACTGATAATGACCTTAAGATATATAAAAGGCCTTACACATTGGTACGCCACTCTCACCTATTTCTACCGCCAAACAGCAGTGATTGCATTGCTCTGTTCCGATTTAAGGCAGTAAAATTACTGGGTAATGTGACATAATATCTTCAAGTCACAAGATTAGCAATGCGTTAGTGATATCCTTGTGTTATTACGAGTACAGATAGGCTGTACACGGACTGTAGGCTTGTTTGTCAATACCATTTTAGTTTTTAATAATTGTATTATTACTTTTTGAAGAACCTCGTGGGTGTACATTTATAACTTAACTATGGGTCTTGTCAACCCAGACATGGTGACATGGGGCCTTTAATGCATATGCATGGTTTTATAACACGATCTTATATTTGAATAGTGACTGCCCCCTACTCAATAGGTCTCTGCTTTGCAATCCATTGTTTCATGTCCCAGTTACTATATCAATTTGATAATTCAACTTTGTAATGTACTTAATTAAAGATAACAAATGTACCGAACACCGATTTTAACAAGTTTAACAGCCCTTAACGATAGGAAGTATTATGGACTTAAGTTCTAGGCTCAAACCTCAAACGTTGTAATGCACTGCCCTTAGGTGACCTATACTGGCTAGAAACTATCCCAGGAGGAACAGGTTTGGTGAGCCGGAATGCGTCCCCCCTCTCCGTACCCCCCTTCCGCTTAGGTTATCGTTCGAACCTGGGGAAGAAAGAATGGGAGTGCAACTCTGTGTTCACTTTATCGCGTTACAGTTTTACGAAGGACTGTTTTTAGACCATGTTGCTCTGGTACTTTTAATAACATTTATTTTGATACGAAATGTTTATTCGTCTCAAAATTAAAATATTCAAATTTATAGGGTTTAAATGCAACAAATCTTTGCGTGATCGAATCAGGAATGAGGAGATTCTTAACGTAAACCAAAGTTACCAACATTGCCCGACGGATAAGTATGTTGAAGTGGCAGTGTGCAGGTCACTTGGTACGCAGAACCGATGACCGATGGAGCCGTGTGGTTCTGAAATACCACGAGACCACATAACGGAAAACACAGCATAGGGCATCCGCCCGCAAGATGGACTGACGATCTGAATAAAACCGCAGGTTCACGCTGGACACAGGCCGTATACAACCATGGAGATTGCTTGGGGAGGCCTATGTCCAGCATTGGACGTTTTATGGCTGTGGTCTATGATGATGATGATGATATAATACAAGATGTTTTCGTCTGTTTGCTAGCGTTATTTGCCAGAAAGATTTTTAGATTAACACTTTGAGTTTGAAATGGATTGTTACACGAAATCTGTTTAAAATCATATATTGCATAAATGCAAACTTGAATTTGAAACGGCCACCTACCACAACATTGAATATTTATAATAAATGCGCAGTACATGTCAAATCTACTGGAATTCGTTTCAGTTACGCACCAGTACGTATCCGATTTAATTATTCATGTATGCTGTATTCTTAACACGCATTAGCACTGTTAGTATAAAGTTTATTGTATAATTTGGAATTATAAGGGTTCCATATTTCAATCAAATTAAACGAGAGATCTCTTGGGACTTTGAAAAGGGATTATCAAATGTCAACGCAATTACTAAATATAGTCTCTAATTACACATATTTTGGCACTCTAAAATAACTTTTCGTTGACCAGGTAAACAAACAAACACAGTCTGCGTGATAGTAAGCGTCACTGCAGCCTATAAACGCTCGTTATATCACAAGGATATCACTAACGAGTTGCTAACTTTGACTTGAGTAAATTCACTGCTTCTCTCACCCTTCGGACTGGGACACAGCAATGCGAAAACTGCTATTTGGCGGTAGGTGAGTGAGAGGTACCAATGCAGACCTTTTGTGTGAGGTCTACCAAATGTGATGGTTCTGACATGGTATCGACATAGCCAATTAGAATAGTATCTCCCTCTGCGTAGTTACGGCATCAAAACCAACAGACGGCGGTATATCCTTTCGAAAGAGAGTAGCTCAATGGCAAACAAGCAAATCGAATGCTTGATCCTATTGGAATTATCCTGGAAAAGCCAACGTCCAATAGTGGACTTCGCACGGTTGATATAAAGACAAATCACGAGAGTTGTCTCTGCAAATTGCAAGCAACAAATTCTGTCCCCGTGGGTCGAGTGTCTGGAGACCATTTGTGCAATTTAAAATAATAGCTGTATCGGTGGTCGCGAATGTTCCTCGTTATTATCTGATCTAACGCCCTCCTCGGCTTGTTATCTCCTTGTGATAGAACTAGCTGCAATCAGCAGTTTTAATGGAGGATTTTTTTACATTTAGTTGACAAACACACCGCACAGCCACCGCAGCCTATCTTCACAAAGTTGTGCACGCTTGTGTCATCATAAAGATTTCACTAGCGCGTTGCCAACCTGGTTACTTGTAGATGTTTCATCATATTACGTAGTAATTCCACTGCCTCGCTCAGGGTGATGTTCAAACTTGAACATAGCAAAAAATAACTGAGAGTATTCCCGCTCTGTGCATTCGGTCTACATTGTTTCAGATGGATATACTGCCATCAGTCGGTTCCAGCGCCTCAGTCGTCTCTTACGACTACCTGGTACCAAGGCATGTATTAATTAACTCAATCGGTACCTCCGTTTTATATGTATAATATATACATGCCTAATATAGTCGAAAAAAATGATAATATTTAGAGTTTTCTAAAGGGATGTCGTAAATAAACACATTTTTTCGCTTACATTGCAAACGCTGGCTGAACCCGATAGATAGAATGAGATAGATCAAAATAATGAGCTACAGTATGGTACACCTTAAAAAGGCCTACAAAAATGTCCACGATAGCATATGTTTATCTGTTAGAAATAACCCTTAACAATGATTTTTTATATTCATTGCAACCGTGCGAAGCTAGTAATATTTCTGTAGATCAACTTTAACGAGAGAACCTGCTGTTACAATGAAGAACTTAGGCTTTCTTTTTTTATCAGATTTACTTCCACACCCAGACACAGTAAGTCTAAATGGGCTTAAAAAACTTTTACTAACCACGCTATCACTTTGCTACACAATATATATAAACTCTAGTTTATTATCAAATTATTTTTACTCCTTGCCGTTGCAATCGTAGTAGATTAAGATAAAGTGGACCTTGATACCATAACGGTTGGATTTCTATTTCATAGTTTTTGTTATTCAATTTCTATATCGGACGATGGTGTTTTTGCTGTCCTGTTTTTATTTATTTATTAGTCCACTTTATCAATAAACAAAGGAATAAATCGAAACTTTCTGCTTGTAAAAAAAGATAGCAATTGATCTGACTCCGTGATAAATAGCTTCAAGCATCTGTAATATGGCTATTAGAAAACAGAGTTGTTTTAAATGAAAACTAAAAAAAAAATTTACACCCAGATACTAAACAAATACTAATGTTTGCCCTGGGTAGGGATCAACACAGGGACACTAACGAATCCATCGGACCCGTCAAAATACATTGATTAATAATATTATTAACTATATAGTTAGATTAAATTCACATTTTTCTTTTGTTGGTAGAAACAGGCATAGTAACGTTTCGTTAATTGTTTACGGGCCTACGCCAAGTCGTACGGTTCATTGTGTAATGCTGAAGGGGTTTGTGTGGTGGATGTGAGAAATCGCCGAACTACGGAACACGTATCGATAATGGCCGATTTTTGTAGTTATATATATAATTATTATTACTTTGTGTAGTGGTTCCTATTAAAAGTGAATGCTATAGTTTGGATTGTGACTTTGTTCACAAAACTAAGATTTAGTTATGGAGTCTGCATTGTTTCCCCACATTTGTATCAAAATAAATAAGTAATAACAATTAGGTAGACAGATTGAAGAATAGTATGATGAGAGATCAATGTGGTGCAAACGATGTTGTATCAGCAATAGAGAAAGGAATGTTGAGATGATTTGGACATGTAGGAAAAATGGATGACAGTAGAATGACTGCACGAATATGTTGAACGGAACTGAATGAAAGAGTTGGAATAGGACAACCCAGGCGAACAAATCTTAACGAGGTAGGAGAGGTATTAAAGAAGGGCCACGTCAGAAGTATCGAGAATAAACGAGCGTGTATGAAAGGACTAATGCGAGCGTGTATAAAACCCAAGATCGTAACAAGTAATTGGACAAGGCGTTATGTATGTATGTATATAACATATGACGACTGTGTACATATCGAATATCTTACTTGGCATTGCTAAATGAAAAAAAGGTAACCTCAGTTACATTCCTTAGCCGCAGAAAGTCCACTGTAGGACATAACCCTCCCCAAGAAAGGGGGAATTATGCCCATAATTGCCGCGCTGGGCAAGCGTGTTGAAAATCGCACGGGGCAGTTTTCATTGGAATGCTGCTGCCTACCCCCGCCCTGTACAATTGAGCTAATTTGTTTCGGATAGAAATACCGCCATCTAAGGGTTCAGGGACCTCAGTCGCCTTTTACGATACCTGGTACTGTAGAGGTAGGTACTATTCTACTCTGCCGGTACCTCACGGGTAATAAGGTATTGAGAAAACATTTGTGTTTTTGTTTATAATGTATAAGTATCACCGATTTTTTTCACTTATAAAAAGCTGTACTAGTTTTCTATCCTGCCGGTACCGCGCGGCACACCTTTACAATAATGTCGGTTAAACAAAAAAAAATATATTTTATAGTACACTGATAATGGTAGTAACCTTATAACGAAATCAATGAGCAAATAAATGATTTCTAACAAAACAATAAAATCGGATGCATGAAGTGAGTTGCGTGTGTATATATGTGAATATGTTTGTTACATACATATGTATGAGCGTTATGTACTTACGTATCATAACGAACGCAGCGTTATGTAGCGTTACGTTTGGGGGAAGGCCGAGGTCAGCCGTGAAGGCACGCAAGAGTTACCGTTAATGGATTAGCAAATACATTGGCAGACTGGGGATGTAATTATACGACATTTCCTTATTACAAAACACAATTGGAAGTTCACTGCTGGACATAGGCCACTCTGAGTAAGGATGTATTTTGCAAGCGTGTTGTTGTGTATTTAAGTATTATTTTTGTGATTCCTCTAAAGTCTGATGTCCGTAGCACAAGTGCTTAAAGCGACTTGCAACGGAGTCAGGTTACGGAGTAGGGAAAAAAATTGTCATAAAAGCCATTATCGTGTAATTCAGGACGCAATTATACAACTGTACAATTTATATCAATCATATTCCTTATGTTTCTTTGTTATTTTTGGAAACATTTAGTTTGAGACCAAAACAAAATGGTCACTTAGTAATGAATTCCAATAGATACTGTAATTTTATTCGTGTATGTATCCAGTGAGAAATTCTGTCCTATAATAATTTGCAAACGAAAAGAAACAATTAAGTCACGAGCCGCGAGCGGGCACCGAGAGATGCCGTGTGTATAATTGGCAGTTACAACCGCTGCGAGTTGCGAGTGTTGTGTACATACGCGCACATTGTGAGCGAACTTAGCTAGCGGCTACTAGCCAGCACTTACGCAACAAACTGGTATCTCAGGCTAATAGGACATTAGCTCAATCTATGTAGATTAATAATAATTAATCCTACAATTGATTAAAGTTTTACCACGCTTGATTATATTGTCTTAATTGCATTTATCAATCATATATAGTATGTCTACAATTTACAATGAATCGGTCTGTATTTAGTTTCCAACTTAAAAGTATTAAAATATTTGATGTAGAGACATATATATTAACTTCACTTTCTATCACGTCCTAGGATCTAAAGTATAGCTATGTACATGCCAAATTTCATTGTTCGTTTTAGTCGAGTAACAAATATACAGCTAATAATAAAAATACAATATTATTGTAAATATTAATAAGGATTATAGATGTTGATGAAAGAAACCGTGGAGCTTCCCATGCATAGTGAGCTCTACGCTCCTATGCCATTAAAGCATCTTACAAAATAGTGAAGTTAGAGCCATAAATAACACAAAGCTGCAAGTGCAGAATAATACTGATCAATAAATCCCAAGTAGTAATTTGCACTTTAGCATGTTTTGTAGAGACCAAGTGTGCAGAGTTAAGTAAACAAAAAGTTGATGTTTATTTATTATTTGTATTTATTACGAAACTATATTAAGTAAACAAACAAAAATATGGAAGGATAATAGATAATCTCACATATTTTTAAGTTAAAATAGTTATATTCGTATCTCAATACACAAACTACCTAGATAAGAATGGTGTCTCACTGATATCTCAGATACAGATAGTTTCTTTATTTAGATAAAAGTGCGTTACCCTCAGCTAAAGAATGAAACGTTCTCCTGACGGACACCATGAACATTACAATTAAAATTATAATTTTTTGTAAGTATTAATATTTCTGTTGATTTTGAATTAAGAAATTAATATCAAAACCTTGATCTCAGCATCAAAACATACGCTGCCGTTCACTTTTAATACAATAAATGGTATATACAAGGCCGTCAAAACGGTCACAAGAAAACTAATAATTAAATCAACTCACCAAAACTTTTTACTACAAAATCAGCAAACACCGGTCACTAGATTCCAGGGGAATTTAAAAAGTTAACACTCGCGTTTCCGAACGTCAATGTTGGAAATCGGTTTGACAGCTGTCAAAAGTGTCGCGAATACGTGCGCGCGGCGCGGCGGTCGGCGGCAGAGTGGCGATGGCGAGCTGTGGTAGAATACTCACAGTGAGCACAAGATTACGACACTATGTAACAAGTTGTGGTATCTTTTGGTGTAGTATACATTTTTTACAGAATTAAAATTGCAATTTACAAACGATATTCATGATTAATATTTATCAGTTAACGATTAAGATCAGCGCATGTTAGTTATCTATGGTTTTAAGATATGATGGCGATATACTATATACTTTGTTTTAAGTTGATTTGTCAAATCTTAGGTATATAAGTTATATATAACAATATTAGGTTGTATATTTGTTTAGTAAAACTTTTGTTAAGGATTTTGTTCCTGTACATGCATGATTTAATGAAATGTTATTATTTAATCCTAATTTGATTTATTTAAAACAAGCATAAACATAAATTACTTGATTATTTTCATTGTGTGCGCAATTGGTTTTGTTTTAAAGTCACGCAACAGCTGCATTATATCAAAATAAATATAGAATAAATAAATAAATAAAATATAAAATCGATGACGAGTCACCTTTGTGCTTATTTTTCAAAAGAGTAATTTGAAAGAACTTGTGTAAACAACAGAGGAATCACAAATATAATACTCAAATACTTATTAGGAAAAAAATATTTCACCACTCATATTTTACGTTGACCTGACTGTGTTACGTACAACAGATAACAGATAACCAATAAATATAATACTTTAATACATATTTGATACCTAGACACAGGACAAACACAAATATTCATCATACAAATATAAATATTTGTCCTTAGTAGGATTCGAACCTTTGACGTCTAAGATAAAATAATATAGGATTTTGACCATCTGCGCCATCGGGTCCGACAATTTAACACCCAGACACAGAACAAATACAAATGTTTAACGCAAAATAAAACAAAGTTCACATCGTATATCATAATATATCAGAAAATATTATCTCGAGCATCTCGAGCGAAGTTGTCAATTTAACAGGAGTGTCAAATAAACCTAGAGATGTTGTTGGATATTAGAACGACATTATAGCTGTGCTGATTGACTGACTAATTGGAGACGGCCGACGCTTCTTTGATGTGAACAGATATAGTTATAGAGGAATGACCTATTTAGAACATCGGTTAGACCGCTTGGTTCCGGAGCCAACAAGACTAAGTCAATACTGGCAACAAATAGAGAGACTATCAATTTTAAATGCTTGGACCGATGCCGCATTCACTAAGGGTCGCAGGTTCGATCCCAACGTAGGACTATTAAAATAATAATAAATTCCCACAACATCTCCTAGTGTATCCCGTGTAATTTCACAACATTCCATGATAAGTCGCTTAAAGCACTTGTGTTGCGGACGCCAGACAACTGAGGAATCACAAATATACTACTTACTCGTAAATACATATATTTAACACCTAGCTACAGAACAAACACAAATATCATTACATAATTTTTTTTTCTGCGTGAGAATCGAACCCACGTCCCTTGGCGCACAAGATAGGATCTCTACCATCCGTGCAATCGGGCGCTAAATGTTGTTTGTTTTGTATTTGTTATTCCTCTGTTGACTTATATAATTAAATACAAGTGTTTTAAGCTACCTATCTCAGAGTAAATTCAGTAATGTCAGCCTAAATGTAAATTGTCCAAGTGATATTTAGGTATTTTGTCCTGATGGCGCAAATGGTAGTGGTCCTGTCGTATGCGCCAAAGGTCAAAGGTTCGAGCGCTACACAGGGCAAACATTTATTATAATACGTTTTAAAAATAGTCTCGTTTTCTATTAATATTGTTAAGAGTGTACCCTCGACTGTGAACTTCAACCAATTTGGCAAATTCAAATGGTGACATGAGTTCGTTCGTCGTTTTAATCTATCAGTGAAATCTACTGTGGTTATTCTTTTGTTTTTATTTTTTGATTAATAAACTATTAATTTTATTATTGCCATTGTAATTGCGGCGCTGGGCAAATGTGGGCAGTCGCAGATCGCAGCTTTGGCGACGGGGATGCTGCTGCCCATCCCCCGCCCTGTGCATTTGAGCTACACTTTATCAAATGGATATACCCCTATCTACCGGTGATGGTACCTTAGTCCCCTCTTACGACACCTGGTACAGAGGGAGGTACTATTCTACTCTGCCATTACCTCACAAGTATTGTATACATTTATAATAAAACTGTTTCCTACTAGAAAACGGTTACCGAAAGATAACGGAAAAGTTGTAAGAGTCAAATAAACCTTTTTTAAAGTCATTCAAAATCTTGTTAGATGTTCGGATTGCTTTTCAGATTTTCATAATTAGATGCATTGTAAATACAACGCGTCTCATCGATACAATGTCACGTGGGACGTTTTTGGCGGGCCGTATCACTACACTGCGCGCGCGCAGTCTGACCAGGAAGCTGACGTAACCGCGGTAACACTAAGCCATGTTTATGCATGAAGATTAACACACATTCGCGACCTGCGCGTTGGCACGCATAGACACACACGTCCAATACTTTCTACGTTTGACGGGCCCGATGGCGCAGATGGTAGTGATCCTGTCTTGTGCGTCAAAGGTCGTGACTTCGATCCCCCACCCAGGACAAATATTTTATGTTTGTTCTGTGTCTGGGTGTTAAATATATGTGTTTAAGTAGTATATCTGTAATTCCTCTGTTGTCTGATGTCCATAACACAAGTGCTTTAAGCGACTTATCATGTAATCAGGACAATGTGTGAGACGTTGTGGGAATGTATTTATTATTTCTTTATTTACGTTTTTATTTTGAAGACTGGTTTCATTAATGCTGACGACTAGTTCCATTATTGATGGTGGTGGAACCTTTCTCACTATCAGTTTTCTTCTCTTGTGGGTCACGTGATGAAACTGCCATAAACTTAGTTTTTGAGACTCGTCTAGTCACGGCAAACTTAATCAAGGCGGGCTTAAACCTGTGTTAGGTGACTCTAATGATCTTTAGTGTCCTCGTGATCTAATTTATCATATGTATATATATATTTATATTTACGATGTATTAAATCCTGATGACACTATGGAGTACATTTATATTCTGTTTTGTGTAATGGTTGACTGGGAGATAATGCCATCTGGCATTAAGTCCGCCATTTGTACATTTTGTAATATTTTGTGCAATAAACTTCATTAAATAAATAAATATATATATATATACGTACTTTTTTATTGTCAATTTGTAAATGCATGTAATGGGCTTTCTTGAATTAAGAATTTGTTTTGTAATAGATCGCGCCTTCTGTTTGTACAATATGATTGTCTTAATAGATATCGTTCAGAAACTGTTATTTAAAGAGATAAAATATAACCAAAGTATCTTAGACCTTTAAACTAACATAGTGGCAAATTACATGAGGTAGATCTCATACTACTACACTCTCACCTATTTCTACCAAATAGCAGTGTTCGCATTGCTGTGTTACGGTTGAAGGGGTGATAAAGGCAGTGAAATTACTGGGTAATGTGGTAACATAATATCTTCAGGTCACAAGGTTGGTAACGCGTTAGTGATATTCATATGATATTTCGAGAGTCTGAAGGCTGTGGTGGCGTTTACTATCAAGCGAAGTGTATGCTTGTTTTTCGACGTGAGACTATAAAAAATATATACACCTCATTAATAAAGAAATTCAAATCTACCCCAGGGAAAACATAAGAATAAGAAATATATGAGAATAACTGTGACATCGCATAGTCAGATATTACATATATATATTGTATTGTTAAAACTACATACATTCTTACGAAAATTCGAGTGTATAATATTAGTAGAATTTAAATAAATATATAAACTCCCACATTCTCATACATCTCATACATTGACCTGATTCCGTGATAAGTCGCTTAAAGCAATTATCACGAACGCCAGACAATAGAGTATCACAAATATACTACTTAAATACATATATTTAACACCCAGATCCAGAACAAACATAAATAACATGATATAAATATTTGCCCTGGTTGGGGATCGAACCCACGACCTTGGTATACAAGACATGATTACTACCATATGCACCATCGGGACTGTCTATTGTATAGAGTATATTGGATAATGTTCTGTCATTCAAATATTTATTGAGGTAATTAAGAAGTGTTTTAGTAAATCAAATACGAACAAACATTTATATTTTTAGTTAAAATAGGTAGGTGAGGTCCGGTAGAGTGGAATAGTACTAAGGTACCAGAACCGACAGATGGCGGTATATCCATCCGAAATAGCATAGCTCAAATGCACAGGGTAAGGATGGACAGCAGCATCCCTGTCATGATAATTCCACTCTGCTATTGCCAACACGCGTAACCACCGCGGCAATTATAAGCAAAATTTCTCTTTGGAGAGGCCATGTCCAGCAGTGGACTTCTAATAGTTGTAATGATGGTGATGATTAAATAGATAACGTCATTTGTCATTAGAAATGGTATAAAAGAGCGTCGATCTATATTTTTGTGAACCACAAATTGTGCCAATTTATTTGACAACAGGAGTTATTGTGATTGTTCTAATCTGCGAACTATTCCACGTAGGTAAGCTTCTTACTGTAATCTAATTTTGCTTGCGGATGGGTCAAAAGGTGCTTCACAATATCCTGTTTGCGTCACGCGGTAATGTTTCGTTATGACTTAATAAGATAATTTAAGATTTACGACACGAATCCTTGAGAACCTTCGTGCACGAGGCGACATCATTAGCTAATTTAGGGCATAAATAAAATTGTTTACGTTAAATGTTTACATGTAAACAACCAGCACCACGCTGTGAGGCAGAGTATAATAGTACCTCCTTCTGTACCAGGTGTCGTAAGAGGCGACTAAGGTACCAAAACCAACAGATGGCGGTATATCCATCCAAAACAGTGCAACTCAAATGCACAGGGCGAGGATGGGCAGCAGCATACGGTCGCGAGAGCTGAGCTCTGCAATAGCCGACACACTTACCCAGTGCGGCAATTATGGGCAAAATTTCCCCATTATTGCGAAGACGAATGTCCGGCAGTGGACTTCCAATTGCTGGAATGATGAACCACCATTAGGATTGTCCATGTTCTAAACGTGTTTCCAATTTTTTTATTTCGCAGATAACAATAAAATAAATAATAAAATATGTCTGGATGTCTAGTCCAGTTAGTTAAAGTATCCTTTAACTAACTGGACTAATTCTTTATCATCATCACTATACCAGCCATTGGAAGTCCATTGCTGAACTTAAGCCTCTCCTAGAAAGGTTTCTTGCCCATAATTGACGCGCTGGGCAAGCGTGTTGGCAATCGCTGCGCGTAGCTTTGGTGATGGGGTAGCTGCTGACCACTCCCGCCCGTCCATCCCTGCTTTTGAGCTGCACTGTTTCAGATGGATATACCGCTATTTGTTGGTTCTGGCTCGTCGCCTCTTACGGTACCTGGTGCAGTGGGAGCTACTATTCTACTCTGCCGGTATTTCACGGCAAAATTCTTAATGACTACTTGTAACACCGAAACTTATTTAAGGATGATCTAATGCATTATTCATTGATAAAAAAAACATGGCTGACTTGATTCCTAACAACTCTTATTTTCGTAATCATACCCACCTCTCTTTGCAACTACGTTGGTCGAACGCGTGCCTCGTTTTGTTGATTTATTTTTTTATTATTCATACGCTTTGTATGTGAATAATGAAAAATATAATGTTTCTATACGCGGGTTCTACCGTGCTATCTACCATTGTGTGAGTATCCAACGACAAAAGTTACCTATATTTATGTCAATCCTATTCGAGGGGGATTTCATTAGTCACCTGATATAATCTATGATTCTACACGAGAAATATTGTTAAGAAATCAATCTCGCTTGTTAAGAAATCAATCAATCTCAAATTGACAACAACCGTTTCTTGTCAAATAAGATAGTGACGTTACGGCGAAAACTATCAGCATTCAAGTCCTAAAACAAAGTACGATTCAGTAAAATGGTGATCTTATTGAGAAATATTTCATGGACACAATGGCCGGCTATTATCCTTATATTTTATTGTCGATTCGTGTTTCAATGGAGAATATGTTGGAATTAAATTCCTTTAATGTGCAAGAGATCACATAAGTAGCATTGGACTTCTAGAGAGATATGTGGACAGTGGGAAAAGCAGAGGCCGGCCAAGATGCAGGGGTTCAAAGAAAACTTTAGAGAAACATTTGTGTTGTTTTACACGAGTTCGACATCATACAAAGATCGCCAGTATTAGTACCTGCCTCTCACCTATTTCTACCGACAAATAGCAGAGTTCGCATTGCTGTGTTCCGGTTTGAAGAGTCAGAGGGGCAGTGAAATTACTGGGTAATGTGACAAAATATCTTCAACTTATAAGGTTGGCAACGCGCTATACGCTTGTGATATTCCGAGAGTCGAAACGCTTCAATAACGCTTACTATTACGCGGACGCGGAAAATTAGAAGTAGGCCTGGCACCACGTGTCCAACTCGTTAATATTTTGTAAGTCCACTGCTGCAAAATCGGTTTCCCAAAAAGGGGGGAACTAAGCGTACAATAATTGCCGTTGGGAAAGCGTGTTAGCAATCGCAAAGCGCGGCTTTCGCGGTGGTGATGCTGCAGCCAATGCCCTCTCTGTGTATTTGAGCTACACTTTTTCTGATAGATATACCGCCACCTGTTGGTACCATAGTCGCATCTCTACCGGTGCTTCACGGCTATTACACAAGTTTTTTTTTAGTTAGTCGTTAAATTAATATTTTCTGATTGTTTATATCTAGAAGTAACCAACGGCTCTATTTATTGTAAATAAAGTTTACTTTTGTACATTAACAATGAATTTATGGTTTTGACATAAAGTTTGGAAGAGCAAAGGGTTTATGACACAAGAGACGGGTTTGAGGGGGGTGCAGGGGGTTTACCGGTGTTTAGCGGCAAGCAGCTACTAGTCTCTAGTATTTGCATGCGAAATGCCAAGATACGAACTGTCTTCCAAAAATTTTAAAAATTATGTTAATTCTTTCTGCTACATTTGTGGCGAATTCATCAAAGTAAGAGCTAAAAAGTTTGTTGTCAAATATAAAGCGCAGTGAGGCATATGAATATCCATGCTATCTTGGCTTGTGGGGTAGTAGAGCTGATCACAACCAGTAATCATGGCCTAAACGGGTTGAATTTCAGATAGGAAAACATAATGTTAAGAATGAACCGATTGTGAAGGCCGAACATATTTTGATGCCTGCTTTGCATATAAAATTGGGCCTCATGAAGCAATTTGTGCAGACATTTGGTCAATATTCGCCAGCTTTTGAATATTTAAAAAGTTTGTTTCCTAAATTGTCAAAGGCTAAAGATAAAGCTGGTATTTTTGTCGGTCCACAAATTAAGAAAATAATGAGCAGTGAAGAACTTCCCAAGTTGCTGAACGGCCACGAGAAACAAGCGTGGGTGCTTTAAAGCAGAGATCCATGGCTTTCTTGGCAATAAAAAGCTGGAAATTCTAAAGATCTCATTTTTAATTTGCTTGATACCTTCAAACTTATGGGTTGCAAAATATCCTTTAAAGTACATATGCTAGATGCTCACTTAGACCACTTTAAAAATAACTTGGGTGTGCATATTTAGAAGAGCACGTAGAACGCGTCATCAAGATGTAATAACAAGTTATCAAGGACAGTATAATGGAAACATGATGGGTGACCACATTTGGAGCTTAAAACGAGAAAGTGCGTACTCACACATAAGAAAAACAAAAAATATTCATTTTTCACTTTTTTTAACATTTCTTTTTATATATTTAAGGATGAATTTTTATTGCTATTTGTAAATGAAAGTGATTAACACATAAATTAAATTTGTTTTTCTTGGTATTATATTTTAATAAAAAGAAAATTAAAGGTTTTCTTAAAATTTTAAATTTCGATCTTGTTACTACAAAAGCAAATTTTATTTGTTAAAATTATTTTATTCTTGTTTAGTTAGACATAATTAATCCAAATCGGCACTACAGAACGCAGACTCAAAAATCGTGTTGACTTGTGTTATTAATATTCCTATTTTTTGGGAGGCTTTTTGGGAGGGAGACAAAAAGCCTATTATCTATAAAAAGACTATTATCAGTAGTAAGTTAAGTATTAGAAACACAACCAAAATCATGTGAGATTGAAAAAAGCACGTATCTTCCCGAATAACAAAAAATCACGTACCTTAAAAAACACTGCACGCCCGGAACAAGCTAGCAAGCAAGCACAAACGTGAACGTTGAAGTGAACGAACGCTCGACAGTCCCTCCGATATATGAGGCGCGGTATCTTGATAGCTAATTATGCGTACTATCATTAATTCATTAATCGTTAATGATAATGAGACTTGCCAGGATTAAGTATGTCTCGTGTGAGATGATTGGATTGCACTTTTTAAAAACATTACAAAAGTATTTTTAATATTTATTCCTACATTTGACCTGACAGTGAGATAAGTCGCTTAAAGTACTTTACATCATACCAGCCATTAAAAGTCCAGTGTTGGACATAGGCCTCCCCAAGAAAGGAAGCATGATTCCCATGACTGCAGCGCTGGGCAAGTGTGTTGGGAATCGCAGAGCGCAGCCTTAGCGACGGGGAAGCTGCTGCCCATCCCCACCCTGTACATTTGAGCTGACTTTTTTGCATGGATATACCACCAGCTGTCGGTTCTGGTACTTTAATCGCCACTTACGACACCTGGTGCAGTGGGAGGTACTTTTATACTCTGGCGGTACCTAACGGCTTATCTCATTCTGATCCAGGAAAATTGGTGGGATGGGATCCAGTAACACTGGACAGGACTGACGTCAGAGTCAATTGGCAAAAGGCTTCGTTAAAAAAAGGTTGAGCCCGATGGTACTATTGGTAGTTTTCCTACCTTGTTCGTATTCAGCCGGTACCTCACGGTACAAACACAGAACAAATATAAATATCACCATATAAATATTTCTCCTAGGTGGGGTCGAACCATCTGCGCCTGGAGAGATGCTTCGAAATGAGATGATTCGAATGTAAATATATTTATTTTTTCACATTTTTTCGGGAAATATAATTAAGTATATCGAAAAATAAATTATATAAGGGAATTAGGAGACTAAGTAGATTTTTAAAATAGGTGACATTTGATTAAATATTAGTATATTTCAAAATGTCGTGGCGTACCGGCTGAGTTGAAAAGTACCTCCCCCTGTACAAGGTGTCGTAAGAGGCGACTAAGGTACCAGAACCGACAGATGGCGGTATATCTATCCAAAACAGTGTAGCTTCAATTCACAGGATAGGGATGGGCATCCTAGTTACGAAAGTTACGCTTTACGGTTGCCAACACGCTTGCCCAGCGCGGCAATTCAACGTAAAAGTCCCCCTACATTACTGGTTCGATTTACATGAAATATGTAAATACATATAATCTGGATTAACAACATTTCTCTGAACCAATTGTGTGTGTGTGGTGTGAGTATGTGTAAGTATATTACCTACTGTTTTTATCGTGTCTGTTAATCGAGAGGTTCTTAACACTTTCAAGTGACTCTAGCCAGCATGTTTTCAACATTGTCGTAACTAAGGGCAGAGAGCCACTCAGCCAGAACCCTTTTACACTTAACAATTGCATGGGTTAAATCAGCAGAATTTGTTGCACTTTGTTATACATGTAGGGGGCTCGAGCTATGGATTGGCGAGTTGCGAATACATACAGTATAAGCAGGGTGTGGGAGCAACTATGTGGCATAAACTCTTCTGAAGTTGCGCGTTGTCTAGTGGCAGTGTTTTGTGGTAGCTTAATGTCATCTGAAGAATAGAAAGTTTTCTAACTGTGAGTAAATTCGACGTTTCATATATGTGCCCGTTCTAAATCAATGAATTGAGTTTCAGCTGCACCATCCTATATAGAAATGCAGTTTGTGATTACTGATTGAACTAGTTCAATAAAGATTTTGTTCAGAACATCAGTATGTCTCAGAGATTTGAAAATCCACATAAGCTTCCTTATCCTTCCTATAGTAAGCTCTAGATGTAAATACCAGTTTAATATCTGATCCACGATGATGCCAAGATATTTAACGGTAGTCACTTTTTGTGTGGATGGACAATTACAAGTCATTGTCAAGTACATTGAAAGAGAGATACCACAGGAATGAATTTTGATGACAAAATCACATGATTTATATAAGGAGCGAAACATACATAATTAGTTTCTTGAATGTTAAGTGTGAGAAGAATAAGCCAGCCACTGACATTAGCCAGACCCATCTCAGCTTCCAATTTAACCTTTTCCCAGGTTTTAGCGGTAAAAATAATGGTGGTGTCATCCGCCTAGGACACTATCCTCCTACCGGCTATGATGATGATATTTCGAAAATCTCCACCAAACTTAACATGGAAAATGCTCTACAATAATCATTACTTTGTCTTTAGCTTATAAAATTGCTAAAAATAACTTGGTATTCATTCAATTCACAATCGTAAATATACTGGTATGTAGTAAATTTTACGATGGGTTTTAGATATTCTTGATAGTGTTACAGCAAACGTTACATCGTGGCCATGGTCTTCGGCTCCGTTATCAATTCTACTTTTGATTTTGCTTATCTTCCATGTAATAGATTACAACTGCATTCCTAAACTCGCTACTGTTGGTTTGGGAGATGGAATTGCTGATAAAGAAGTTAGATCGCAGTGCACATGTACGTGAGACCGGGAGACAATGGACAAATATTTATTTTTTAATTTATTTGGACCAACTAACTAATTCACAATCCGAATTTCTTAAAAATAATAATCACAACAAAAAACGAATAATTGTGATACCAACACCAATATTGGTGTTGGTATCACAATTATGGTTGGTATTGGGAGTGTAAATTTTTTGTTAAGAGGTTATCTTGAGGGTTTGTGAGTCTTTGTAATAATTATTTCTGCTGGGATCCCACAGGGTGCTGTTCTATCCCCTTTACTTTACGCAATATTTATTGGTTCAATCTCAAAAATCCTTAACCTTTCAAATATCTTATTCCAAATTTATTATTAGGTACCGATAGCTCAAGGTGATAACTCAAGCGACATTATTTTTATACTAGCTATTGCACGACTTTTACCGCGATTTCCTTGTAAACAAACTAGTCTATGTCTCACGGTTTAGTGGACAGTGGAGGTTTTAGGCTCACGGGATAGTACACGCCGATCGCAAATAGCTGTAAGACGTAATTCCTTATCAGTGTAGGTTTCGGACTCACAAGATAATGTATGCCGTTCGCGGTCAGCTGTGAGTCGCAATTCTCGTTGTGAAGCAGTTTCAGCTTGTTGGGATAACACATGTTATTCTCAATCAAAAGCAAGCCTCAGTTCTCGTTGAGAAGAGTTTTCAGACGCCCTTGATGTACCTGTCTCGCTCTGTCAGCTGCTAATCGCATCTCTCTCTCGGGAGAGCTTTTATTGGCTCGAAAAGTTAAGGCACTAACTCTCATAGACATAGAGTTTAAACGTTGTGCACTTTCCTCTGCTGATTCTTGAGAACGCCTATTTCTCATTCTTTTAGCCTTTCCGTATTTCAAAATAAAAATATAATTTTTTAGGTGGCATTGATGGAGGCAAATGAAAATAAAGCTAATATGATAATAAAACTAATATAAAAATAAGTACACGAAAATTAGCCAAAACTTACCTATCGGTATTTAAAAATCTAAGCGTCTACTACTTCACGTAAACAAACATAAACTATTAAAATTGGTAATTTGAACGAATATTTAAACACTATCAAAATAGCTAATACATATTTCATATATTATTAATTATAAAATAACAACAAAAGGAATCAAAAATGAATTATCAAAGACTAAAAGTGTAAACAGACGCCGTGATGTACGGGCAGAGTAGAATAGCACCTCCCACCACGTGTCGTAAGACGCGACTGAGTTACCAGAAACAACAGATATATCGGATACGATATGCACAGGGCGAGGATGGGCAGCAGCATCCCCGTTGCGAAAGCTACGCTCTGCGATTGCCAACACGCTTGCCCAGCGCGGCAATTATGGGCAAAAAACCACCTTTCTTGGAGAGGCGTATGTCCAGCAGTGGACTTTCAATGGCTGGTATGACGATGACGATGATTCGAACGAAGCAATAGGCGTAGCTTGCAATCAGCATAGTTTATGCTAATTACAGTGTCTGTATTCTACAAGCGAACTCCAAATTTATCGCCGAACGAAATGGATATGTTCTTAAAATAATGTATTAGCTTACTGAGAACTGATGCAAAAATATTCGCAAAACTTTAGTCAGTTTTAACTGTGGGTTTTCCCGCGTCTAAGCAACAGGTGACCTTGAAGGCTACAAATAGACCTCTGTTTAAAATTGATTGTCGTCGTATCATGTCTTGTCATTCAATTACTGATATGTATTATTTCACATCAATATTTATAGCTGAATTAAGATAGTGCTGGAATAGATGCGTCTTTATACGTGACTTACGGAGCTCAGACTGTAGCAAGATTTATGAAGGTAATTGCAATGCGACTGACTGATCGATTTACAAATAATCATGTTAATCCTGAATATCAAATCATAAAGGTAATTAAAGCTATCTTGTATTATATTGCAGTGCATTTAGCATGAATGACAAATAATTCGAAATAGAGATGTCAGCCGATTCTAGAAGTAGGAATTTATTTATTATTCAATTTATTTATTTATTTTTATCTATACATTCTGGCTTGAAGGATGAAAGTGTTATGAAATTTCTGGCTTATAGGACATAATATTAACAGATACCAGTATGGTGGAGCGGTGGTGAAGTCTTTGTGACGAAACGAGCACGTTCGTCCCGACAGAGGGCGGTACATCAATCCGAAACAAATAGCTTTAATACTGCAGGGTGGGAACGGGCAGCAACTCCCCCGTCGCTCTACGATTGCCAACATACTTGTCCAACGTGGCAATTATGGGCAACATACCCCCTTTCTTGGAGGGGCCTGTGTCCAACAATGGACTCTTAATGGCTGATGATGATGATGATGATAGAAGACATTTATGAGGTTTTTGTTTTATTATAAAACTCGAATCTTTATTGTATTAAGCGGAGGACGCCAGCTTTTGGACATAGGCAATCTCAAGAAAAAGCATTTCTTGCCTATAATTGCTGGGCTGGGTAGATGGTGGCAGTTGCACAGCGTAACTGCGCGGTGGGTATGCTGCTGCCCATACCTGTCTTGTTACATTTGAGATACTGTATTATATATCGCTACTGTGAGGTACCGGCAGAGTAGAATAGCACCTCCCTCTTTAATACATAATGAATCCCTCTTTAAAGTGGCGACTAATGTATCAGAACCGACAGATGGTAGTATACCCATCCGGAAGAGTGTGGCTCAAATGCAAAGGGTGGCGCTCTGCGACTGCCACCATCTGCCTAGCCCAGAAATTATGGGCAATATTCCTCACGGAGGCCTACGTCCAGCAGTGGTCTTCCAATGGCTGATATGACGATGATCGAAACAAACCTTATACAATTCTTCGCTATCCGTATGTGTATTGATAAATTGTATTGTTCGTAGCACTTCAGGTGTTCTACATATATCTGCGTCCTTTGCAATGATAACAGTGCATTGATCCTTCTAGTGCACCTACGTGACCGAAGGCCCGCTGCGCGACGTACATGCAGGCACGTTTACTTCTGCGCTCGTCGTTGTATATTAAGCCTTAAATAGCCTTTTCATTTATAATTTAAGTACATTTTATTTTCATAACAGTGTTATAAAATATCGATTTGGTTTGGACATGTAGAAAGGATGGATGAGAGTAGAATGACTGCACAAATATATCGAGCGGAATCAAATGGATGAATGGAATTGGTATAAGACAACCTAGGCGAACATATCTTAACCAGGTAGAAGAAGTGTTAAAGAAAGGCCGGGTCAGAAGTACTAAGAAAAAACGCGGAAGCAAAGAGGTATGCCAAGATCGTAACAAGTGGAGATCCATAGTCTCTGCCTACCGTGATTGGATACAGGCGTAACGTATGTGTGTATTTTATTTGCACCTAGTGTTTAACTTTAATTGGTTATCATAATTTAAACTATTCTTAATAATAAAATGTGCTAGTCTGTTACTATTAGTGTGTATAAACCTGATAAAGTAGTAGTTAGTAGACTTAATAAATAAATAAATAAATACATATGACTAATATAATATATCCTGCTTCTTCTGCTTCTCTTTGTTGAAATCATACGCGAACAATATAACCTACATCGGTTCTTTTAAGCACATTTTAATTTGTTAAATGTGTGTTACTAATCCAATAGAAGCCGCGAGGTACCAGCAGAGTAGAAAAGTACTTCCCTCTGTACCAGGAGTCGTAAAAGGTGACAAAGGTACCAGAACCGACGATGGCGGTATATCCATTTAAGAGCGTAGCTCATATACACAGGGCAGGGACGATCAGCAGCTTTCCCGACAGAAAAATTATGCTCTGCAGTTACCAACAGGCTTGTCCAGCGCGACAATTATGAGCAAAATTCCCTTTTTCTTGGGGAGGCCTATGTCCAGCAGTGGATTTCCAATAGCTGATATGATCATTATGACGAATCCCATACATAATTGTTTAGTAAATAGTCCAAAAATTTCATACACAATGTTAGAACTTTTCGATTTTTTTTACAAAAGAACAATAGCTAATTCTAATTTGAAAATCGTCAAAATAATCTTACTTGCCCAACATCCTGTATTCGTTCTAACGAATTATGTCACAAGTATTTCCGATGCCCAGCAAAGCAGTCACCGCAAACGGCACTTTCCTTTATGTATTTCAATGACATCTTCTATCATCATTGAAATTTGCTGCTCGTGTCATCTGACATCATCACATTTCACTGAGAACATAGCTCACTTCACCTCATCCATAAAAATTAATGAAAATATTCCTTTTTCTGTCCTTCACATTTGTGTGTGGTTCACTTGATGTTGGACGCGCTGGTGGCTCTCACCGTTCGTATCTAATCTCCGTCGAGTGTACAGGGAGCCGTGCGCATCTTTGGAAGCGTGTGCAAACGAAAATATTTACAACACAATAGTTTTTCTGTGTATCTCGCTGAATACCCCACTAAGTCAGGAAACCAGCATAAATACTGCACAGTAAGCGCGATCTGAAGATGCTATATCAAGTAATTTCACTGCCTCTCTCACCTTTCTAACCGGAACACAGCAATGCGAATACAGTTTGGTGTCAGTTATAGGTGAAATTGAGGCCCCAATGCAGTCGCCCTTTGTCTACCTCTTGTTGCCATTGAAAGCCAAAAGCCATTCTTAGCGCTTAGTTTGGTGTTGTATCTAATTATAAAGCAAAAGTATCAAAGAATTCCAAATAGCGTTGTCTCATTTACTTAAAACACACGCACGAGTGTAAGACACGGTGTCGGTGTCATATTTCTATAAATGTTCGAAGTATGCTCATGAAAATATAATGAACGTAATAACCTGAAAGATATTTGGACTCAGATTCGTAATGTCGAAGTTAAGTATGTCTTTTTTTAATACCTATCTTAGACACTTTCAAATCTACAAGTAAAGATTTGCTTATCATAGAAATGGCCGATGACCCTGACAACCTTACGGGGTTATAAGTCATTTAAACAAATAAGTCATTGAGTGTTCTACTTTAATACTAGTCGGCCATCACGAGATGGGTTATAAATCTAAGTGTATAGTTGTAATGTTTTTCAAACATATACAACCAATATATGGAAATTATTGTTCTAACGCTAGTAAGAAAATGATAAGGAATGTTACATTTAATGGAAAGTTGCATTGAGATTATTGCTGGTAAATTTTATTAGATTATATAACGCCCCTGTTTAAAATAGTCCAAAAAACTTAACATAGACAAGAGAACAAGTTTTTTGCAATTATTTTTTGTTTGATGTCTAAAACCATCTTATAAAATCTGCTCAATCCTCTTACAAGTGCTCTGCCATTTAGACGTATTACTAGACATTATTAGACTCTTTCATGCAAAAACTACATAAAGAATTTTAATGGAACTACCATAAACATAATCAAGGGCTACCTACCAAATTTCGAAACATTTTATGCTAGCAGTGCTCCATGGAACCAGAGTAGTTCTCCGTCCTTTGACAATATAGGGATAAAATATAATGTTCATCATTATCATCATACCAGCCATTGGAAGTCCACTGCTGGACATAGACCTCTTCAAGAAAGGAGGCTTTTGCTCATAATTGCCGCCATGGGCAAATCTGTTGGCAATCGCAGAGTGCAGCTTTCGCGACGGGGATGCTGCTGCCTATCCCCGCCCTGTGCATTTGAGCTGCACTGTTTCGGATGGATATACCACTATCTGTCGGTTCTGGTGCCTTAGTCACCTCTTACGACACCTGATGCAGTGGGAGATACTATTTTATTCTGCTGGTACCTCACGGCAATCACCTGACTAGTTAATGTTACTCGTTGATAATATATTTCTATCCGCAAGCAAAATAAAAGAGTTTTTAAAATAGGCTAATATAAGTATTTTTCTTACAAAAATAAAAATTTTGTTTATACTCTACCTTTTAGATAGATCATTAGTCAAAATAAATATTTTTAGCTTGTGTTATTCGGTAAATATAAACTTTCTAATACTGAAAGCATGTAGAATTGGTCCAGTAGTTTCTGAGTTGAATCGTGACAAACAAAAATTTAAGTTTATATAGAAAAGCGACAGTGGGACTGTATTATATATATGTATTAGAGAGCTTTAACTCTTAGGCAGATTATGTGCTAGATTCTTTGTATTCACACGTCGTTTGGAATTAAATAGGAGTTGCAATGGATAAGAGCTACTATATCTTTATAAATCAGTTGATTTAAGAAATATAACAACAAACAAACGGCCGATGTGTTTCTATACAGCGTCTAAAACATAAAGATTATAATCATATAACAATAAACAAGTGTTTCTGTTAATTAAGCATTATCTGGGTGTCCGCGTGTTCGCGTAGCAACACCCGCGCTCGGCGCGGAGCGGCGCGCGTCAAATATCAGATACGCGATTGATATTACAACTAACGAATGACAAATTATTTATGGGGCCGTGTGCAATAGTTAAGGGGGGAGATGACTTTGGGAGATTTAGATCGTTAATATGTCGATCTTATAATTTCCGCGCTGGGCAAGCGTCGTGGCAATTGCACAGCTAGGCTTTCATAGTTGGGATGCTGCTGCCCGTCCCCGTCCGTTGCATTTGAGGTACTCTGTTTTGGATAGATATACCCTCATCTTCTCCTGTCTGTTCTGGTACCTTCGTCACTTATTACGATACCTGGTACAGGGAGCGATACTATTCTACTCTGCCGGTACCTCAGGGCCTAAAAATGGTTGGGTATAATTAAAAGGATGTCAGGAGTTCTGGATTGGATGCCCCATTACGTCTTATTGGATAAATGTATTTACTGCTAGATAGCACTATACTGTGGTGACAAAATTGTTGTAAATAATATAACGTAGTCTTTGTCACTTACAAACGTCAGACATAAAAATATGAAATTGATTCCGATAGAAACGCTCACTGTTAATTTATAATTAAGTCTGTTAGTTAATACGCCGTTGATTTTTGGAAATAAAATATAACGAAAAGAAAAATAAAAAATCAATATGTTAGTCAATTAATATCCACTTAACAGTATTGTCCTGATCCTCATTGGTCTCTCACCGTTCTCATACCGCTAAGGCATAGGTTCGTTTATGAAATACCAACCACGGCTATCTTTCCGGTGGCGCTAGAAATAAAGTATGATCGGTCCACCATTAAGTTCGCCAAAAGAAATCTTTCTCATAATTGTTAAAATAATGATCAATATTGAATTAGCCCAAAAACATGAAAAGTTTTAAGAGGACTCACATTCGACTCAAATTATAATTTAATAGATCTCTACATATGATGGATATTACACTAGATATACACTAGCTGTGCCCGCGACTTCGATGGTAGTTTTTTGGGTACCATACCTCTTTACCTGAACATATATAAACTTTGAATGTCATGTTTATTTATATCGAATCAATGGACTCAAAAATAAGTTTCATGTTTCTCTAAAAATAGCCATACTTCCAAACAACTTTTCATCCCCTCTTTCAACCCCTCAGAACCCTTATTTCGAATAAAAAAAATAGCCTATGCCCTTTCTCGAGGTCTAAAGATTGTCTGTGCTAAATTTCATCAAAATCGGTTGAAAGGTTTAAGCAGGAAAGCGTAACAGACAGACAGAGTTACTTTCAGACTTTTTCTTACTTTTGCAGATCACTTCACTATGTGAGTACATAAGTATAATATTGAAACTAATAATTATATTCTAACACACAATATCATCTAAGGTACTGGTATGTAGTGTGTATATAGTTTAAATAAAGACACATCCATTTATAGCATATAAGTTGGACAATAGAAACAGAAAAAGTATATTAATAAAAGTCCCTTGTCTGTATCTTTTCAGTTCTACTTCATTTATTTGTTTAGATAGAATTATGATTTAAAGAGTGTCGCTCCTTAAGTATTGTCCACACGGCACCAGAGCCGTGCGCAAAGAGGCTTTCAGAATTAAAACTTATCGACGATAACAACACGATCAATTAGTCGGTCAAAGCGCTGCGCGAGCGCAGCTAGCGGCCACGTGGACACGATTTCAGCGCGATTACAATTTATCAACCACGTCACAGTTGTGGCTTTAGTTTATGTCCTTAGAAACAAAGATCACCACTTATCGTATCCTATCAATATATTGAAGCTTTTTTGAAAGTATATTTTTGTAAAAATCATGACACTTTATGAAATTAGACGGGCCCGATGGCGCAGATAGTAGTAATCTCGTATTGTACGCCAAAGGTCGTGGTTTCGATCCCCACCCAAGACCAATATTTCTATGATAATATTTGTGATTGTTTTGTTTTTGGGTATTAAATATGTGGATTTAAATAGTATATTGGTAATTCCTCTGTTTTCTGATGTTCGGTCGACAAGTGCTCTAAGCGACAACGGACGAAATCAGGTCAACGTATGTGATGTTGTGGGAATTTATGAAAATAGTAACGACAAAGACTGTTTGAACTTTTTCAGTAGGTTTAAAACATATTCTAACTTTAAATTGCATTAGATTTTAAATAATAATTTTAAGAAAAGGTCACCCAAGAAAAGTCTTACGCACATACAGTAAAAAAAATTGGTCAGAAACGAAATCATCATTGGTCAAACGGTATCATTTGATTAACACTGCAATAATCTACTAATTAATCATCAAGATTTAAATTTGCACACGTTACTAGAGACGTGTACAAATAAGCTTTGTTTTATCTTTATCAACGATATTTATCACCAAATACCTTTGAGATACTAACTGAAACCGAAAATAATACAACTGTTTATTACAGCAATCATTAAAGGATAATCGATATACTCATTACAAGTTCTGTCGCGTCTTTTGTAATCTAATACAACATTGGTATTCGCTAAACATCCTTTAATTATTTTTTTTTATTCTAATTACTCATGTTTCAATTTACTTTTATTTTACAGACAATTTATGGACATAGTAATGCAATTTTACAAAACATAAATAAAACATCGACATCTAGCGTCAAGTAGGATCACTATTGCTTGATGTGATTTCCATGGCAACCGAATAATTTACAACGTAAGAGATGAAACGAAACGCATTTATTACTCCTACTCTGCACAAGATGGCGCTAATCGTGAATTAAAATTTATATTAGATAGATAGATAGATTACGATACAAGATAACGTAGTTATTATCAAGTGTAACGTTAATATAATCGGAAACAATACGAAAATAAAAATAGAACAACATAAATAATTTTAACTCGAATACTTAGTACTGATTTACTTCATTGCCTTATGTTTAATATGTAACCCTTGTGTCTCTATGGTTTCGTGGGGGAATTTAAAGGATTTTTTCTTATCTTTAAAACTTTGATTTGAATTATATTTTATTTTAAACGTATGGGTATGACGACATTCATACATTTATCAGATTATCAAATGATTGTGATTTTTTCTGTGTCTGGATGTATATGTATATAATAACCGTAACACAAGTGCTTTTAACTGCTTATCTCAAAGTCAGGTTAATTGAATATGACACCAAAATAATTATGTAGGTACCTATTATCAGAAAAGTTGTTTAAATTTTTTATTATTATTTAAAAGTAAGCGACCAGTATATGCTGCGAAGAGACAACTGATGTATGAAGCCTTAAACAGAACTGATTAGAGATGAATTATGTATATGAATTCATCAACACTACCTATACTTTCATTTGAATAACCATCCATCGATAACCAAACACTTTAAATTACAAACATAAAGGACAGTTTTTTCTAACCCTGTTAAACCCTCGAGGCGCCACATAAACGCAGGAGGAGGCGGGGCGCGGGCGGGGCGCGGGCGGGTCGGCGGTGTTACAAAGACGCCGCCTGCGCCCGCGCATGTGTCGCCACGCCGGTCGCACGACGCCGGTCTACAATTTATATACTCTGCATGATTTGTACAGAACTTCGAAGTCAATGATCCATGAATTTAACTGTCATTAGCCGAATTAAACATCGTTTTTCAGGATGCATGTGCCGAATTACAAAAGTTTCAGTCAGTTGCACGACACAATCGGACGGTGTTCCTTGCACTCATTCATTATATTAAAAAGAAATTCTCGTAGAAATTGAACTTTAAACTAGAAACAGATACATTTGGGGGTTTTTATTGTCAGTTGGAATGGAGATTTAGAACTTTGGAAAAATTGTGGGTCTTTCAAACGTACTGAGGGCAAGTATAGTCTGTATATAAAAAAAATACGAATCACGGTGTTTGTCCGGAATGAAATACTAAATTAAATTAAATCTTAAATTGATTTTGATCAATTATTTCTTACTCCCTCTTACTACTGTGTACAGTTTGATCCAAGTTTATAATAAGCATGTAAGTATAGTCAAGACAGGACAACGTCTACAGGCTTAGCTAGTTTGATATAAACTAAGTACCTACATAAATGGTTATAACTTGATATTTTCTTTAAGCCAACTTCAAAAATTTTTACAGTTTTTATTCGACGTTTAAAATAATTGACAACATATTTGATCAATTTTAAAAATAGGATTTTCGTTTTAATATCAATACGAACATTTAAAGGTAAACAAATTTGGCCAAACATGAATTTTCCATAAAGATAACCGTTCACCCAGAGTTAACTTTCAAAGTAAAATTATTTTCCCCCATTTTTTTTTTCACTTAGTTTGCTGGGTCCGATAGCGCAGATGGCAGTGACCGTGGGTTTGAGTGAGGATCAAGACATATATTTATATGATAAAAATTTGTGTTTGTTCTGTGTCTGGATGTTAAATATGTATTTAAATAGTTATTATATTTGTGATTCCTTCAGGTCAATGTGGAATATAGTGGGAATTTATTTACTGTACTCCAGGTCCAGGTTTTAGCCTATACATCTTCCTCTATAAAGGTAATGTGACCATTGGTTCCCGAGATGATCGCGGTCAACCAAACAACCAAACTCTCTAGCTTTATTTTACTAATATATATATAATTACGATATGCGTTTGTTTGTTCGTTACATTTTATCATGAGATGTCATACGTATATAGTTGACTGTAGGTATCTACAGAAGAAACATTTTGATTTTTGATTACTCAGTCGTCAATTCCTACGCCACCGATGGATGGGTCGAGGCCGATCATGTTTGAGCGAATTAATGCCCGATTTTAACTGCGCGTCCCGCGGGCACTCTGTCAGGCAGATTCGCGCATTCGCGAGATCTGAGCGGGATCGGACGATGTCGGGCGTGAACGATTTTCTTTACAGTATACGTAGTGGATTTAACAAAAAACAAAATCTTATTCTGAACTGTGACTGAACACTTCGGTAACTCCTTTTCTCAGACGGTCTCTGACGACTCAGACGGTTGACAAAGTCTAAGATTTACTGCGTTTTTTTTCTTTCTATTGTAATATTTAATGAGAGACCACATACAAAGGTACGCGTTGTAACCTCACTCACACCTATTTCTGCCGCCAACAGCAGTGTGCGCATTGCTGTGTTCCGGTTTGAAGGGCAGTGAAATAACTGGGTACTGCGACATAATATCTTTAAGTCACAAGGTCGGCAAAGCGCTTGTGATATTATGAGCGCCTACAGGCGGTGATGCTTGGATACTACTACGCGAACTGTATGCTTGTACGTCGACCTGGTCTTATAATAAATCCCCTCAACCAATGTTATTTCCAGTGTGTACTGCGATTTCGGTATGGGCCACAAACCAAGTGGCGAGCGTGGGGATAATCGCAGAGCAAAGTAATTGTTAATTTAATACTAATTTAATGGCTTCGATAGCGCAGATGGTAGTGATCCTGTCTTATACGCAAAATGTCGTGGGTTCGAATCCTACCCAGGACAAATATTTATACATACATCATGTGTACCGCTGAGGTAGTCAGAGACTAGGACCTCCACATGATATAATCTTGCCATACCTCTCTCGCTTTCCTTACTCGCATTAGTCCTTTCATGCGAGTGTGTGCTGGTTTATTCTTGGTAAAAATTATACACGTAAGCATACAAAGTGAAAATTGATACATCAATTAAATTGCCTTACTTTGATAACAGTAGACTATTTTTTACTGTATTCAAGATACACAGGCAAAGGTAATGATCTTACAGCCAAACAGCCATAGCAGAGCGTGGGAGTGATCGTTTGCCGGCTGCGTCATCGGAGCACCCCGGCCGGATTATGAGCGCAGCCCGCGTCAAAGCTGCCGCTTTAATTATGCTACCTTTGCTCGGGGTCGGGTTACTCTCGCAGGGCGGGCTCTCACGAGATCAATTTAAATATTGTTAGAATAAAAGTATATAAGTAAGTGTAAATGCTTATTATGCTATCTCTATTGTTCTTTTTAATTATTGTTTCTGTATAATGTGTATTGTATAAATGTAAATATTTTTTTTCATGTTTTATTCTATACCACAAATAAACCGAAGAATGGATTTAGAAGACATTTGAAATAAAAGTATAATAGATTAATTATGTGTAGTGAAAAGTAGGTTGATATGAGATATCGTTTTCTTACTAAAATATAATTTAAATGAATAATTTGTGGACGAAGTACGTATATATTAGTATATGAATTAGTTCTTATTTATTGTAATATAGTTGGCTTAAGTTTTTAAATGATAATGGGATCCATTTATTAAATTTTTAGCGCTAAACATAATTCACTGATGAAATTGCAGTATAAACAAAAGCATAATTGTAATCCATACGGGTAGTTTTTGGTCTGCGAAGCTTCGCGACAGCTAGAAATATCAAATACTTATAATTGAATGAAGTAGCAATCTAGAAACAGCACTAAAAGTAGTAGCAAAAATATAAGTCAGTAGTTTATACAAAAAGAGGCAACATTCAGTAATTCCAAAGATCTTTTATTATTAAAGATTATTACTTGTTGTCGGATCAACTAATTGTCGAAATATTTTATTCTCCATTTTTTTAAAACGTTTTAAGGTAGAAGACAAGCCGTTGTAATATGTCAAATTAAATTTATATTTTTGTAATCTGAATGTACGAAGTATACCTACACTTGAATACAAGCCAAGCAACTCTTGAATATTGCTATATTGATTCACAGACAAAACTTTCCTATTCGTTTTACATTTGTTACAATATTTTGGAATTCGTTAAAACTAACAATCCAAATGATGTGTAAGTTATTTAATATATTTTGTAGTCTGTGGCCACTCTAAGGCGGCCATTTTGTTTTCGTTGGCGCGCTTTTTCCGAGCGCTCGTAAACTTTGATATTAATACAGAAAATTTCGGATTAGGTATTAAATTCGAAACAAAGCACCGGTTTAATTGGCGCCGCGTCCCGAACTGCTTATTGTTCGCCGGCCGCCATTGTACGGGAATCAATTACGAGCTCTTTCGAATGCTTTTAAAAATAACGTGTTTGTTGCGCGCAGTAATGGCTTCTATAGCACATAAATAGATTATCGGCAACTCGATATTTCCTTTATGAGTATTGTAAAATGAAAACTTTAATTTAGTTCGTCTCAAACAATACGGATCCATTATTTTTCAGAATTTAATGCAAAAATCAAGTGATTTTAAATAAATAAAACAATATAGTCGTGCATAATTCTATCTTGAAGGTTCCAAAGGCGCAGATGGTAGTGATTCTGTCTTGTGCGTCGAAGGTCGTGAATTCGATCCCCACCCAGGACAAATTTTTATATGATGATATTTATGTTTGTTCTGTGTCTGGGTGTTATATGTATTTAAGTTGTACATTTGGGGTTCTTTTGTTGCCTGATGTCCGTAACACAATTGTTTTAGGCGACTTACCATGGAATCAGGTCAATGTATGAGATGTTGCGGGTTTTTTTAAATATTTTTGTTGCATGATAAAAGTAAGAAATACTCCAAAATCACAACAGGAAGCGACTAGCGACAAGGGATTGCTGCGCTTCCTGGATAAACTGGAGGAAGAATAAGGCTAGCAGTCCAGAGAAACTCAAAAAAGGCGCTTAGAGACGTCAAGAAGCGGAAACTTGCCTAAGCTACATCGTCATTAGTCTTAAGCCTGCGACTTAGTCGTCCTTCGGAATCCCGAGACAAATAAGGACATTTATTTAAGTCTAACCCTAAAAATAAACATACAAAGATGGTTATCTTAAAAGATTTGCATATTGACTGTAAAAAAATAAAAGAGAAAATAAACGAACAAATCGATTTATTTCGAAATTATGTTCAACTTTTATTTATCCTTACATACATTAGGTTCATATAAATATTTTGTACAGTCCTCAATAACAAGACCACACCGCACCGTCGACACTGGTAATCTATAGTTTCTAAACCTCTCAAATTTCTCTCTATAATAAATCATTTATTTACAACATTGCACCCAACTTAATAATAATACCGAACATTCTTATTAAATA